>VZRQ01009384.1:985268-1132409 GCA_013397975.1 Machaerirhynchus nigripectus | reverse complement strand
GGGGGGGAGGGGGGGTGCAGCTTTTAGGCACTGGTTATTTTTTCTCATAGTCTCATGATAATTATAGTTAGTGATGCATTATGTTAGCTATTTTTACCAGATTTCAAGAGAATAGACACTTTTTATAACAATGGTTTGAGTCTTCCAATGTTTTCTGCTCCTCCAATATATGAAAAATATGCTCCTCACTAAATGATAGCTTACATATATTTTACTCCCACTGCTCATGCAGTTCCGAAAGACAGGTTTCAATTAATTAAGAATGTACATTTTGGTTTTGTGTATCCATCATATCTCTGCATAGCTACATAGCTACTTTATTCACCATACTACACTCCAAGCCAGCTGTAGTCAATTATGTGCCTGTCAGGCCACAGTCTTACCTAGCAGGAATATTCGGTAATTCATCTCCTAGATTATGCCCTTCCTATTTCACTGCATCACCAAAACTGCAGTCTCAGTTGTTCTGGAGCCTCTGTAAACTTAGTGGTTCTGACTTCACACAGCACTGTGCAGAGCCAGTTTGCTAAATGGATGCCCATCCAAAATGGGACAGCAGGTAACACAGTTCTTTGCTTCTCTTCCTCATTCTTTGGTGTGCAGGCATTGGTACTCTGAGAAGTAATAAAATTTTTAAATCCTTAAAACTGAGGATTTTTTTGAAGTAGCTGTCCTAATACCCTCTTCCATGTTTGCTTGCTTCCCTGCTTGGATACCTTTATCATTGTTTGCCACTGGCAGAATGGATTCATCAGCTGTATTTGTACCCTAAAGGTGTACAAAAGACGAAATATTTTTTACAAGAGTATTAAGATGATAAAGGAATTTAGTAAATATGAAGGTGTCCAGCCTTAAATCACCACAGGGTTATTTTTCATGGACATTGTGACTCAAAAAAGTGGGAATAAGGATATTAATTTAGCTGTCTGTCTATATATACTCTTTTCAAATCTGAAAACACAGACACTGTAAATGTAATTTAGCTGTAACAGTGCAGGACACTGAACACTACTGCAGAAGATGTTAGACTTTGAATATTAAGGCTTAGACCAGAGTTTTCAGTGATGGAAACCACTCTTCTGCTGAACAATCTGAGGGAAGACAATTGTGAGACAACTGCACAGAAAACTATAGAAATCAAATAGGAGACAAGTTCAAACCAAGATTTAAAAACCAGGCTCTGAACTGAAAATATTTACATGATTCTAAATTATTATTCCTTAAATAAAAATAATTAGTTTGACAATATTACATGCAGCATGTGTCTATGCAGTCTATTAAAGCTACACTCAAGCTTGTACCATGGAGACAGCCAAGTGTGAATCTGGTTTTGCACCAAAGAAGAACATCTGTAGTGATGCCACGCTGGCCATGGAATTTGCTGTAAAACATGCTTCGCGATGAACTTCATTTTGTTAGAATTTAATATGATCAGTGCAGGATAAGCACTCACTTTATAATAGTCAGTAAGTCCTTTTCTAGTAGCCTTTCCTTGGGCACACCATAAACAATCAGTACATTGGGATATAAAAGTGTCTGAGACTGAACTGACACGTGGAGACCAAATGGACTCAGAGACACTGCTAGTGCAGACCTGTCTTTACCACTTACAAGGGACCAGTCTCCCTGCCCGTGGCGGGGGAGATGGGACAGCCTGGGAGAGGAGGCTGGCCGATCAGGGTAAAGGTTCCTCATAGAAAGCCCCGGCCCCTTGGCAGCAATAGTGGTGGTGGTGTCTGGGCAATAAAGTTCAGGAAGGAGGTGCGACAGGTCAGGACATCATTCCCAGCCAAACAGAGTCCCAAAGCTCTCTGTCCCTCAGTGACCAGAGCTCCTGTCAGTCACAGGAGCAGAGAGGGAATACCTGGCTCTGACTGAGGCGGGTTGCCATGGCAGATGGCTACAGGCAGCCACTGTGTGGCTGCTCCCCACCTCTCACTCTGGAGGATTCTCCTCGGCCAGATAAAAATGAAGCCGCCTTTAGCACTGAGGGATGGGATGGGTTGTCTGAGAGTCAGCATGGTTTAACCCATTCTATGGAGAGTTAAACTCGAAGCTAAAAACAAAAACTGAGTTCTGATTTTTATCTAGACAGTAGTGTGTTTTGTTTGAGGCTGTTGAGCCGTTGCTGGAGGTGCAGGTTTCCTAACTGCTCTTCAGGAGTGCAAACACTTGAGCAGGAACACTGCTTTTCCACTATATAATGAAGGTTTTCTTATTTAAGGGGATTATTTGGCAATTGTCTGTTGTTTCATGATGCTGAAATGGTAAACCCACATGTGAGTGTTAATTGTTGTATTTCATTGGATTTTGTTTAGCTATCTGCATATATTTCACATTGACATTACTTGGATTCCTTTAACGATAACAATAATAAACCAGAAAATTTTATAATGAGCCGTCATTTCGTTGAGGCTGCAGCACCAGCCTAAGGCAAAAACAACAATTTTTTTCATTATTACTTTAATCTAGCACTGAATAGAAGCAAAGATGCAGGAAAACAAGGATTTTTTTTTCCTCAGATGCACTTTAAAGACTTGAATTGTACATAAGGATTAAAAGATAAAGAAAGTTGTGAACATTCTTGAGGGTCATGTAAAGGACAACTCTTACATTTCTGATAAAAATTTAAGCTTTTAATTTATAGCAAAACCAAAAATGGATAATCTACAAGCGCTTTATAACCACTTTATATAACAAGATTCTTAAGTCTCACCTTACTTTTAAAATCACTTCCTCCAGTTGCACTGCCCTTCCCTTTTGTTGTTGCTCCAGCCCAGGCTGCCAAATACAGCAGCCTTAGATTATCCCATGGTGATCCAGCTGCTGCTGGGAAATTTTGACTTCTTGTCAGTGCCAATCTTCCATTTATAGTAAAGCCCAAACAAAACTGAAGTCTTTCAAACCCTGTGGACCACTATTCTCTTTTCAGTGGTTGTGCCATTTTTCCCTCCATGGGCACAGGAGATGCTTCAATCTTTGCTTGTTTTTTTTCATACAAAATAGACTTTTCTTCTAGTTTTTCTTTCATTTACAACTCAAAGTATTCTGCTATTATATGTCAGCACCAGTTGCAGTGCAATCATCTTGTGTTTGTTCTGAAAGATAATAATAAAGATTAATTAGTTTGTGAGCACCTGCTTATTGAGGTCACCCATACTTCATAAAACTTCAGAAAACAGTCTTTTTAAGGTAATAGCAACTTAGTATACCTAAGCCTTCTTTCAAGTCCTATTGCAGCCTACTTTATTGAAACCTTAATGCATGATTTCTTCAAGACAAGGTGCATGCTTCAGAAGTACCAGAGAAGTTTGAACATGACAGAGGCAAGTCCAGCAGACCTCGATACCTGCAAAGTCATTTTCACCACAATAACATCAATTACTAGCATATCTCAGATTCCAGATATCCTAAACGACTTGCCTAAGGAGCTGTGCCTGTCACTGGATTTGATAACAATACATGTATCTGCTATTTCAGCCACGTATCATCTATTTCAGGGCCTTTTCAGCATATTGTCAGCAAATGACAGCCTTTCCAAAGGATTTAAATAAAAATGTTCATTAAGTAGTTGTAGTATACTGTAGTATACTACTGTGTTTAGTTATATCAAACTTCATGATCCCACATAAACTTACATCTATTTTATATCTCATTACTACTGGCAACCCCTCCACTAAGGAAGTGAATAGCAGACATTGATAATTGAATCTTCTGCCATTTTTCATAAAGTTTCTGTGACATTTCACCTCATAAATATGCCAAAATTAGCTAGCTGTGTGTGACTTCATAAAGGAATCCATCCTCTCACCAGAATTTCCAAATTGCTTTCAGATAAGAAGAACACAGACTATAGTATTGCATGTTTGCCAAAAATTTTCACTCTGTCTAGACAGGTACATTTTAGAGAACGTTCTGAACAGTTGTAAATATATGGTTGAAGGATAAAATACAGGTCCATCACTAATGAAGCGATCTCTAGATGTGGATATATTAGGTTATACCATCATGCAGATGATGGATTTTCTGATTCTGACAAAATTGTAGCTGACCATTTTAGGACCCAGGCCCATCAAATGAACCTTGGACATAGGCAATTTTTTTTTCTCTAATCCTTTGGGAAATGTGATGCAGTCATCTTTTTAAATGTCCTCTCACTAAATGCCCCATTTTTATGATGCAAAACTTGGTGCACTTTTGCTTTGGTCACTTTGTGGATAATTTTTTTGACAGAGTTTTTATTAAAAGAACTTACTGCAGTAGAACACCAGACAGAGACTATTTTCACTTAAGGAGAAAACTGCCTCTTATCTCCCAGTAAATGATGTACCATGAAATATGTTGTAACTGATTTTGTGATGTGCCTTCTCTTACCATTACTCAGTCATAAAAAATTTGCAGAGAAAAACTTCCCCAACTGCTGTTAATATGTAGAAAAGTCTCTCACTTGAAAAAGAGAAAAATGCTATCGTGCAGAGTGCATCTCAAAACCCACTGTCTGTCATAAGGCATCTCAGGGTTTGTTGTCTCTTGCATATACTTCATATATAAATTACCATATTGTTTTTAATTATGTATGTATTTTGCCCATGATTCATCAATGAACACTTATAAAGTGATAAAAGTAACTATGATAAAATAACTGTGTATGACATACCATTAAATATGTCCTTTAACAGAATGACAAAATGACAGAAGCAGTTTCTGTCTTCTGCTTTTCCATATTATTCTATTCTATTTCCACTTGTTTTCAGTGCTCTGTATCATCAGTTCTGCATCAACAGTTCTGCCTTATAATGCAATTTTTATTTATTTGGTGGGGTAAAGTGTATTTTATTTATTACATTGATGAACGCTTCAGAAAAATAGAATTTGTCAACACAGATTCTACTGCTTGTGTACTTAGGTTTTAGGTTCCATTTCAGGGATCTGTCAACAATTTGAAGAAAGTTCTGATGCAAAAATATATACTCTTCTTCAGGAACAAATGCAGGTTTTGTTCTGTTGATGGGAGTGAAAGCAATCTGTTTGTAGCCAGTTAATTTTGCTGACACAATGCAGCCTAATACAACTGCCACGCAAGTTGACCAAATATCTTGGTCAAAAAAAGAAGAAAAATTGAAAAGAAAATCTATTAGGAGTTTTAAGTGTACCTTCACTAGCTTTTGGCAGTGTCTGTCTGCAAGCTAAACAGCTAATTCCAGTCCTAACTACTACTTCTCTGGCACAGCCATATATTTATGTGACAGAAATCTGGGCTTCGCTGTTAATTATAAAATTGGTGTACTTAGCAGATATCTTTAAAAAATTGAGAGAAAAGGAATTGTGATGATATTTAAGAAACAGATCATTCTTAAAATTTGTTTATCCTTTGCAAAGGCAGGCTGTTTTTCAGGATTGAAGTTTCATGCAAAACTAAGTTCCCTGCTTCTTCTCTCTGAATGAGCAGAGCACTTTTAACAGGTGCTCCATCAATACTAGCATCCTAGTCAATTACTGACAGTAACATTTAAAGCATTCCTCTCTAGCACATGGCAAATCTGCCTCCAAGCTAACTGATGGGTTTAAAATTATTCATAGTACAACTTGTTATGGTGTGGTACTGACACTGAATCAGAAATTAGGTAGCACCACCAAATCTTTTTGTTTTTATGTGGATAATTGAAAGCTCACAATCTCACAGTGATGTCCCCAGTGCCACATTTTACGTGGTTAATTGGAGTGCATAGGCAGCTAGAGACTGGGCAGCTCCTGGTGCTGTGAGTGTGTGGTAACCAGAGCTGTACCTCCCTGAAGCATGAATGTATGGTGTTGCCCAGTCTACTTCCCAGCTGCCTCATGTACAACATGGAAATGTCTGCTGCCTGTACATTCCTCAGCAATTCTGGCTCAAGTGATGAATGTTGAACTAAATGATCTTTAAAGGCCCCTTCCAGCTCCAGCCATTCTATGATTCTAAGTGTGGATGGTGCTTATCACCCCTGAGGAATAAAAGCCAATTGAGTCTAGCCAGACTTAATCTGTGAATGTTAATTTTCTTGTTTTCCTTTAAATCCGTACAGTTAAATTCTAGCATTCTAGTAACATTTTTTGGACACAACTCAGATTTCACATGGTCAAAATTTTCAGTTTTTTTTTTATCTAACCAAGTGCTGAACAACTGAAACTGTATCTTTAGTAAATGAGAAGTAATGCCCCACTGATACCATGGTACAAAATGTAGCCCACCTCTATGTGCAAGGCAGAGGTGAGGAAATAGAATCAGTCTGCTACAAAATTTATTATACCAGATTTCAGTGGTCAGTCTGCATCAGTATTCAATGTCATATCTGTAGAGGCTGGAGTGCCACATCAGCTGTCCCGTAACTATGACAGCAACTTTCTCACACAAGGTGATGCTACTAAAATCTCTTTGTAAAACAGAATCCTGTAAAAAAAGTGTTTCAATTTATTCCTGTTATTTTATGTGACAGTACACTCACATAAATATAGTACCATTTTGATTATCTGAAATAAAACCACTGCAAACCTCATCATATTTGAGAGTTATTTATTTTTCTATGAAAAATTCTGATCAGGATCGTGCCAAAATACCTCATGCATGAGAAAGTAACAACTCTTAAAAAATTGAGTTTAGCAATGATAGCCATTGGATTATAATAATATAAAATATAATCTAATGCAGAAAGCATTAATTAAGTAAGAACAGGAAACAAAGACCACAGAAGCTTCTGCTGAGTGTAGGTTAGACGTTGTTGTCATTATTCTTATTTGGGGCTAATGAAGCTGTCAAGGGTGTTCTGGTTCTTTAGAAGCCCATGGTTTCCACATGCCTGCCCTGAGGCAATATTTTTTTAATGGTTTGCATAAAATTTTAAATCTTCAAAGTTTTCTGTTTTCTAAAAGATTGAATGCTTATTTAGCTTTTGGAAGCACAAAATTGAATGCATGAAGCAAGAGGCATATTTTTATATATTTTTCAAAGACTTGGTAAACTGTAAATCTACTGTCTAATTTTTCTCCTAATTTAGGATATTATTGTAATCTGTGGTGATAAAAGCTGATTCTGCAATGGTCTCATTTGTAAGATGATTTAAATTAGCATGTTTTACTGTGCACTGAAATGTACTGAAAGAAATCACCATTCATATGATTAGATCTTATTTGAGGGAACATTAATGAGCAGTTGAACAGTAAAATTTTAAGCTTCTATATCTAATTCATAAATGAACATGAATATAGTGTCAGCATTTCCACTATTTCTAAAATTGTAAGTCATTTGGAAAAAGATTTTCCTTCTGTCATTTTAAAATTAACAAGTTCTTCTTGTTCTCTCTGTGAATGTCCTCTGATGTTCTTTTTTGGACGTGTTAGTTAAACTCCAATTCTTTCACTAAATGGTAGTATTTTTTGAGAAGAATAAAAACGCAGTAAATTGGGGCATTAATTAAATTACACTTACAGAGAGAGAGATGAAGAATAGATGTGTCTGGATGAACATGAGGGTTTTGACCAAGAATTTCTCCCATGACACCAGAATGCACACTCTGTGAAGAAATAATTGAGGCTTCAGGGCTTCTTGAATTCTGACTGTAAATTAAGGCTGGTAGAAACCAGTTTCATAACAGATGATACTGTCTTTTATTTCTTTTGACATTAGAAATGGTAGTTTGTTACCTTTTGCTATGCCTATATATTTTTAGTCATCAAGACTTTTTTTAATTTGCAGTTGACAACAGTAGAATCAGTTGTTTTCTCTCATCCTCATCAAATGTGATGGAAGTTATAATAGGTTTTTTGAGTTTTCAGATTCTGAAGATAAATATGAAGATTTTCAGAAAAAAAAAAAAGAGATATAATCAGTTCTAATTTCTTGAAGTGTAATGCCAAACTGCTAGAAGAATATCCAAAGAACCATTTCATGGCATTTGTATTTTCCCACAGGTTTGAGCTGTTTTGCCTTTTTAAAGTCACTGTGTTCTGAGAAGAAAAAAACCCTCAGCCTAACTGAAATAATTTGTGATTCTTCTCCTTGTATTCTTCATGTAGTGCAATTAAGCAGGGGGACTTTTTATTTGTAGGAAACTGTAGATACTACAAGTTACATCATGGTGCAAGTGACATGACATCTAAGTAACAGCACCAAAGGGACCGGGGTGGATTTTGTGTAAATTTTCCATTTTCATTCAGTGCTGTGATGATGTTATTTTGCTTTTGTTTGAGGAATTTTGTCTTGCTTTGTTTGGTTAGTTTTGCTGATGTGAGTGCAAGTTCTATGACGAATATGGATTTTTGCTGATAGTTCTTATATATGTGATTCACAGAGTTGGTGGGTGGAATGTATTGGGTTTGCATGCCAGGTTTTGGTAGCAGGGGGGCTACAGGAGTGCCTTCTGTGAGAAGCTGCCAGAAGATTCCTTCATGTCCAGCAGAGCCAATGTCAGCTGGCTCGAAGACAGACTTGCTGTTGGCCAAGTCTGAGCCAATTAGAAATGATGGTAATGCCTCTGTGATAACATATTTAAGAAGAAAAAAATTTTTGCTCAGATGTAATTGCAGCCAGAGAAGAGCAGAGTGAGAACATATGAGAGGAACAGCTCTGCAGACACCAAGGTCAGTGCAGAAGGAGGGGCAGGAGGTGCTCCAGGTGCTGGAGCAGAGATTCCCCTGTAGCCCATGGTGCAGACCATGGTGAGGTAGCTGTGCCCATGTCACGCATGGAGGGCCACAGGGATGCAGAGATCCACCTGCAGGCCAGGGAGGAGACCCATGCTGGAGCAGGTGGATGCCTGAGAGGAGGGTGTGGCCCCATGGGACACCTGTGCTGGAACAGGTTCCTGGCAGGGACCTGCAGATCCATGGAGAGAGGAGACCAAGCTGGAGCAGGTGTCCTGGTGGGACTTGTGACCCCATGTGGGACCCACACTGGAGCATCCTGTCCTTGAAGGACTGCACACTGTGGAAGAGTGACTCACTCTGCAGCACTTTGTAGAAGACTGTTGCCTTTGAGACGGACCCTACACTGGAGCAGGGGAAGGATTCCTCTCCCTGAAGAGTGGCAGGAACATCTTGAGTTGAACTGACCACAACCCCCATTCCCTGTCTCTCTGTGCCACTGCAGGGGAGGAGTTAAAGCTGGGAAGGTATTTTTAAGGTCTTATTTTACTTCTCATTATCCTGCTCTGATTTTTTTGGTAATATTCAATTAATATCTCTAATTAGAGCCTGTTTTGCCCATGACAGTATTTGGTGAGTGATCTCTCTGTGTCCTTATCTCCATTCATGAACCCTTTGTTACATTTTCTCTCCCCTGTCCAGCTGCAAAGGGCAGTGATAGAGAGGCTTTGGTGAGTGTCTGGCATCCAGCCAGGGTCAGCTCATTACACATGGGTTCAAAGAGCATCACATATTAATTCATGAGATAAAGGTTCCTTAAAAGATATTAAATGCAAAGACAGAATCTTTGTCTCATAAAGTCCATGAGTTGCAAATGATTGATGGCTGGCAGAAAACTTTTCAGAAGCATCACTGTGTACTTGCCATGTTTCTGTCTTCTTCTGTGGCATCCACTCAGCCCCTGTCATAAAAAGAATCCTGGGTTAGGCTGTGGCTGCACAACTTATTCTTTTGACACCAAGATTTCAGCTCAACTCATGTGCAAGTTTCATCTGTGTTACAGCTTGGCTATTTCTAGCCACAAAAATTAATGGGATGGTTATAAGAGTCTCTTCATGTGTTTACCTGCCCCGTATGCAAATCCTAGCTGGAGGGTTCAGCACTTGAGAACAGACTCACCAGCTTGATATTTCTGACCTCAGATCCCTCATGTCTGGAGTTTCAATATCTCAGATCCCTCCTTCATATTCCTCCATTTGGAAATCCCATTTCTGATGTTTCTCTTAGCAGAGCTTTAATCTATGACGTGCAGATGCTGGTTCCCACCTCTCCTAGGAAAAGAGAAAGATTTTTTCTCTAACTGAAGAGAAAAAATTATTAACTTGTTTTGTTGATCTATCAGGACTTTGGTTTTTTGTCTCCTTGATACATAAACACAAGCAAAGAAGGATCAACATGTTGTGGCTCCAGATAACTCCTTATGTAAATATGAGAACCTAATCGAAGACCAGGAAATACATTTCTACAGCAGTAGTTTCAGTTTAGTCACCACACTTTCTGTTCCATGGCAGAGTTGTATATCATAGTAGCAGATAAATTCATTTATTGCCAAAGAATAAGGAGGTCACGCGGTTCTTAATATATATGAAAACTTCCCACAGACTAAAAAGCAATTATGTGAGCTTGTAAGACTTAGGTGGTTGGGGAAGGTACTAGTTTATGTTCATGTAATCATTTTCTCTCTTGTTCCTCTTCTACAGCTGCAAACAAGTCTAACGAAGCCAACATGGTCTCCCAGCAAGACCACTACTCTGTGCTCTTAGCAATGCCAGCATGATTTAAAAAATCATTTTATATTTGGATATAATTTTGAAAATGTTCTACTTATTTCACACAATTTGTTCTTTATAATCATCATGAAACTACTTTCAAAGCATTTGCTGCTCAGAAACAAAGCAACATGCACTATATGAAAAGGTTTTAAATTTTTTTTTTATTTACATGCTGTGCATAAAAAAAAAACAACCAAATTCTCATTATTTTGGTCAAAGATATGAAAAGAGATTAAGTTTATTTTTGTGATATTAATATTGTTAATAATGGTTGCCCACACTTAGTGCTAGTAGTCACTATCATACATTGCTTTACGGACTCTTCATTCTGGATTTATACTACTGTGTCTGACATAAATAAGCACAGTAGAAAAACAAGCCAAATCACAAATTTCAAATGTTATAGGCATGCATTAAAATAAATGTGAATTTAAATCAGACCAAATAAGAGTGCTCACAGTGTGACTCTACTAGACATTAGATAATAAAGGTAAGGAGCATTTTGCAAAATGACAGATGTTAGTTATTTTGTGCCTTACATCCAAGTTATAAAATGGAAGTGCGATACTAATGACATGAGGTTTTTTTTCTCTACTTGTTTTTTTAATTTGTGGGAGGTTATTTGGCTTGAGGAAAGTGTGTAGGAGTATTCTTTTTTTAAATAAGTGTTTTCATTCATCTTTTTGTTTCGAAAATCTGGAAGTAATAGCAGACAGTCCAAAACTAATTAAAGTGATTTAGCAGATAAATTAGATTAAAGCTGTGTTGGATCATTTACCTGCAGTTCTCCCGTTGTGGTACTTTTTAGTAGGTTTTTCACCGAATGAATGTAAAATCCAGAAAAGCAATTACATTTTCCAATATGAAATCCATCAGCACTGAGACTGTTAGGGGAAAATATCTGAGGTGTGACTTCACGTAAAATACGGTTCAAAGAGGAAAACTCAAAAAACACTAAAATTCAGAATGTACTTTTGTTAATAATTAGATACCACAAGTTAAAAGGGCAGGTGTTCCTTATGCTGGGACATGTTCTTCTGAGCATATTTTGTTTTCATCACCCTTCCAGTGTGTCTTGAGATCATGTTTCTTTCAAAAGAATAATCAGCACTGCTACTGTTCTAAGCTGCATTTGATCGATGCTAAATGATAGTTCATTTTAGTTCATTTTTTTCCTCTCATACTGAATTTTCTAAGATTAGAAAAATAAGTAATTTCCTACATGACTATTTATAGCCTAGCAGATATTAGTAAGGCAGATGGGGAATGCGTATTTAAAAGTAGCAGTAAATATGATTTCAGTATTGTTTTAAACTGCTTTCGTGTTTTCTTTTTCATGTACCAGAGAATCATGATATTGTGTGGCATTAGTGGCAGAGCTGTGACATTTTAAGGTTTTTTTATAATTACACATTAGTTTGGGAAAAAATTATAGAAAATTGATATTACAGTAGTGCAGGTAGTTCTCAAAATGAAACTTAATTCTAGCCCTGCCAATGACTTTAAATAAAATTTCCCATCCTAAAGTACCATGTCCTATTAGAAAGGAATTGTTAGTAACTGTGCTTTGGTATATAAGAGCAGAGCTTGGGAGAAGCTCCTCTCTGCCCAGTTCAGGTCCATAGTTTCTGGAGGTAAAGAATTAAAAGTGTTACTTGAGCTATGTGAACCAAAAAGTGAATATAGTAAATTCTTGGTGCAGCCTCTAGCTATTCTTCTTTGTTTGCACCAGTGATGCAGTAAAAATGGTGTGATTTATTTTGTTTTTGCAATGGCTCTCAGAAATATTTTCTGCCTCCTCTATTTCTCCTTTTCAATCCCTCACACTGCATTTTGCCAAGCCTGTCATTCTAAAATGACTTTTTAGATTTTGCTGGAGGAAAAGAACAGTTGGTATACAAAGAGGACTGTCAAGGGAGTGACACCTCATTTAATTCTAATCTAGAAACTCTTGTTCTGAATCCTCTTACCTCAGATATTTCAGACATTTTTAAAAATTCTTGCAGTTGCCAGTCAAAGAAGATTTTGCTGTTTATTTTGAAAGTTTGCTGTTCAGTCTTGGGATTCTAGGCAGATGTAGATATAATAGCTTCTTTAGCTTCCCAGCTATTATTTCCAGTATCCAAGGCTGAGCAAGGAGCTTCACCTTCTTTTCAGAGTTATTAATAGTTGGTTTCTATGAAATAACAGCAATCTGCATTCCAATGCTTTCTAGAGAGCCTGAAAGTATTCTTCCCAGAACATGGTTGTGGTTTAAGGAGCCCAGGAGGCAGCTCAATCCAATACAACCAGTGGGGTGGGGAAGAGAACTGGAAGGTAGAAGTGAGGAACACTGTTTTCATCACAAGACCAAAATGTAGCACCACACAGCTATGCCTCTATCCCAGCTAAAACCAGTACAGTCATGCCATTGAAATTTACTGTGGAACATCTGAGGTTTAAAACTGAGAGACTATAAGTAGCAACAAGAAAAGTACTGAGCTTCATTAAGTAGCTCGTGACATTCTAATTAACATGGCAAAAGATGGGCCCACTGAACAATTAAGTCTATTCTAGATTATTGGTTAATTTTAGCTACACAAAAGCAAATTTAATATTTTTATATTTTGATAGGATGCTCCAATATCTTAGGTAATTGAAATAAGTTAGTGTAAAATGGTAGATAAACTGGTTTTTAATGTGGATCAGCCATACGTCAGTGATAAATGGAACAAAATAGAAAATAACAATGTGTAAAAGATTGGTTATTTTGCTATCAGTACATCAGAATGTAGGTTTATTTTGTTATATGTCAGTTATACTATACTACATAGACTCAGAAGTATTTGAGTTTCAAACCTTTTCTGCTAATAAACTGCTGCTGTAGTGTAGACATCAGTGCCTTTGAGTAAAAAAATTGCTGACCAACCCTCTTGCATATAACACATTTTGTCAGCAGCTCTAAGGTCAGAAATAGAAATACACCAGCTGAGAAGCTGGAGGTGTTTGTAGCTTTCCATTGGTGAGGGCAGCAGACTTTCTATCTCCAATAGTTTGAGATTTCTGGTATCACGTAATCCTGATGAACATCTTGCCTCATGTATTTCTTTCTGCCTTAGTAGGCAGCTGAGTGAAAGACTGTCAAAAAGCTAAATCTAAAATTGATACCAAACCTGAGGTGAAGTATTAATCACTCAGTCTTCGAATGGGTGAGAATATGGAATCACGATGGATGGAAAGAAGAGAAGACAATCAGAAGCGCTTATTTTGAAAAGGAAGGCATTTCTTGGTTCTTCTGTTTCCTTATTCTAATACATCAAATTGAAGCCTGGAGAGTTTCACAAAATATAATGAAAAGTTAGTATTTTTCCATCAATTACGCTCGCCTCTTCGGTCTGAGAAACTGCTTGCATCTCAGTTTACTTTATGAAATCTTACTGATTTCCCAGCTTCATGTGTAACAATGAAGTAATACACCAATGGAATATATAGGTGGATTTATTTTGACTTTAAATAAATAAATACCTAACATTACAATAGAGTTTATTTTCTGAGTTGTCTATGATTTTATTAGAGAAGGACAGCCTAAGTGTTGCAACAAAATCAGCAGCTTTATTCTGAAATGATCTTTCAGAATTTGTTGGGAGAATGTCTGCAATACAAACATTAAACCTCTAATTTGGATGTAATAAATGGCATAACATTTTTATTTGTGGCTTGTCAGGAAAGATGCAGGAATTGGTAGCCATGCAAATGTCCAGCACAATATAAAGTTACTTGTCCTGAGACTCTGGATTCTGGTGTGCCACAGTGTTTTATTGTACAAAGTATTGATCCAAACCAGAAGAGAAGAGAAACACTGAATACTGCAGACACACATGAGAGAACAGCAGAACACGAAGTCTCAGAACAACTAGACTCTGTAGTTTTCAACAGCTTCAAACAGACAATTGCTCCACTCACCAGTAACCAGAAATTAATTCTTTGAGTCCTTGAAGTGATGTGTGTTCTTGATAAAATATCCTGATACAGATCTGTTTTGAACTGGTGTTCCATAGGGTCATATGAAGTGAAGAGTAAGTTTTTACATGATTTATACTTTTAACATATCCGTTTGGTTGTGATCTAAGCAGTTCACTCAAGTGAAACAATTTCCTTTTTTCTTTTTGGTTTTCTTTTTTTCCTACTCAAACTTGAGACATGATTCCACGTGCCTTTCATACCCATGAGCAAAATTTTTTTTTTTCTGGGCTTTTTCCCCCATATCTTCATTACTTTTCTTTCTCTGGATCACATCTACTAAATGTCTCCAGACTCAAAATTCCTGGCTCTGATTATAATGCCATTTTTCTTACACTATTTGATAACAGATTTTAAGCTTGAATTTTAAAATGTCCCATAAAAACAAATGCATTAGATTGAAAAAAGCTCACTGGATATCCTTGAGAAGCTGCTATTCAGAAAGATGTGCTAATGAATTAATTTATAATTATGAGCTTCTAAAACATTTCTGTCTAACTATGGAAAGTAAATTAAGATATTTCATATAAATTCTTATGGTCGGTTCCATTCTCTCTTTAACACTGGAAGATACCGGGTGGATTTCTGCCTGTATTTCCCATATATGCTTTTGGCCCCAAAATTTCCTTTTTAAGACAAGAATAAAAAAAAAAACGTAGACTATTTTATCTTCTCCTGGTTGTTGGAAGCAGCGTATATAAAAATGTGCAGCGTGACAAAGTAATAAATAAAGCAGAATAACATCAAAACTACAAGTAAAAAAAGTTAGTTCTTTCACAATATGTTCCATGGATAGTTTTTAAGCTTTGCTGGAGAAATACATTCTTCAACTATGGGGAAAAAAAGATAGGAGTTTCTTTTTTCTAATTTCAATTTGGAACAATAAAAACAAAATTAGATGGTTACTGGGACCTAGTACTTTGAGATTATTGCCATCAGAAGATCATCACGGCTTTTCCAAGCTTGATACAGGTGGTTCTTCAGTCTTGCAGAAAATCATTAGTCTCCTGAACAAGTAGACCATAATCTATAAACCCCTGGATGATCTGATGGGTGTCCAGAAGTGTAGGGTTTCCTTCCTCGGACCTGAAGACCAGGGCATCTGAAGATTTCTGGATTCTAAGTAAGGAGTTTGGAACTCTGACCTAGTGGACAGCACAGACTCCAAATTCTTCCTAATCTCTGTTGGGTTGTTGGGGAAACAGGTGGACAGCCCAGTGCAGGTCACTTTTTAGGACAGATGTGCGGGATGAAAGCCTAAGAATTCTGTCTGAAGACTTTTAAAGAGTCATGTTTTAAATGTAATTGTTATTTCTCCTTTTCTTTTGGTAGTTCAGTTGTCCTTCTAGCTGGGAGCACAACTCCTTCACATGGTGCAAATCAGTACTTAAGCGTAAGTACTCTTACCTAAAACATGCTGCTGTCCTATGAGTTCAGCTGTGATACTTACCAGCAGCAAAGTGAGCATATTATGATCGACTTTTTTCTCAGACCATCAACAGACCTCTGTACTAATGTGAGAAAGAGTATTACAGCAATGCAGCAGAAAGGGTCATCCATATTTCAAATGTATACTTGGTTTACTTCGGCCTCACTTCCAAAATATGTATAATTTCCTAAATTTTGTAGAAGAATGATTACTTATCTCCCATCCTTTTTATTACCAAATTGCAGGGAATACTGTCCTGATTTTATATTACAGTAAAATCTTAAATTCTAAGTTCACTCTCTGTTCTACAAAGACTTCAGTATCAGCTTCGCTGTGCTGAGGCTTTTTTTGTAAATGATACTCAAGTGCTAAACGGGTCTCATAATGGAAAACTGCTAGAACTATCACTTTTTCGCCCTAAAAGTAAAATCTCACTACATGAGAAAATCATTGACATTGATGAAAGAAACAGACAGTTTGAAGATTTATGAGAGAATGCAACACACTATTTCAAAATAGATATTTAATTGAAAATAAGATACCACAGGATGAATTCCTTGGCTCAACAATTACTAAAGCAATAGAAAAAATCACTCAATTTTTTAATATTACCTGTCTGGTTTTCATAATGAAGTTAGGTTTACTTGAGATATATTTCTGTTTCATACCTTGATTAAGAAATTCTCTTTTACATTTTGTTGAGGAACAAAGATTACTTTAGTCCATGACAAATGTTTCTGTATTTGTATTGTTGCCTGGAAGAGATGATTATTTACCTCCTAGGATCCTTTGCAGAAATATCCATGTACACAAGAAACTGTTTCTTAACTATTGGTAGATGCTGGAAAATAGCTTGTGGTTTACTTTCCGTCATTTGTGTCATTTCAACTAGTGCATTTTCCAAACTATATTCTGGTGCTGTAGCTTGGACACCTGGACTTGAATTGCTATCAAAGCAGAAGTTTTGCTTATCTTGAAACTAACGGGTTTCAAATCTGCAGTTAGCCACAGAGAAAAGGAAATATTTTGTGTGCACATACTTTTCTGTAGGATAAAATTACTTCTGTCCTTTTACTGACCACCTTGCTATTAATTTAATTTCAACAACCTGCTGGAGTAGATCTACTTACACCAATGCAGAGAAGGTAATAATAGTCCTAAAATCTAGTTCTGTACAGTTAAACAACAAGAAAATTTTAGCGTGTGGTGAAATCAATAGGCATGTGGTATTTTCCAGTAAGTGAAAAAGAGTACCAGAAGTGATTTTGGAACAAGATGATTTAGTCTGGAGTAACCACTTTTCAGGTTCCCAAGTAAAGCTAGATTTGAAGGGCTGTTTTTCTGCTCTTTCAGACAGAAGCCCAAAATATGAAAGAAATCTTTGTCTAAAATTATCCTGCATGGAACATAAACTACTGATTCCCTGTATAGGCAAAAGTCAGATCCACGCTGCGAAGAAAAAAAAGGGCTGCAAAAAGACCTGTTCAAGTAGGGTGCCTTTCTTCATAGGCCTTTTATTACCTTGGAACTCAATTTAGGCAGGAATTTTTGGTCAAGCAGAATGGAAAGGGAGAAAAAATGGGCTTGGGGATGCTGTGTTTGCAGCCATACTGTAGGCTTCTTTTGTCTCTAAATAGAGCTTGCTCTACTGTTACTTGGGAAAGAAGTCTTCCCCCTCTTTCTTCTTTCCTTCTCAGAAGGGATTTACACTGACCCAAGAGGCAGCAGCTATGGCAAGGCAGTTAGTGTCTTGTCTACTGCTCAGTCACTTCTGCTTTAATAAAATCATAGAATCATCGAGTGGTTTGGGTTGAAGAGTCCTTTAAAAGTCATCTGGACGAACTCCCACTAAAAAAAGCAGGGACATCTTTAAGTAGATCAGGTTGCTCGAAGCCCTGTCCAAAAATCCATGCCAGAGTTTGCACAAACAAAGCACTGTACAGGTATATTGAAGAGCTGCTCTCTTTGTTCCATCTACACCCACAGATCTTTGTTACATCTACAGTAAGGGTTTGCTATCACTGTCACACCAAATCAGTGGAAGAAAAGGAAGCAGATTAACTGAAAGCTTTAATACTGAACTTCCATCTCATCTGGCACTTCTACCAGTATGTTTTGGAAGTGGGAGAATAAGGGTACTACAGTTAAATAAATAAATAAAGATAAATAAATAGCCAAGATAAAACCTTAAATGTCAGAGAGTTCAGCAACTTGTCTGAATAAGGTTGCTAAAAAATTAAGAATTGTGCAAGTTTTATGCCTTTTCAATTGGCCACCTCATTAGTTTATTTCAGATAAGTTTCCTTACTTGATTGCAATATTCATTTGCAATTTCATGTTGCTGAACTAGTTTGTGTGCCTACAATGCTGAGCCAAATTAAAGTACTTTGAAATTATTGATGTTGGGATTAAGCAAACATGAATATTTGCAAGTGAACCTGCTTCCCCCAAATGTTGCTGTCTTGTAATTGGCAAAAAAACAACCAAAATTACAATTCAGATTTGCTATTATTGTTTTGTTATTGTTAAATATTGGCAGAGTAATTATATCAAAAATCAGTTGGAAAATACTTTTCTAAGACTAACATTACATATGGTCTAGTGTAAAGGTTTAAAGTGATCATTATATGTAAGTGGTATTTCTAGCTTTATAATTCCTAACTAATGTAACAGTGATAAATGTTAGGAAATAAAGGAAAGGAATAGGTAGGATGTCTATAGAAATACTTCTCCATTTTATATTTTTGCAATTTAGGCTAAAAATAAATAAATTACATTAGCAAAACTGGAGGCAGAAAACTACTGCCTTTTGAATCCTCAAAGGGAAGGGCAAACAGAGTGAAATATCTAGTTTTCTAATCCATGCTTTGATACTAACTTAATTTGTTAATAGTTTCGACCTTTAAGTATTCTTCTCTGCCTGTTATTTGTTTATTTTTTCCACCAAGCCCTTGAGTTAGCTACATTATTCCCAAAAGAAGCCATACCAAGATGTTAATATAATTAAGAGATGGAGAAAGAATTGCTTTCATATTCCTATTTTGTTTGCACCCTGAACCTGTGAAAACAAGTTCAGATTAGAACTCAGATTAGATTTACACAATTCTGTAAATTATGCACCTATATAGCTAAATAATAATAGGAAATTCTAATCAAAATCTCACAGAAAAGTAATAAAAATCTGTTGCATACACAATATACCAACACATAAATTATGCTACTTACATGAATGCATGAAATTTAGTGTTCTTAAAACTACAGCTTGCATTTCACTTTTAATATTGATCATTTAATATCTGGTGCCAACGATATGACAAATTAGTCTGCAATGTTATCCAGATGGAAGATTCCTCTTCAACTGACTAAATATGACACACACTTAAAAAATCTGAATATTTTTCCAAATTAAGCTTTTATAGCCAATTACTCTTCAAGTATTTCTAAGATCCTTTGGGATAGGAATGTTTGTTTATGTGTTCAAGCACCATTGCAGAGAATAAAATTAAACTTAGATGGCAGAGATAAAATTAAAGTGACTGAAAGCACATTGATACCCCATAAAACAAACCAAAAAAAAAAAAAAAAAGGCATTGGAATTTTGATAAACATAAGAATTATAACACACAAATAAAATATGTACACATTTATCTGAGACTCACTGCAAACCAATAGAAAATTAAGTTATTTGACCCATTCATTTGTGGTACCAAACAGTTCTCATTACAATGAGTAATATATGATCTCTAGTACATCAACTTGTTATGAAAAGTATGAGTTTTCAAACATATTATGACAGCTGCCTCTTTTCCAACTGAAAACCAATACTTTATTTCATTTGCTTCTTTTACCAGTTCATTAGATGTGAATCAAAATTGTGAAAGCTCATTTTCAAGTAGATCTTCTTTGATATTTTACAGAACAAATATATTAATGAGGGAACTTCAGAAGATTTTTACAAGTCTTGCTTCATTAAATTTTGCCATAATATGTGTCACAGGCACCTTCAAAGCAACCAGCATTTCAGCATCAAATATAGTAGTGCGATATGACAACTCCAGTTTAAATTATGGTTTCATATTAAAAGTCTGTCTTAGATTTTTTTCCTGTAATTGGGAAAGATAGAAATATATAAATTAAGATATAAAGGACATTAATTTCCCTCCTAGATGGGGTGCTTTTTAAAAATAGATAAAACTCTGGTGTTTTTGCAGGAAGATCATATTTCCTGTCAAATATGTTGAGCTTGAAAAAAATATTAGATAATAGCTTCCCAATTTCCTCTATGTCAAATTCAGGAAAAGAGAAGCACTTATGCATCATTTTGAATGCAGGTGGTAAAATACATCTGATTAGGTACAAGTACCAATTAGGAACATTCTTTCCGCTTCAAAATCCAATGCACTTAGGAGAAAAGTAATAAATTTTGGAGATGAAACTAATCAAACAGAAAAAGACAAATCACTGTGTTGTTTTCAAAACTATCAAAAAACAGACAGTAAGAGGCTGATTCTGTTTGCGGATTTGGGCGAACAATAAGTAGATTGTTTGGGATTTTTTCAGCACTCAATACCTTTGCTATTTTTTGTCTTTCTGTTGAGGTGTCATTTCTATTTTCACAAAATATTGAGGTGAATATGAATGAATATTTTTCCTTTTTTCTTTTTCATGTCAGTCTGTTGTACTTGTTGACGTATCTGTCTTTACATGTCTATGCAACATCCAGAAAAAACTACAGAACTTAATAATTACACAGCACATCTCATCTGAACAGTTTAGAATGCTTCTTGCCCATTAACTGAATAAGCTTCTTCTTATTCTGAGACGGGTCATTTTCGTCCTTTCACACAGACACTAGAATTGAGTAAATTTTCATCTTCTGTAAATGAATGCAGTTATAACTTTGCTAATGTGCAACAACTGAGGGTCTAGGCAAAAAAAAAATTTAAAAGTGATTCGTCCTTCCTAAAATGTGAGATTGGAAGAGGAATTTTGAGAGATACAAAATAGGAATATGAATTTTTTTTTTCTTGTTTTTGTGGGTCTCTTTTTCACAAAGCATATTAACATCAAACTGTTTTACTATTATCTTGTTTTGTCAGACATGCATCTAACTCTTCAATATCTTTGTATTTAAGGAATGCTAAAACTGTAAACAATTTTTTTTCTTGAAATAAATCTAATAACGTATTTACATTGGGTTGATCTGCTTATTGCAATACAGCAGTCAAAAGAGGAGGGTAGCTCTAGGTACTAGGTGATGACAATTGCTATAAGCTTCAGATATCTACAGAATCATTAATTTCCTTTATGTTAAATGGTCTGCATCTCTCTAGTTTCTGCCATGCAATCTTGGTCATGATACACAGCGCAGAACAAGTCACACAAAAATCACAAGCCAGATCAGGCCAGGAGGACATTGAGCTCAATATCCTGTCTCAGAGGGAAAACAGTCACTCTTTGAAAAGGATATATCAAACAGGACAACTGAGATTTTCCCCCAAGTGCATCACTTCAGCTTCCACCTATCAATGAGACTAGGATTTCCTGACCTATGGTTCCATTATATTTGCTAGTCTGGTGGATTAGTTTCTCTTGTTCTTGTATTGTTCTTAATTTGTCATTACTTTTTTATATACTTTTGACCTACATAATATCTTTACGCAATAAATTACCCCAAACATTCTGCAAAAGGTTAAAAAGAATTTCCTTTTTTTTTCAAGCCTATGATCTGATAGTAACAATAATTGAGTAACTGAGTGCTCTTACCTACTGTGTTCCAAAACATGGAGCTGCCATTTTTTACTCCCATTTTCCTCTGCATGGTTAATAGGCCTGGTCTGTTTCTCCATTTGGAAGCAATGCCATCCCTTTGATCATCCCTGTTTCTGTTCTGTGTTTCATCGTACCTTTGCAGATGCCTGTTTGCCGAATATCTTCTGCTTTATTGTCGTAAAATTTTTTAAAGTATTTTCTTCTATTACTCTTCCACTTGTATGGCAGGTTCCTTCAATGAAGATGGATGTATGTCCTGCTCTTAAGGATTGCTTATGTGACCTATTGCCTCTCAGTGCTTCCTCTTGAGTCTTAATAAACTACAAATTAAATGTATTGTCTTTCTGCCATTCAAAGACCCTAGCAGTCTGCAAACTAAGCGATTAAGTCAGTGATCTGATTTCGGACCTCCCAGTTGACAGCAGAGAGCATTATCAACAAGGCACCAGGCTGGCCTGAAAAAAGAAGACATGTGCATTTTATTTTGTAAGGATTTTTTGCTTTGTGATGTAGGAGTTCAGTTACAGCAGGCAGGACGCCTGCTTTGAGTGCATTGAGACGAATGAAAGCAGCAAGGTTAAGATTTATTTTGTTTCATATTTTATTGTCTTGAAACAGCTGAACTCAGCTAATCAATTATTTCATAGGAAATGGTTACTGTATTTCTGTACGGTTGTAGGTGCGTGCAATGCTTTATGAAACACCCAATTCAGATTTCATATGTACCAGACATAATCCCTAGGAATTTTCTGAATCATATTTATTTCACTTCGATTTTCTTCACACCATGAACATGAGCTAAAAGAATGCATTACCCTAAGGTGGTTAAATTTGGTTGCCTGGGATATTCTGTGAGCATGAGATGGATAGAGCAGATCATGTATTCATCAGACCCTTGGTATTGCTGCTTAACTGACTTTCTGCCTGCTGGGAACACCTCCATTCTTGATAATATGGAAAAGGTTTGCTGCATTGCTCAACAAAGTTTTTATCACCTGTGCTTCTATTGTATTCTCTGAGTCATGGAAAATAAGAACAAGCACAGAATCTGTCCATAAGTTTCAGAGGATGTTTACCACTGTAATTGAAAGATACAAGCAGCAAATTCAGAGTTTAAGCCCCTGATTAAATGTTCTGACATCCTGTTCAGTTCACATCTCTAACATTTCAACTCAGAACTACTGTACTAATTTGGTTTTGCCTAATGAAAATCCTTCTGCAGGCCACCATGCTCTGATGCACGAGCAACAAGAATGAGAACTGATCCTACCTTCAGATATTGCTGGTATATATATTTACAGCTAAACTATTGACCCTCAAGTTCTTTTATTGCAAATAGAGAGAAATAGGCAGGTTTAGGTCGTGGCTGGGTGAGGGTAATCACATCCTATTATTACCCATTTGTTTTCATTATTGAAGAGGACCAAGGACATTCAATGAAGTTATCTGCTCTGTAGATTGTAGACAAGCCTAGTCAGATGTTTGGTCTGATTTTCCTCCCAGAAGATGAATGCGTTTCTTCTCTTCCCAGGATTTTGTGATGTTAAAAATCTTTCTTAGTTCTCATTTGAATTTATTTAGTGATGGCTGGTGCAGTTGATGTGTCTTAACATCTTCAGGACTGAAAAATATTTTAAATGGAATTCCACAGAGTTGAATAGAATTCAGTGCTAAGCCAAACTTGTCATAAAAAACAAAGAATGCAAAGGGAAAATTAGAGGTAAGAGTGGAGACAGATTGATTCCATTTTGTTAGCAATGGGAAACTATATTCTTCCCCTTACTCATCTTTATTTTCTGACTAAGACAAAGTCAAGTAGGGACATAATAGAAACTTGTCGACGTTTCCCAATATTTTCTTGTTGTAATATGTGTTATTGTGAAAATTGTCATAAATAATATCCCAGATAACCTTCTAATTTCAGTAGAAAATAAGAATCTTCAGTTAAATTTTTATAGTATAATTCTTAGCAATATATGTTTGTCAGGTAATTCAGACCCAAGTCTGCAGTCTCTGTTACAAATTTTTTCTCTCAAATTATTTGTAGTATTTTTTACCCTTAAAATAGGAGAAAGTTTTTATTTGTTCCTGTGTCCTAGTTATATGTCTTGAGAACCCCTTAGAGTGCATGTAATCCACTCACTTTGGAGACCACTGCCCCAGTAGAGAACACTCCCTTGTGATCATGGACAGAGGTGACAGTGTCAGATGGTGGACCCAGGGTAGAATAAAGTAACTATTTCTTCTTGTTAGCCTGGCCTGCGAAATGAATTGAATAAAAAATTACTGCCAGCAACCATCTTAGAATATGAAGATCTGTAAATATTGCTAGAAAGCAGTATTAAAATAGTCTCATACTGTGGTAGAGAATTAGCTCATTGTGTGTCAGCAGATGCCCTTCTTTGGATCTGATTCATGGATCCTACCAGAGTGCAGTCACGGTCAGTGCTGCATGGGACTCTAATTTCTGCCAATCAAGAGTTTAGTAGAATGAGGGAAGTGAAAAAATTTAGTCCAGACTACCAGCTTTGCCCATAGTATCCTATCTGTGTACTTTATCACAGCCATAGATTCTAGGTTCTTAATACACAGATTCAATCTGTTTTCTTCCACTTAGGCCCCCCATCCTAGCAGAAGACTAATCCCTGTGCTCTCAGTGACCTCTTTATTGATGTTGTAGGCTTGCAACAGATTGCAGCTGTTGTACAGATTTAGGGCAGAAAATGACTGTTAAGGGTCAGCAGGCTAATAGCCTGCACACCATAGGGAAGAGGATGTGCTCTGCATCTTGGCATTTCTGGATGGTTTTTTTGGCCAGGTATGCATTTGTTTCTGATGCAGTTTCTGTATTTGCTGTGTCTCTTCTGCTGATTTCTGAGAGGACTTCTCAGCACTGCTGATGGAGACCTAGGCTGCTTTGGGCACAGCACTGCAGGTGCAGACACAACACTTGAAATAGCATCTTTTCTCAGTAGTTTTGCCTATACATTAATGCATAGAATTCTGGATGCGAAGTGCTGGACTCCCTGGGAAGTTTTAAGATCTCTCCTTTGGAAGGGAGCTATCCTTCCTAAAGGACTGATGAGATTGTCCTTCCTTTCAGGACTTCCCAGATATACCATGCTCCATTCCCCTCCTCATTCATCTCCCCCTTCCCTTCACCTAGCTGAAAGAAACTTCACAGATTAATTTTAACTTGGAATATAAATTGTGGACAGTTACTCTCCAAGTTGACAGTTTGGGGTTTTTTTAAACTACCTAATAAAAGACTTTTTTAAAGCTTTAGTTGCTCAGTGTAGCAGTATATTGTGAATACTGAACTACACTGAGGCTCTGCATTTGAGGAATAATAGTTAAGCTTGACTGGACAGAACCTCTCTGTGCAGGATAACAGAATCACCATTTTTTGAGGTTGAAAGGGACCATCACCTTGAGACCATCAAGTCCAACCACCTGCTGAAGCAGAGCAGGATCACCTAGAACAGGTTTTTCACAACCGTGCGCTGTCAGGTTTTGAAAAACCTCCAGGAATCAAGACCTGACAAACCTCTCTGGGTAACCTATGCCAGTGTTTGACCATTCTCACAGTGGAAAAGATTTTTAATGTGTTCAGGTGTAATTTCTTGAGTTTTGATTTGCACCAATTGCCTGTCAAGTGCACTGCTGAGAGGGAAGTTTGGCTCCCTCTTTTCTATCCCCGTGTATTTATAGACATTGATAAGATCCACCCAAGCTTTTTCTTCTGCAGCCTTAGGAGTCCTGGCTCTCTCAGTCTTTCCTCATGTGAAAGAGGACCCAGCCTCTCAGTCATGTTTGTGGCCCTGCACTACACTGCTAATCTCCTAGTACTGATTCTCTTGAAAATACTAATTTAATTAGGCAAACAGCACTCTCATAATCATGTAGGTCTGCTTCTGATTTGCAGTGCTACTGACCTTTTTTTCATCCCATAGTTTTTTCCACTTTCTCCAACAATCCTGACTTTTCCAGACCTGTCATTCATAAACATAACTAGTCATTGTTTTCCATCCTGCCTTTCTTTTGCTGTCAGGGTGTAGGGTTTTTTAAATGACTGTTCTTCAACATGTGTTTGTTAGCTAGGCCTTTCCTTTCATCCTTTCTTCTTAAGCCCAATAAAACCAGCAGAGGATAAACAGTGGTCAGATTCCCAAACAAACAACTAATTAATAACATGAATACAAATTTAAAAAAAAAACCCAAAACGTGTACTAGTCATGCCTATGTGTAATCATCACTTACAGATCCATTGTATAGTTTTAGTTCATTAAACTAAAAGCTTCTTTGTAAAAATATTAACTGAACTCAAAATATTTTTCTTGTTGCTTCTTGCTCATTCATATCCCTGGTGATCAGTCTGGGCAATCTTCAAGGTGCTTTGCTTAAACAGGATGCTTAAGGCATCAGGAAGACCTGCCTTAACCTCAATTAGTTTTAGTCTATTTTTTCTTTCATTAATGATGCTATTATCATGTCTACAGGGTAAAAAAAACTAAAACTGTAATGACTAAAGTAATGAATTCAATAAACGTTGTAAATGTTAAGCCTTCACACTTAAAAATTTTCTCTTAACAATTATTCATTTCCAGAGTAGTGTAGTGGGAAAATGGATATACTGCCCAATGGCATCCTCCTCATAATTTCAAACATAGACAGTGGGAGTATCCTGAAAATTAAGAGAAACTGGGTTTCTTGTCTAGAAACAAAAATTAAAAGTACTTCACAGGGATGTCATAGGACTTAGAAGTTCTGCACTGACACATCTGTAAAGATGAAAATCTATGACAGCCTTTTTAACTGGCATCTTCTGGCAGTAGTCCTTCCTATAATGGTCTTTTCACTTCTGATAATACACAAATACTGGAACTTTTTCGTTTTCTGCATATTTGATTTCAATTTTTGAAATTAAATAAATTTATATGCATGCTCAGCAAATAATATAGTTGATGATGTTATTGACAGGTATGCAAAAAATGGATATATTTAAATGTGCTTGCATTTTATTACTTTATTTTGTAATAAATTAATAAAATTAGCTTTTTGTTGTTCATTTCAGACACTGCACTGTTTTTTCCATCCTTCACTGGAAATTCTTATTTGGAACTACCTTCTCTGACATCTGTATCTCAGACCAGGACTGCATCTGGGCAGGAAACAAGCAATCTGATGACTCTCTACTTGACAGTAAAAACAACTGCTCTAAATGGCACAATTCTTTACAGTGAGTACCAAAGATACTTGAAGCTAAGTATCAGTTTTAGCTCCTTCAGGTCCTTATTAACTTTAGTGTACATCAGCTGGCATTTCCTCTTCAACAGCAAAATGAGTCATTAAAATGCAGTAGAAGCCTTTTGGTATTCTAATGCATGCTGCATTATAAAATTCGAACCATTGTTCCTTGTGTTCCTCTGGAAAGTTCTTTAATTTATGACTCATTGAGCAAAACATAACTTACAACAGAAAATGCTGCTTCCTGACAAGAAAGAACATAGTAAGCATATGACTTTAGTTTTAAGGGTTACAGCCCTAAAATACAAATGTTGAAGAAGTATTGAACAACTTATTATAGAGAAACAGCTTCTCCGTAGTTGTATTGAGTCTTGCTTTTTATAATTGTGATCCTGGTTCCAAAGTCTTGATTTATAGAACCATCTTAAGTTCTGCAATTTTGCCATATTTTGAGATACTTACTGTGATTTCACACTTCAGAGAATTCTTTTGTGATCCCCAGAGAGTATACTTGCAGACTTGGATGTATGCCTGTTAATACTACATAAAAAAGTCACTTCTTGCCTGCATATTTCATTCCTCCATCTATGGCATAAACTTCTGAGACAGAAGTACACTTTTCACTAGTCAGCAAGAAAAAACAGACTTCTCTGCCAGTTGAGTATTTCATTTTATATTTTATCTTGCCATTTCTTGCAAATGGAAAACATGGAAAGTGAGGTGATTTCTTCCCAAGAAGAGCTAGAAAAAGATGATTATTTGGTAGATTTACTCCACAGAGACAAAATCATTAGGAGCATTTTCAGTTCACTGCAGCTTCCTAGGGTTTCTCTACACAAAGAAATCTTGTTGATATAACATAAATAATTGTGATTAAATTTTGCTGCATTTATATTAATATGGTAGTAGCATATGTGAATTCACCTGAACTATGTACATATTTAAAAGACAGGGTTAAAAGTAATATAAGCTTCGTGGCATTATTTGGTTATGCCTTTCATTATTATCTGTACTACTCTTTATTTAGATGGGAAACTCTCAAGCTCCAAGTTAAAAATTTATGTTTACTGCTTTTCAAAATAGTATCTCAAATCCTTGTATGTTATATCTGTGCTGTTGCTGCAGCTGCCTAAGCTACAGTGCTGCAAAATTTGCTAAGGATCATGGATAAGTGGTGATGTGGCAGTTCTTCGTATTGAAATGCTTTATACTTTTTAGTTATTTCAATTTCAAGAGGAGTTATTTGTCGTTGAAGAAGAATTCAAGGAAGGTTATTGGAAATACACTGAATATCTTCGGCATTTGCTGATTTTGTTTGCTTCATCACTGCAAAGTAATTTGGCTCCAGCCAAAGTCAATCTTGCTATCTACACATAAGCCCTAAATGAGCATCTCTGTGAAACAAAAACACTCAAAAAACCCCAAACCAAAAAGAAAAAATTAATGGAAGATTCTCTGCTATATCAGGAGGAAGTGGTGTTTTCTGAAGCTAAAGGAGTTGAGGTTGTTCAGCCTGGAGAAGGCAAGGCTCTGGAGAGACCACATTCCAGTTTTTAAGTATTTAAAGGGGCTTTATAAGAAATATGGGGCTAAACCTCTTAGTAGGGCCTATTGCAGTAGGACATGGGGTAATGGCTTTTAACTAAAAGAGTGTAAATGTAGACTAGATATAAAGAATAATTTTTTTTACAGTGAGGGGAGAAAGGTGCTGGAATAGGTTGCCTGGAGAGGTGGTAGTTTCCTCATGCCTGGAATCATCCAAGGTCAGGTTTGAGAAGACTCTGAGCAACCTGATCTGGTTGAAGATGTCCCTGCTCATTGCAAGGGCTTAACTAGATGACCAACCTGAGCTTTTCTATGATTCTATGACTCTATGTATTTTCTTTTCTAGATAATGTACTCATCCTGCATCTAATCTAATTAGATATTAAAAATTAATAACCTGTTCAGCAATTTGCTCATACTGTCTATGGAAAATTGTTAATATGGTATTTTTCAGGTGTTTGCAGAGATTTTGTTACAGCAGTACTTGAGGACTTCACATTCTTTAGAATATGTCTTTCCACTTTCTGGAAAGATAGAATGACATTAGTGGAGAACTATGAAGTTTTTTGCTTTCCAGTTACCCATATCTGAGACTTCCATGGACTGTGTTACAGCTCACTTCTTACCCCTTCATGCATCCAAAAAGAAGGAAGAAGGGTGGGTCAGGATGAGTGGTATGAGTTCAGTTCTCACCCTAACATTGAGCTGGGGTAACTCCAGGAACTTGGGATAAATTTAGTATGTTTTCACACTGTAAAAACTCACCTTTTCTTCATAGGTTCTCAGTAGCATGTCATACTTGCATTCTCATTCCTTTTGTTACCCCTAAAATGGAATTTTAGCTGTTTTGCAATATTCCACTCTTTTAGTGACCAGTAGGTTTTCCATTAAGGCTAGATTGCTGTTAAGCTAATCAATCCATCAATAAAACTTGGATCTCTGACTGGCTGTGGAACACAAACAGAGAAAGTAATGGACGAGTTTATATCTTGCAGAACTCTGATACAGTGTTAACATTAGATACATCTCTGCTTTACATTTCTGCTTCATCAATCTCTGCCCCTCTTTCTATAGCACCAATTTCTTTTCCTCGTTTTTACTCTTTCTTTTTTTGTTCTGTATCTTCCTTGTAATTAGATTCCTTTCCAAATATTAAAAATGTTTGCTATGATTGTTCAGATCAATATTCTTATTTAGTTTTATATTAATTAAAAAATAAAATATTATATACATTTGTAAATAAAAATCTATCCAGTGTTTTATGAATGAACACCATATGCCTATATAGATTATTCTGAATATTTTTATTATTTTTGTATGCAGGCATGAAGCTCTTCTGTCAGATAAATATGCTTTGTGAGTTCCCTCATATGTTCCCTCTGTATTTCCTTCATCCCCACTTTTTTCTCCCTGCTCTGTCTTTCATTTTCCCTTCTGACGACTACAAAAGTGAAGCTGCTGTTGTCAGCTCTTCCCTTTTTAATAGTAATACAACTCCTGCTTCTACTGCTGCTTTTTCAAACCTGTGTTACCATCAAATATCTGAGGAGTGACCTGCCAGCAGAAAGTCAACTTGAGGCTACTGCACTCACTAGGTACAAGAACCACACACTTCCAAGGGTTAATGTTCCCAACATTTTCAGATTCTGTCAATATATGCACGTTAACAATGGTTTCATAATTATGGTTACAATAAGCTTCACACATTCATAAAGCAAAAACCTCTCTATTTGCCAAAATAATTTTTTTAAATAGGAAGAATATCACAGTGATCTGCTTCTCTCAGATGCACTTTACTGAAAAACAGTTACACATTTTGATTAGTTGTTTTTTTGTTTTTTTTTAATTCACCTTCAGATTACACATTTTACAAACACACCTGTTTTTACCAGGTGGTGGTGAGGTTACATCTGTTTCTCTGGAAGATAATTAGTAAACATTTAATTACAGGGAGAAATCTCAGATAAGATGCTACTGATATACAAATGAATTTGAATCAGAAATGATGCATAAGAAGAATATTAAAGTCAAAATCATGAGGATAACATGAAAGGATTAAAATTTGCATCTGTCTTTACCTGGTGCATTAGCCAGTGAAGAACATAGAAGATCTGTGCCTTCTTCACCCTTTCATGTCCACATGTCCATGTGCCTTAAAATAAAGAGAAGGGAACACTTGAAAGTGTCAATGCATTATTTTAACACCTTTTAGCTGTTAGTGCAATTATATATATGCAAATATAAATAAGACAAATAAAATACATATAAAAAAATACAGCAAATAAGCCTGCTCTAGGCTAACCAATAGGCAGAATATGAGAATCATTATATGTGCTAGGCATTTCACTTTACTAAATCATACCATACTGTTGCTAAAAATAATTTTCCTATTTGGTGCCTTTCTTAGCAAGAATTTTATCAATGGTTGGTTGAAATTAACAAGTACTAAGGACTTGTAGAGGCTGCCAGAAATAGACTGTCTGTTAAAAACATGGGGAAAGAGATAGGATATCATAGAATCCTGTGTGTGATTTATAGAAAATTATTATATATTCAACTGTTTTAATACAAAGAAAAATGTACTTACATTCTTAATAATGATGTTTTCCCTAGTTATTTCAGTATGTATTTAAGAAACATCTGAATGGTAACAGTAAATGGACTAAAACTGTCTGGAATTTTTGCAGCTACCTTATGTTTAAGTCATTGATAGAATGTGACAATTACATTGGTGCCAGTAAAGATTAGCCATCATTTGAGAACATTTATTTGTTGAATACAGAATGCCTTCATGAAATTTCTTTTCTATTCCTTAGTGATTTTATTTGTTTGCATGATTAAATTTCATCAGCATGTCAAAGCAAATTGTGATATTTAGCCACAAAGCAAAATAAATTGCTAGTGATCAAAACCTGATACAGTTGTAAAGTTTTACTTCATCATTTTCGCTTTTACCAGAGTCAGCATAATGCTGTTCACAAGCCCTTCAAGGGGAGGTTGTTTAGCTTCTACTATATATGGTAGCCTATAACTTCTGACAATTGGATTTCAGATATCACAGCCCATGTTTACAGCATTCCTTAAGGACAACAGCTCCCTTTCCATAAGTTGTGCTCATAAATTATCTCCTGTGCTCTCAGAAGCTCTGTTCCCCAGATCTACCCATATTCTACTTACCCTTCTGAAACTAAATATGGGCATTTCTGGCATTTCAGTTGTAGTCTATTTGTCTCTTATTTCAGCTGGCATGCTCAAGCAGAGCATTTCACAGTACCCTTCTTCTGTGTCAGAATATATTTTCTTTGTCAATAAAGCTTACCCATATTTTATTGGGACTTCAAATCTGGCTTTTAGATAGGCAATCATTTAAGCCCAGTGGCCACTTGCTTTTTGTCATACTGATATACAAAAATAACCTTCCATCTAGCAGTTTTCTGTGAAAGGATGATTGCTGAGATCTGCTTTGTTTAGCCTGAACCCCTCACACAATCTCTACTAAGGTCCAGATAATTTACCCCTAATATCCAACAAGATTTTTTACTCAGATATTTCCTGATCTCTGTCTGTTCCCAGAACCTGTCTGTTTTGCCTAAGACTTGGGCTTTTCCTATGATGGTAACTTCCATCATGTATACTAGGTAGCATATGCTCTTCCACATTGCCAGAATGAAATTCTCTGCCTCCTCATGTTCACTGTAGAAAGATTTAAAGGATTGTCTTTTCAAAGGATTTCATACCACCTAGAAAATAATATGAAGAATGTTGTTAGTCACCTGTAAGTGTGACTTAAAAGCGCTCCCTAGACTGAAGTTCAAGCAGCAACACTCACTGAGGTTTCAAGAAGTAATGCTGCCTTTGCGAGAGCCATCCCAGATTTTTTACTTTACTGGTAATAATGAGGACCTTCTTCCAAGTTTTTACTAGTGGGCAGTGTGAATAGACAGACTCACTGGGAGAAGAGAAACAAACTGCTCCTCTGTAACTTCACTTTTTCAAGACACGTTATATACATTCACAACCCTCCCCCACTTCATTCTCTCTGAATCAATGTGACTTACAGACCTACTTACTGGAAGAAATTGGAAATGCCAGGAACAGCATGTGCAGGAAGGGGAGAAGATAAGGAAACAAATAATGCAATATGTGCATATATCAGTTATGCTAGGGTTAAAAAGCAGAGAAATAGTGCAATATATTTTGAAAGAGAATTATCAGACTATTGTAGAAGGAAATTGTAAAAGCCAAAGGCATGAAATTCAGTCAAATTAAAATAGCTTTGGAGTTAATTAGGTATTCAGAATACAAAATATGCCTAAGCATAAAAGACTTCAGTAGGTCATCAGGATTTGTAACAGAAATTTGAAGAAATGCAGTGTTGACTAGAAAGCTGCTCTCAAGGAGGGAGTTTACGTTGTGAACTGTTTCTGCTAGGAACTATACAAAGGGAAATGATCAGGCAGTTGCAAGCACTGTTGTCTCTCTCCATCTCCTAAAAGATCATTGTTTGACTTTAGTTTTGTCCTCAAAAATAAAATTGATACGGTCGTCTTTACAAATTAGTAGGTTTTCTAAGTCCCAAGTATATCCTCATTCTTATTAAAGGATGTTCTGACCTGTGGCCCCTTCCAACAGGTCCAGGCCTGGGAGCTCCTACCCAGCCCCTCCAGGCTCCTACCCAGCAGCTGAAACCCAGCCCAGATCCCAGCCCTTCTGACCCTCTTCAGGGGACTCCTACTCCTGGTTCATGGACAGACCCACTCAAGACTCACACACCCAAACCCAGGAACTCCACACATGAGGGTCCCCCAAATGCTAGCATAAGATTTCTGCCTATCTGATAGCCATGCTAGCATCCAGGGCCTCCTACTCAGAGGCAGTTCTACCTCAAACAATACATGCAGTAAATTCAATTTTGTGACCCAGTTACTGGGTCTTTTTGTACTTCAGTTAAATACAGTAAAATACATCAAAAGAAACAGACTAACATTTTAACAATTTGTCTTAAAGGGGAATAAAAATTGTAAACAGGAACACTCTTACCTTTTATGAACAGTAAATACAGTTAAATTCAAAGGGCAAATTCACCCAATACAATTTGAAACTGTAGGTGTCAGTCCTTTTAATGTAGAAGAGCCATGTATCATTCACCACTTAAATATAAATATTTTGCTGCCATTTTTACAATGTATAATATACTATTTAGTGGAAGTGAACTTAAGCATATTTTTACTCATATTTTTAAGAGTGCAAGTAACAGTATGTTTGATGTTTTGTAAATAATTTTTCTTCTTATCAAGTCTGAAATATATCATTAAGTGGGAAAGGTGGATTTTTCATAATCTTTAAATCTATTATAAGAGATGTTCTCTTATAATTTTTGTTTTCTGTAATTTATTTGAAAAGCTGAATGAATGTGATTTGTTTTCTTTTTATTTTCATCTTTGTTGCCTTAATGATACTGCTGGGTATAGAGAAAAGTTCAATTAATGTAAACGTGTCTGTAAGATTGGTGCAGCTGCAGTGGTATAAAGTAAATTTTGTCTTTTGGTTATTTTCTCTTTATTTTTAACTGTTATCAGCTAAATACAGAGACTTACACAGTCTGATTTCTTTTCTCCCAGTCACTCAAGAAGAGTCCTGTATATGGACAGAAGAGTCCTCAGTGTCACACAGGCATTATGTCTGGTGATGGTGTTCCAGCAGCATGAAATAATTCTGTGAGGTCCTACACTTTCAGAAGAGTGACTATCTCCATTTTTGTTTTCAAAGCTGGTGAAAGAAATTTTGGAGAGCAGTTTCTTCACTTGTATCTTGTGGAGGGAAGACCAACAGCTCGATTAGGCTGTGGAAACTCTCAGAACATCCTGACAGTATCCCTCAACCAATCTGTTAGCAAGGGCACACTCATCCCTATCACAATAAGGTAAGAATTCACCACTGGCTTACACTAAAAGAGTTTTAGTCATCCTTATTGAGCAATAAAATGTGATTTCACTTTATTTTTTTTTTTTACTATAAAATGTCATATTTGAAAGCAAATTTGGAAACCTTTTTCACAAGGTAGTCTCCTTGACTGAATAAACATTTTCGTTCACCCAGATTACTTCAGTCCTTTGGAGAACTGATGAATCATTCAAAGTCCAGATACATCAGTTTGAGCAGTGAAACAGTTTAAACATAATTTTGGAGGTTACAAATGGAGGTTTCATATTTTATGCTTATTAATTAACACATTGAATAAATTAGATTTGTCATCAGAATTTTCATGCTAAATATAAGACTAATTTATTGTTTAAGATAAAACATTAAAAATGGGCATGCTAAAAACAGCTCACAATGCAAGGTGGACTTGGAGTCTTATCCAAACAACTACAATTCTAAAAGTTGTCATATCTACATTTGCCACTGTAATATCAGCACTATACAAGAGTGGCTGATCACTACTGTAATTTTTCATCTTGTAGAAACAGTAGTTCTCAGAATGGTTAATTTATCATTTTGAGAAGGGTATTGGTATCGTGCTTTGGTAATGAATTAACTCTTTTCCAGTCATGGAATTTCATATGTGCAAGCTAGTTAAGTAAAACAGAAATAATATAGGGTTTTTGTTATATTTATATCAGTAAAGTTAAATAATGGTACTCAGTCTTTACTTCAGAAACATTATAAAATAATTCTGACACCCATACAAAATATCAAATTACTGTGATAAAGATTTTTTTTTACATAGTTTAACTGTTAGAGATAATTCCTGCACCTGAACTGCAAACATGTGCGATGTGAGGGAATGTAGTGCACAAATTATTAAATTAAAGGAAGTTTTAGCTAGGACTATTTTTGCTGTTGGAGGATGGTATGTGAAGGACACTGCTGCAAAAGTTACCATGGAACATGCACGTTAGACTTCTCAAAATTGCCTTTTACTACCTAAATAGGAAAATCAAAGCATAATCTGAAAATTTTTGTGTTTTTTTTCTGAGCTGTTTCTCTGTGGGGTAAATGTTGATAAATTCGAAAATGACGGAGGTTTGATGATCTCAGTACATAGAGTAGATTGATATGGGGAGAAGAGACTGTTCAGCTTTTTTTTGTTAGATTGTATGCTTACCCCATAAGCTTTACCACTTCTTTTAGAAACCAGTTTGTTAGAATATAAATCCTCTTTTGAATATATGGAAGGCTAACAGGAACTGCCATTTAAGAAACTGTTTCATTTCCATCTTATATTTCTTCTCAGCCACAGGTCTCTATATTACTCTTTTTCTTCATTTAAAACAGGGAATTTTTTTCCCTATTATGCTTAGTATTAACATCTAGTATTAATGGAGCAAAGTCACATAGCATATATTCAAATCTTATTAGCTGACAGCGTATTAATTTTAGGATTTTTGTACAGACTCTAAAAGTATATAAAATTTACAAAGAAAATTATATCCCTTCCTCTTCTTTTGATCTAGCAGATAAAGAGGTCTTTTTCCCAGAAAATTTCATGATAGAGTTATACAGCTTAATACTAATAAACTATTCTAAGTTTGTTTTTTAATCCCAGAGACTACTCTTGTGTGAGACGTTGGTCAGATAATTGTCTGCACTGCATCAGCTGTGGTAGCATTTCCTCTGCTTCATACACTCAAGCCATTAAAATGTATAGATTTCAGAGCCTAATAATATCTTAGCAAAAAATGCAGCTAAATGGCAATTAAAAAACTGACTCTAGTTAATGAGTTCAAGTTTACACTTAAAAATTTATTTCCCTCTTTTTCTACCTTAAAATTAACACCTCTGTATTTATGGCCTCATTCTCCTTGTTGTTACACTAGAAAATAATGTCAGTTCAATTTACACATTTCCTTTGTTTACAGGAATTTTATACTGCTATCTTTGAAACAGTGGCATACTAAATAACTTGCAAGGTGTGATTGTAGACTGTGACTGGCAGGGATTTACATGAAATTGAGTTTATGGGTTTGGCCTTCAAAATGACTTGTGATTATTCTTGTGAGTCCTTCTAAAATGTAGAGAGGGCAGTATATCCTTCACCAAGCAGCAATAAAATTGTAATCCTTCAGCAATCATCCTTAACCTCTCTCAAAGGAAAAAGCAAACTTGACAAGGCATTTGTAGCCTCCCAAGATCTTGTATCATAAGATGTAAAATATGACTCCATGACAAAAGTGTTGATTTGTGTTCTCCGTGGCTATTGGAGATAGATAATTCTATATGTATGCTTTACCTGCAAAATTAATGTGTGGGGTTTTTTCCCTATAATGCAGGAAAAGAGACAAAGAGTAGAATAAATGACCATTTTTTGTTACTGTTTCAAAGCTCTCCAGCTGAGGAACAATAGATTTGTTGCATTTGACTTTGAATAAAGTTTTGAAGATCATATTTGACAGTTATTCCAGTTTTGGATGCAGCTATGACTCCAGTGGTTAAGCACCACAATTAACACATCCAATAACATCTATAGAAGCAGATCTTTTCCTTTCAAACTTTTTCTTTTTAAATCCACATATGCAGCAAACTAATACATTCCCATGGTTTAGAGCTATTGCTTTCTTTTAACTGTATGATTAGTTTCCTTATATATGGCCATTTTCTCAAACCTGATGAAGATTAAATGTGTTTTAAATGTTCAGTCATTGTCTTTATGGTCCTTGTGAAATGGCAGCTTTATAGAAGAAAGTCAATAAAGATCTGATTGCTTACTTTTTTGCCTTGCCTAAAGAAAATAGAAACTTGTTTTAATGCAGTTTCATTCGTTGTTTCCATTTCTGTTTATTTTAGGATGATTTGATTACTGGTTTGAAAATGTGCATTCATTTGAGTTTAATTATTTTGTGATTTCATAATTGAGATTGTATTGGTTTTTTCTGTTAAAGCTTTGAGCACATACTTGAGATGTAGTTTGGATTGGCTTTATGGATTTGTTCTTTAAAGTTATTCAAAGAACATTAATTCAAACACATTTCATTCCATGAGTGGGTTCTGAAATGCATTTTCCTGATGTAAAATTTGCTCTACTTTGTGATGAAAGTGATACGACTGTCATAGGGGCAAATGATGTTTCTTCAATTCAGTGGCTGAAGAAAGGTAAATTTAACAAGAAAGAGATTGAGATAATCAGCTCATCAGGATTTTGATTTTCTAGAAAATCAAAAGGTGGATTTTAGCTTTTAGAATATAATCACTGATATTTTTTAATCGTCTAAACTTTTTGTCTCTGAATGATATTTTTATCTGTTCTATACAGTGATGCGATACAGCAGGTTCCTTTCTGTTTGGGAGATTCCAAGCAAGCATTAATTAAAATCTTCCCTGTATGTGATAGCATCACTCTTTTCCATCTTACTTACCTGCAGAACATTCAGAATTTTTCTCTGGAATTTAATGAACATAATTTCCATTCCCATAGAGCTATATCATCATTATTATGTACATTCACATTTCATGTATCGTCCAAGTGAACATATTGAAAGCAGTTGTTTCCAGTTTCCTGTCACACCTTAATTAGTAGTATGGATGTGATCATTTACTCATGGCTGAGAAGGGCACCTTTAGCTGTCCTTAAAAGACTTTATTTGTTAAATACATTATCCAGTTAATTTGGCCAACTCTTACCTAGACCAAGCAGTGGTACAGAAGCTGCTGAAGTTTATTATTTGGTCTTCCAGCTTCAAAAGCAGATGGCACATTCTGAACTGTGAAAGTCCTCAACGTGTTTTTGTACCTTAACATGGAAACTTTGGCAAGATGTAATGTATTAAGTACTATCTACAGGATTATATTATCAGTGTCCATGATTTTACCTACACTTCTACTTCCTTTATTTCCACAGAAGAGGAAAATCATTGCTTGAACTATTCTACAAAATTTTTTCTTGCATGTGCATTCTGAAAAATGTGTTTCTAAAAAGAATATGTAAATCACTATCCATACAATATGTTGACTCATTTTAAGTCATGGTGTTTACCTATTTCATTACATTATTTCAGAGATATATAAGTTTTCATGACAGTGCATACATTAAAGTCATATTTTTATTATTATTTACAGATGCTGGATATTCTGCATAGTATGAAATATTACTTAAAATTACATTAAAACAGTAAACAAAAAAAAAAAACCCAAACCCTAATTTTCTGATGTTTCGCTATTGTTTCCAACATTACCAGTTACCTTGGAATATAGGATTTTTTGTTTGATGATTTGGAAACATCTGAGCAGCAGGTTTTGTATCTCAGCAGGTACATAATGTAGCCTAAGTTTCATATGTGCAATACTGAGCTCCAACATAATCAACTATGTGATGAATGAGAAATAGAAAGGTGTTTTAGTAAATGACTTGAGACAACTCCATGCAATATCACCATCATCTTATCACACCTCATCTTTTCAAAACTGTTTGAAGATTAACAGTGAAAGCAGTCTGGGATAGATTTAAGGATTATTATTTTATTATATGAGTTTATAAAGTTGTTAAAGAAAACACATTTATATGTGTTTTTAAAAAGGAATATTTTACATACTCTATATCTTAGTTTTGAATTTTAAGTCAGCACATATATGAATTATAGCCAGGTAGATGTTTTGTTGCATAGGAGTGGAAATGCCGTAGGATATTATTATGTTTAATAAATTTTGAAGAAAATTTGTGATTACTTTCAGAAGAACATATATACAACTACATGCATTTATGTTTACTGCATTTCCTATAGCAATTGAAAATTTCATAAGATTGTCACATTTGCCACTCTAAGGTAGGAATGTTTTTACAGTGTACACCTATGTAATGTTTGTTCTCTGAAAGCCTTAATCTTAGTTTCATCAATCCAGCTGTTGCAGTTTTACACAAGTAAATCACCACATCTGTTATTCAGTCTTAAAAATAGTTCCATAAGAGATGCATCAAGCTAATGAATACCAATCCTTGTACATGCAATTAAAACTTAAAACAAAAATTTGGAACATTGGAATCAGCTAGTTAAATAATTCCATGGTGCATGCTATCTGGAATAACTCAAATAACAAAATGGATTCCCATAAAGAATATAGGAAAGATTACCTTTTGTGTTTGTTTCAATTTCAGCTTTTGTGTATTAACAGAACATTCAGCGTGTTTAGAAACATAAGCCACTTTCTGAAACTTTTTTTTTTGTTTTCATTCATCAGCAGTATGCAATATTTCATCAGTGATCTGTCAAAGCCAACAAACCAACTGCTATGGCTGTTCAAGCTCATTAGCTACTGACTTGAAGAGCAGATGTTTGAATTCCTGTACCCTTCATGCTCTGGTTTTACACTTGATTTTCTTACATTAAGTGACCTTACAGGAATGACTCAAGAACACAGAAAGACAGAATCAAATTATTCTTTAGGCTAGAAAAGACCTCTTGAGGTCCTTCCAACATTCCTGTCCAAGCCGGGTGTCCTGGTTTGAGCTGGGACAGAGTTTTCTTCTCAGTAACTGGTATAGTGCTGTGTTTTGCATTCAGTATGAGGGTAAGGTTGATTGTATATTAATGATTTGGTTGTTGCTAAATCACGTTTATCCTAAGTCAACTGCTTGGTTTTTGTGTCTCATACTCTGTCTGTAAGGAGGTACACAAAAAAAAAATTAACTGATTTTGGATGGTTTATTGCAAAGTAGCTCACCACAGACCAGTTCATAGTATATGGCATCATAACATTTTCATCTTCCAATTCGTCATGTGTCATTATACATTTATCTCAGATGAAAAGGCTATATCATAAAATAAGTGGTATCTGCTGTGCTTTCTTATGGACAACTTAGAGAGTTGCATTAAATGCCGTTTGAGTTCCCACAAGGATGTGTATTCCAAAAGCTAAAACTACTGACTGAAATCAATGCATTAAAGAAACCTTGAGGTTCTCTGGCTAGGCATGAGTTTTCTTCAGTCTCTTTCAAAGATGTTCATATCTATATAAAGCCCAAAATGGGAACTCTATTAACAGTTCAGTAATACACAGTAGCCTAGTACAGCACTGTCAGCTGCCTTTCCTGAAGCAGCGGGCATCCACACCTCCGTACTGAACTGGGCTCTGAGTCACAGGTGACTCAGACCTACCTGAAACCACAGAAGCAACAGAAGAAAGAATGTATATTTACCGTATTTCAGAGGTAAAAATTTGGAAAAATATGAGGCCATTGATTACTTACTTTTTTTAAGAAAAATTCTGATGAGTCGTATTTACTCCATCTAATCTTACCTACTTTAAAGTAAAGTATTAATCTAAAGGGCTTTGTCTGTGTAAGTATGTGGATTTGTGGCAAAAATCTAAACATTCATGCAGTACTCAGACACTTATTGCTCACTAGGCCTTTTTGACACTCAGCAAAGAGCTGACAGTTTGTCATTAAGTTACCTCCCTCAATGGTCAGAGTTAAATGGTGAACATGCTGGAAAAAATAGAATTGGTTTGCAAAATAATCTTTATTTGTTTCTCATAATCTTTTATCCCATTGACAACCTCTTCTTTCTGTTGCAGTTACTGCAACTTCAAACCTACTTAAAATTCAAGATTTTGTTGTTGTAAGTCTTAATGATAAAAGAAATATATTTTATAAATGTCTCTAGTGTCATGGAATATAATACTGGAAAGTATTATTTGGAAAGTCCTGTTAGCATGGCAGACCTTCCAGTCGCCTGTTGAACGCGGAATTTGAAAAATTAAATTTTGTTGGTAATCTTATGTATTTAAATTTTATGCCAAATCTGGCATTCTGTTAAATCAAATTCTGTTTGGGGGCAAATGTTGATTTTAACTCAAAGAGATGCTCCAATCATGAGCTTGAAATTGATGTAGTAAATTCTTGTTTGCCCTTCAATGTACTGAAAAAAAAAAATAAGAGAGCATCATTTAATCTCTATTCCTGAAGGCATCCACTGGAATTTAAACTTTTTAATTGATAAAATAAGAGATGCTAAAGATGACTGTATTTCCTATAGGAAAAAGGATAGCTGTTATTTTCAATCATTTTATCAGTTTTAAGAATGTAACATATTTCATTTGAATTACCAGTGTTGCTAAAGGGTATTTGTATTTATAAGCAAGTTCAACTTAGCATAATAAAGCAAAATCAAGTAACATACAAAAAATTCTCTAACTTCCACAGTATTTTATTTTGTACTGGTTTTGCTATTGTAGGATGAATTAACTCATCCGAAAAGATGCTGATAGGCGTAATGGTCTCACAGCTATGCAGAATAATTAATCATTCACCACAAAGACTTGAGGATTTAGCTTTCCACTAATTTGCAAGAAATACAAGAAGTGTTTTACAATGATGAGCAAACAAACTTCATAGTTCTGAAGAAATCTCTGTCATGTTAGTGGTCATTTTGACATGAATGCAGCTTTGTGTTTTATATACTGACTGTCCCAGTGAGAGTGCCTGTAGAGTCTAGTGGTAGAATGGAAGGGTTTTTTCAATCTTTCCTGTGGTTAAAGTACATTCCTGACAAAATATTTTGTTATTTTTCCACCATTCTCCCTCTCTAATGCAGAGGACCAGACTTGAAAATAATAAATAAGATTGGTATTATCAGTTTGAAACAAAGTTTTTATTATGTCCATTTTTTCCTAAGATAAGTCAAACACTTCAGTAATGCCCTCATACTCATACTCTGAATTTCACTGATTCCAGTTATTGATTTTAAAGAAGTCCACTTGACCCAAGAGGTTCAGGACAGCATATTTTCTTTGCATTTCTTCCTACTAGAAATGAAGTGGTAAAATGAAAAAGACTAATGAGGAATGCTTAAAAACCTTGTCATATCAATTTTAACATCTTTAATCAGGATCAGATGTTTAATGACCATGGTAATCTCTAATGTATGTTTAGTATTTCATTGTTAAGCATATTACAAATATGTTGGTAATTAGATATGTGAATAGATTGTTAGGTTTTCATGCTATAACCTTCACAAAGCATGACTAAAGTATTGTGTAATTCAGAATACTCTAAAACCTTCCTGTTTGGCAGACCCTCTTATCAAACATGACAAAATAATAGCTAGTGTAATTTTCAGAATAACCAGAAAATTTCATTTTCCAAATGAAGCTGTGAGATTAGTCATCACACTGAAGAAACAGTTTCAATGTGCTGTTGACAATTGCAGTAATTATTTATTATTTTCTTAGTGAGTGATGCTGCTAACAGCAGTTATTCCTCTATGAATCTCTATGCAACAATTTATTAGGTCTTCTAAAGACAGTGAGGTGTGAATTCACCAGAATTAAGGTAGACATTATAAAGCAAAATATATGCACCTTTCGTTATCTTTTATTTTTGGATTTGGCTATGTTTCATAATTTTAAAATTCCAACATTTAAAGAATCTCTGTGTTTCTGCAAGAAAAATAGGAAGAATAAAATTCTAATAGTCTGTATAATTCAATTTCCATTTTCTGGATACATCTGCTTTGAAAATTATATTACTTGCCTTTCAGCAGTGTTGCAGACAAAGCATATGTAAGTGGTTTTTTATTATACCATGGAAATTCTAAACTGCATTTAACCTAAATTTTCAAAATTTGCTAAGTTCTTTAGAATTCTCTCTTTCTATATTAAAGGAGACAGTGCTCTAATGGTGCAGAATTATTCATAGCCTTTTTTTTTCTGTGTGCTGCAAAAAGCATTGTATTCAAAGTACTGTTGATGTGATTGCTTACTCACTGCAGTTTCTCTACATAGACAGTGATCTCCTATGAATCACTTTTCCATCTTCTTGTGTCTGGGTCAGGCTGTGTGAAACAGCAAAGATTTCAAAATATTTGGCTGCTCCCGCTGTTCCAGGGAAGAAGTGGGATGCATGGCCCTTTTGATCTGCTTGGAAGGAAGAAGACTTGTTTCACATACATGCTAGTACAAAGGGATTTCAGTACTGCTGAAGGGACACTAGGCATTAGGCATGAAACAGTGCAGATATCAGTGACGTGAAGGAAAAAAGGAGTCACTAGATTACAGAAAGAATAATAAAATAATAGAATTTAAGATAATCTGATATAGTGTTCAATATTTTTATAATTTCAATATTTATCTATTTATTTCTAAGGTATACAAAATTCTCTAAAATTCATCACCTGTGTCTGGTCACCCAGTGATTTTCACAGAGGACTTTTCAGACAACAATTTACTTTCTGGTAGTTTGGCACAGCACATGGAGTATAGCAATAGAGTATAGAGCCAAATATATTGTGAAGGTGACATGTAACCTTCTTCCTAAGAAGAGAAATGGTAGTTTACACTGTTGTATTTGAGAGTTCTGAAGAGCTAAACAACAAAATAAAACTGTGAAGAAGAAGCAGTTTTTTAATTCTCTTCCTCAAGCCTGTTGTTCTGTATGTGAAAGATCAATACAGAAATAAAATTGCTTTGGTGTGTTTGTAACAGTTGGCAATTCTCTCTGGGTTTGCTTTAGCTGAGAGCAATAGGAAGTGCTATTTGCTGTGTAGGTATTGAAAATCAGTAAAAAATAAAAACCAGTAGTCAGACAGCCTTTGCATGAATGTCCAAAAAAGCAGTGGTAGACGGAAGGGCAAGAAAATGTATCTGTCTCTCACACAAGCCAGTCTGGCTCTCTTTGATTCATCTCATAAGCACCAATAACAGCAGAGGAGTCAGAGGGCAGGGCTCCACACACAGCAAAACAGGCAGCGAAGTCGTGCAGCCCAGACTGCTGCGGGGTTAAGCTGAATTTTCTCCTGTGTGCTGAGAAGAGAGCAGCTCTTCTTGGTCTAGGTAACCAGCTCTGAGCTCAGCAGCAAACTTTCACCATGGTTTCTAAAAGTTTGGTTAATCTTAGCTTGTTACTTCATTCGCACAACTCTAAAGTGGGAGTAGTATTTACCTAGCTCCAAAAATGTTGAAAAGACTAAATGTTCTGAGGCAAAGAATTTTAAAAACATGACATTGAGCTTCTGGAACATGATCTGTATTTTGAGCGATGCTCAATCCATCTCTGTGACCAAAAATTTTCACAGGACCTCAGGTATACTAAGGATATTGGTTTCATATAGTTCATTGGATAACCTTTCCATGGGGGCTGAGGGAAAGAAGAAACAGCAATGGTTATTATTTAATTTTAATTGCTATAACCTTATTTTTCCTAAATTCTTGCTTTCTAAAGAAATTTCAGGCAAATGTTTAACATATAGTTTTCATATATGCAGAGAAGAAAGAACAAAACAGGACATCATGCAGCTGATTTTTTTCAAGACTAGCCAGTTTAGGTCTAGTTTTTCATACCAGCAGTATGAAAATTTGATGCTGCAAATTGAGTCACTTGATTAAAGAGACTATTGAGTAAAATTCACACATACAGTTATTAAATAGTCCTCCATGATCGTCATGAGAGAGAGAGGAAAAGAAGAAAGAGATGCCAACTTCATCTTTCTGAGAGAGAGAAATATCCACTGCATCTTTCTCAGAGTCTGCAAGAAACTCATTTGTGGAACACATCATAGGAAGGAAGGTATTTCTCTTCCTTTAACTGTAGTATATAGATTCTGTGAGGAATTTATATTTTGGTATAATTAATTCAGGTGGGAGAAGTTACTCACCTCTTTGATTTTTACTGTCATTAACTTGTTCTTTGAAGCACACATTAGCCTGGCTTTTTCTTAGACCGTGAAGTGCCTGTGAAACTTTCTTCTCTGCTTTCTCACCACTGCGTACCATTTGCCTTCTATCCTATGCTCTTTAGCTTTGTTGATCTATTTTCTATGGAATTAGTGATGCTGCTGTTGCATCTGTGATCACCTTCATCCAAAGATGCCTTGTCATTTTGTGACCATTACTTGATCTTGTCCTTTCCTTGTCTGGAAATATAGAATTTAATGAAAATGCACTTCACTGGAGGCTGATTGCAGACAGTAATTTAAGCTGTGGGTAAGTATAGCAGAACCTAGACAGAAGACACCTTCACCAGAAACAGGCGAGGCAAGCAGATTTGTACTAGTTTTTACATCATGCAGTTCAAAACCATACAGATATTTTAAAATATCTAGGACAAGCTTTCAAAGGCATTATTATCATACTGGCACTGACCAAGCTGTGCAATAAAACAGTTTTTTCAGCTCTTGGATTTGTGTCCACATGTTAATAACCTAATATTTTATCAAAGTGCATGCAAAGGTTATAGAAAGAAGACATGCAGGTGACCAGGCACTGGTAGTGGGGGCTGCAGCAGGTGGGTATTTCATGAAAGAACTGTGACCCATGGAGATCCGACACTGGACAAGAGGGAAAGTGTGAGAGACAAGGAGCAGCAGAGAGAAGCTCTTAAAGACTGACCTGTATTCCCCATCCTCCTTCTGCACTGTTTGCATTGGGGAGATACAGACATTGCGAATGGAGCAAAGTTGAGCCTGAAATAAAGGGGGTTGGGGAGAAGGGGTTTAATTTTTCTCTCTGTTTCTTTACCATCCAAATCAATTTAATTAACAATAAATCAAATAAATTTTCCCCATGTCAGTCCTGTGATGATAATTGGTAAGTGATGTTCCTGCTTTATCTTGGCCCAGGAGTTTTGTCATCATGCTTCCCCACCCTCACTGTCCTGTTGAGAAGGAGGGGCAAGAGAGCAGCTGGGTGAGCAGCTGGCAGCTGAATGAGGTGATGCAGTGTGGGTGGTCAGTGGAAAGGCCACCACATTATTCCTGAAAGTGTCCCTTGCCAGGGATCACTCTGGCAGTGCTACTTAGCACACTCGCAGGCCGGCTCTCTCACCCATGCGGTGGAAACACGCAGCACACGCTCACACTCAGCTGAACAGCTCATGCATCACCACAGGCAAAGAGTCAGGAGCCGGCTCTTCGTAGAGAGTGCCGGTGGGTTTATTGCCAAACCACAACAAAGGTGTCCAGGGATGAAAAGAGAGTGACCTGAGGGCTGTGACAAACTTATAAGGGGCTACAGAAGAGAGGTGGGCAGAGCACCAGTAACCAGTGGTCTGAGGGTACAGGGGAGGAGAGAAGGTGGGGTAATATAACAGCAACTGATGGGGAGAAGGAAGGGGTGGAGTGGGGACTGGATTACAACATTTTAAGGGATAAAAGGGGCGTATGGCAACTGGCCAACCAGACCAAATCTACATAGAACCACAAGGCCTGAAGGGAGAGGCTTTTCTCAGCCAGAGCCAGGGGGTGATCTTAGACCTCAGAGATCTTAAAGCTAGCCCACCAGCAGGCCTCTCCTGTACCTGAGCTCTTTGGCCTCTCGGCCATAACATCTGCTGGCTCAGGTCCATTGCTCCATCCACAGCCACAACATTGAGGTCAACCCACTTCCAAAGGAACAGGGAAGTAATACTGAACATGATTTTCCTTCATTCATTCCAAGTGTAGTTGTGCAGGCAAAATTTCATAACAGATGTGTGACCTCTTCAGTTTATTTAAATTACAAGTAATGCTGTCACGTGCTGAATAAGGCTGTATTCTGTTGTTCAGCAGAATGTAAATGTGAGTATATTGTAGAATTCTTGTAGTCACATGGTAAGTGTTAGCATATAGTGAACATAGAAAAGTAATTGTTGTCCCACACTGCTGGCACTAGTGTCTTTCCAGAGGTGTGAAAAATGTCTGCTGCATTAGAGAGTACTTCCAGATAAAGTAACAGTTTGTAAACAAGTTCTCTGGGTCTATGGAAACCCTGTGCTTTGCTATAAAATAGCAAAACTTATTATATATAATGCCAAATCTGCATTTGAGCTCACACTTCAAGTGAACTATATTAAATAGACATGTAACTGTTGGAGGTTTGGAGTACATTAAAATAAAATTATTCTTCAGGTTGTGGACTACCTTTTCTGGAGGCTTTGCTCAAGTGCAGTGTCACATATTTGCTGTACATTTCCCTGTTTGGGGAAATGGCATTTTTATGGAACCAATTCACGTCTGTGCCTTGGGATACACATCCCTGTGGTTTTTCTTCTGCAGCTTATATGTGATTTGCAGTACTGCTCTGCTGCTTGCAATGACGGTGGATGTGACTTCCTACTGCACTGAGGGGTTTTAGTGAGAACACCAGGACTAGGGATCTATACATTGTCACAGAAATTGTTTCATCCCCCCTATGGTTCACATTGTCTTGTCAGAGCTGCCAGCACCTAGCAGACCTATAGTAATGAAAGATGTGAGTGTGAGAGCTTCAGTGTAGCATGCTGTGCTGCTACTAAATTACTCAGCAGCCGCTCAAAACACCTTCAGAAAATACATTTTCTCTTGGTTTGAATACATTTTATGTAAATCTGACATGTGGTTTGGCCCCTGGGTTTTGTTCCCAACACTGTCAGAAACAATCTTCTGCAACCTCTTTTGTTCATCCATCTGGAAAATAACAGGATTATGCTTGCCTGCCTTCTGGGGCAGGTATAAGTTTTGCTCAACAGCAAATGTTGTGAAAAATACAAAACTAAACACCAGTCTGTGCCTGACGTAAGCCAAGGCATGTTCTGACCATTTCTTTCTTTGAAGAGCATTCTTCCCCAACCAGCCAAAGAGGAAGACACTGATTATTAAGACTGTGAGTTTTTCCTTCACTTTTAAGAGAACACATTGCTTTGTTTTAATGGATTTGTTTCAATAAAGTACTTAACCCTGTAATCTTTCAGGACTTCTGAATGTATTTCATGGAGGTAGTGAATCTGGAACTTTTATCTTACCACTTTGTAAATGGCATTTCTTCAGTTCCCATGTAGAGAAGCAAGCACACAAGCAGTTTTACTGAAAACTTAAACTGGGGATATGCAAGAAAAAAGAGACTCAAGGTGACATGTAAGTGGAGTTTGCTGGTTGCTTGATGCAGACAGTAATCTCAGCAGCAGCCTATGCCAGATGTATATCCATGTTTTTCAATTTTAGAACTCACTTTGGTGATGAACTGAGGTTGCTGCCGTGTTGTTCTTGCTAAGTACTCAGTCTCCACTCCAAGGGCTACGAATGCTTTCTAAAGCCCATATAAATTCATCACGTTTCCTTTTAACCTTCAAATTTGAGCCAGAGAGTTTTTGGGTTTATTTTGTGCAGGTTTTTTTCTTTCTTTCTTTTCTGTTCTCCAGAACACAAACCCCATATTTAATAATTGTGAAATTCTCTATTTAATAATAGAAAAATGCAGTCAGCATGACCATTTGCTTTGTCTCTAATAAAAATTGCAAAAAGTCTCAGAATGTTAAAAAGTAATCTTATGGTATTTAGGTATTCACACCTTCCAGTACAAGAACATTCATTTTTATTGAATGGCAAATGGCTGTCTATTATTGCATGTATTACATTTCAGCATAATCTATTTCCAGCCAATATAATATCTGTGATGTTTTATTTTCTTGTGAGTTTTACACTGGTCAGAATCCTACAGCTTTTGGAATTAATATCTCTTACTACAGCCGTCTTTGTTCAGGAAGATAATGTCAGTCTTACTAAGTAGGCAATTGAACAGAAGAGTGATTAACTTGGTTTGATTAGTTGTGAACTGCTGTAGAAATTCTGCTGATCTGACTAAAAAATTATCTTTCGGAGGATTTGGTAATTTGGTTTTTAGTCAGGTCAGATCACTGGTCACACTCTCTGGGTAGTTTCATCAACTGGGCACCATTATTTTTGGTAGCAGCACAGATTCATATTGACTAAAACTGTCCCTTATTAATAGTAGATTAAATATGAAAAATTTTACCACTCAAGCAAGTTTCGCAGTTGGATCCAAAAAGAGGCCTAGATCTTGGAAATTCCTCTCATCCTTACTCTGAAGAGTTAACATGTAGAAGACAAACATTATCCAATGTATCCAACAATGCCAGAATTCGTTAACTTCATATCATTGCTTTGTGATTTAAAGTAATTATGTAATTTGTCCATATAGTTTTTATTATAGCTGATCATGTTTTCTGACACATTGGCCTCAAAGCTGTGGGATTTTTTTGGTAGCTTTTATCTCCTTGGTCATGTAGTATTATAGTAGTGATTAAATTCTGAACATATATTTTTGCTCTCACTTAAAATTCTTGCTATGATATTTTGTGTTTTTTCCTTTCATACTTTTTCTTTTTAAACTACTCAAATTCTGCTGCCATTTTTCTCAGTTATGAGCAGGAAGACAGTTAAGTACACCAAAGGTTGAGTACTGAATACAGGCAACCAAACGGCCAAAAACATTTACAGCAACATTAAGTAGGAAATGAAGCAGCACAGAATTGTTCGGTTTAAATTCAAGATTAGCGTCCAGAATCTAGTGTATCTCATCTCACCTTACACAAGTTCTTGAACTAAACATGAACTAACATTTTGTGACCTGCAACTTCCACAGCATAGTACTGCTGCATCTTCAGATGATGAAGTAATTAAATTGCCTAGTAACTGGGAAAACTTCATGTAAATATTCTGTACTTTTAAACTCTCATGCATACCTTTAAACAAAAGGTAGACAAAAATTCAGATATTTTATTCTTCCAAACTGCATATTCAGTTGTTTGAAATATTTTACATGTCAGTAGCTGAGAGTATCCCTGCTCATTTTAATCCTGAATAGCTGAGGATTGTTTTCTTTGCGCTCCAAAGAACATCTCCTGTAAAAATACCACCCCTTAAATCATTATCATGGATAGTAGATTCCAAAATGTTTAGTTGAACAAAAATGAGAATTGAAAGCTTTGTTTAATAAGCTTTCTGCTCTTTCCTTTGCAGTTTTCACTCTAGAAATAATCATGCTCTGTTTTTACTTCAGTATAGAATTTGTATCTGATTCAAGCCAAATAAGGTCTGTTTCTTCACTAGCTGCCCAACCTGTAACATCAATATCCAGCAGTGACAATAGTGGACAAACACAGAACTTCCTTTGCTCCCTCAACCCTTCCTGAATAAGAAAGGATGATAAAAGGAAGACAGGGAAAATTAAAATATAAATACTCATGAAGTAGATTTTCCATAACTGATTCCCCACATAATTTATTCTGTTTATTTAATTATGTGCAGCACATATCATCAGTTGAATCATCAGCAGGTGTCCTGCCTTTCATATGTCAGGCACGGGTATATGGGGTTTTTTCCTTCCTGGCCAAACAGTAGCCTATTTTGGTTGGGGTTTTTTTTGTTTGCTTTCTTGTTTATTTTGTTGTTTTGGTTTGGGTTTGGTTTTGTTTTTTTTTTTAATTTGAAAAAACAGTGCGATAGTTGTTTAATGAAAAGAGTGGTAGAATTATCTGACCTAATCCTGCTCACCCTATCTTCCTGCCGACTCTCTTCCTCTGGCACACAAATGAGAGGCAGATGCACAGCAGGCAAAGTTTTCCAGGTTCATCATTAAGCAAAGCACTTAATATTGACTGAAAACAGGCAAGTATTTGACTGTTGCAATTTAATAAGTGCAATGGGTATGTTCTTTAAAAGCAAGTTCTGTTTAGATTAATTCTTCCTAATTTCTAGTAACTTCATGTAAGATCAATAAAAGCATGACAATCACAGAACTTGCACTCATTACCTGATGTATTTGGCATTCTTCAGACAATATCTTGGGCAAGTCTGTTCATCTGCTTCAGCTTTTTCCCTGTGATACAAGATTTACAGAGACTTTTTTTATATAAAATTCATTATTAAACAAAAAGTTCTGAGGTGCATAAATGAAGACTAAAGTAATCCCTAAATATAACTTATATTGTATAGGTAAAGCTGTTTCCTAAAATACACTGCCTTTCAGATAGAACATTCCTTTCAAGGCTTTCCTAATACCCTTATATCCAGATCAGCTAAGTGGGCAGAAAATCTGTTGGTCAGCATTGCATTGTCTATCTGTCAGTCAGTACTCATGGCTTCCCTTAGTGCTCAGTGTGACCCGGGGAAATAATGAAGTATTTCCTTGGGTCCTGCAGAGGAAAAGAATCTTCCAGTACAACCTCCTAGGGTCTGCCTCAGAGGCATGTATACTCCCACGAATGCTCTTCTGACCACATTAGAAATGTTTTTGCTAAACACAGTTATTTGAAATTATTCAATTTTTCCTTTTATTTAAATTTGAAGGACAACTTTCTTCTCCAAACCTTGCAAGTATCTGATATATAAGCTGGGATACGTTGATATATTTAGTCTGATCATTTTTTAATAAGCTTGGTTTGTTCTTGGTATTTTGGTGTTTGAAGCTTTAAGTCTGACTTGAAATACATGACGACTCTTCTGATTTTATTTCATTCTAAAGCAAGACTTCTTGTTTTACAGCCTATTTGATGAAACTCATTTACTGGTCAGTACTGAATCCTCTGAGCCAAATTATATCCACGATATGATCATGCTACCATCCATTTTTCTGGAGTCCAATATTCTTTTAATTGTTGCAGTAAAAAACAAACAAACAGACAAACAAAACCACATAAAATAACCTTTGGCAAGGCAATTCTGTGAAGGGATAAGCTATAATCATGAATACAAACATACAGAAGACACCCAGGAGGCAACAGCCAGATATCTGGAACACAGGAAGTTCCACCCGACATGGGAAAGAGCTTCTTTACAGTGAGGCTGAGCACTGAGAGTGCCCAGAGACACTGTGAGCATTTTCTCCTTCTATGGAGATACTCAAAAGATACCCAGATGCAACCACAAGAAGCGTGGTCTAGGGGGCCCTGCTTCAGCAGGGATGTTGGAACAGGCGACCTCCAGTGGCCCATTCAAACCTGGCCCGTTCAGTGATACTGAATGAAATGTAAAAATCAATGTATACTTCGGCTTTATGGTGGGCCATAATAGAAGATTGTCTGTTCTTAACACCCTGTTAAGACTAGATTAACACTTAGGTGTTAAAAATTGTCTGTCCTTCAGGCTCATTCAGGCCACTTCAGCAATTTGGGTTTTTTTACTGTTGACTGCGGAGGCTGCCAGACACACTCAGGTGGTGAGTTGCAACATTTAGTATAAGCTGGTAGGGAGCAGGACAGTGGATGAGACAGGCCTGGATCACACACTCTGGAGTTCCCTAATTTTCAGGATAATGAACACTAACTCTCCCAGTCTGCAGGGATTCCCACTATGCAAAATCTGATTTAAAATGCTTTCCATTAGGGTTGACACTATAAAGAAAAGAATATAACTGGTGACTGGTAAACCCTGGTTGTGCATGATTTAGTTTGTTGCTAATCAAAGACAGCTTAATCTGAAGTTAATTTTTGTCAGTTAGAAATGTTAATTCTGATAAACTGATACATTTTTCAGTGCTTGAATCTTGACCTAAGGTATCTACATAGTTAATAACACCAAGCATGTCTCTGAAATGAAATAGCTAATCACAGGGTGGTTTTATAGTGAGATATTTTCTAATATTTCCAAATTCAATGTGTGTGCAATTGCATTTATAATATATAAGTGGAAAATTTGACATCAAAATCAAGAATAAAGAACCTGATCCATAAACAAAACCAGATTTTACATACACAGCAACAGGCATTGTGGTGCTTGTTCACACTTCCACAATTTCCTTAATGACTTACATTCATAAAACTTAATCTTGTTAAAAGGCCTACATAAGATTTTGACTATCCTTGAAAAAATGTGGCACATTTCACATCAGACAAGATTGGCTTTTTCCATGAACACCTCATACTTTTCGTTTCTACAATCTGATGAAAGTAATCTATCTTGTTTAAAAAAACAAAAAAATTCCTAAAAGGTAGCCTGTGAACACACATTTACACGTGCAAGCTAAATGTCTTATATTTACATTGCTTTTTTTTTTCAGTTAATATTAATGAATCTTGTGCAGTATTTATTTTTCAAATACTGCATTTCAGCTCAAATATAACACTAAACAAAGTGACTGAAAAAAACAGGAGAGACATTTGTAATACACTAGGAGACATACATCTGGCTATTTAGGTAGTTTCTCTTGAAGCACATACAACTGACATTATAATCTATATTTTACCTTTTGATATTTAAATAGGTAATAGGCTTCATAATCTTGTACCTTCATGTAGGTTTAAGATTGCAGCTAAAATGTGTATAAACATACCACCATGAAGCAGTCTCTTTTTTTCTTTAAAAATAGTTGGCTATACCTTAGCAAAATATTCTTAGCTGTTCATGTTGGATGCTTTGATTTAGACAAGTTCAAGTACAAAATTCATATAAAATTATTATGAGAATCTTAATTTCTTTGACAGAGCAGTTCTAAAGCTCATACTTTCATTCTGATGGGGAAAAACACCGCACATGAGTTATCAAACAAAACATTTAATGAGTCTGGTCCAGACAAAGATGAGTAGAGAACTTTAATCAGTGTAGATGACAGCAGTAAGCTTCAAGTTCTGTGCAATTCTGTATTTATGCATGTATTCTGAAATCAGGGATCTGCCCTGTTCTGTTCCTTTGTGTGTTCAAAGCAATAAGTATCTATCAAGAAACAATTTTTTTAAAAATGCAATGAACTGGTTACATTGCGTGGCCATTAGACTTTTCACAAATCAGGAAGTCTTAAGTCTGGTAAGTGGGAATGTTATTTAATATTTCTGCCTTTTATTATTGACTTCAGGTGAGTTCCTCATGCTTTGTGAAAGTAGATTTGTAGCATGCCCAGCACTTTGAGCAATGATGCCTCTCATTTCTCCAAAAATCAGTTATTCTTACCTATACTGAAGAGGGCCTGAAGGGATTATGACGACAAGACCTTGCCTTCTTTCTTACTGATGGCATCAAAAGGAGAGACACAATGTTGGTGAGGGTTGGAGGCACGGAGGTAACTCTCTCAACTGGTGTTACGGCTTACTAAAAAAGAGCAATTTTTCATTCCCAGTTTTAGCTGGGTTACAAATGGTGCATTACCCTTCCCTGCAGTTCTCCATGGCCCTTTGTTTATGACAACATAAGTAATGCTTAACACAAATAATATGTTACAGATAATTCTTGTCATAAATAAAAAAACATTTCTTTGGCAATAACATATGTTTCCACCTTCAATGAGGCAAGATAATAATTTTCTGAATTAAGCAATACAGTGGGGAACTAAATATCCTGTTTTAGGAGGCAGCCTTTAGGTCTGTATGCCCTGACTCACATTCTCTTGCCATATTTTTCTGTTGATCTTAATGTAATTCAACTGAATTAGGCATTCATAGACCATTATAGAAGAGGTGAGTAGAGGATATAGTTGTTTCAGCAGTTGCTGCTGAATTATAAGAGAGATTAAGTGTCTGCCTATTTCTTTTTTCCTTCTGGGATGCTTCTGAGAATGTCACCAGAAGAGACCAAGAACAGGCTGTTTGAATATCACTCTGAGAAGCTGGCACATAAAGTTTGCCTAAGTCATAATTAGAGAAATGTGAGAGTAGCTCCAAGGTCCAAAGGCTTAAGGTTACAAAGGATTAGAAGACATGAGCCTTTAAGAGTCTGAAAGCAAAATACTTTTTTTTTTTAAATTGATACTTATATGCGTAAAATTGAAATGCAACAGGATGTCTCTTGATCCTGAGTATTAGCAAATATGCCAGCCTCAACCTCAGAGTTTGCACTAGTTGGCAATTGAAGGGCTATATTCTCCAGTCTACCCAGGATTTTCTGTGCCAGTGTATAAATTGTTCCTTCTCTTGGCATTCAAATTGAAGAGTCACTTTCTCATTAACCACACTACTTAACCTATTTTTCTCTTAGCTTTCCCATGTAGAGGGGAGGTAACAGTTCATTTTAGACCATCAGAGTATGCAAAAGAAAATTAATTAGTGCTGCCTGGTAGAAGTAATATATGTTACTGTTCATTGTATTTCTTTTGTCTGTAATAGGTAAGAAAAGATCCTCAACTGGAGATCATTGTAGTATTGCAATTATCTGTACAGCACTGCATTGATACAGCTTTATTCACATGTCAAGTGGCTTCCTAATTTCCACTCGTAGGATCAGACTTATGTAAGACAATAAATGGAAGACTTTTTCTGAACATGGTTCAACATATTAATTCATTTCTATGCTCTAATGCAATACCAAGCTGTTGCTAGCTCCAGAAGAGTCCTTCTGCTGCTGGGAGTGATAGCCCTTCTCGGAGAAGGGGAGACATAACTTGAAGACATTGCCTACTATATCTCTCTTCAAGCACATTTCCAATGGTTTTTTGTGACATTTTCTCGGTGAGGTGTTAGGATAATTGAACTCTCAGCATTTGTTTGATTTTATGTCTTTTTCTTATTGTCTTCAGGGGAATTTACCTCCCTAAAATTATGGTGTTTGGATATGTTATTATTTTCCTTTATTCTTTTCTTTGTTCTGGTTTAACCATTCTAAAAATACAACTTATGCATACATAAGTTGTTTACACATGAGCAAAATGTTTAAGCATTGGTTGTTGTCAGAAATATTTGTATACATGTATTTTCTTCAAACTTTGTATCTCATAGCCACTTCACATGGGATTATTGCTTCTATATGTATATAAACTGTTCTCTTGTTTCTCTTTATTTTTACCAATCTACTCATATGCATGAGATTCAGTTACCTGGTAGGTAGAAAAATGGCATAAAAATAGTTTTAAGATGTGATACCAAAGCAACAATGCAGACAGGTTTTGAAATTTGAAGTTTTACCAAGTGCTCTTTTCATATTTTGCCAGGCTTACAAAAGTGTTAATTTGTTCACCAGGAGGTAATACTGAATATTTCTTATACAGAGTTATACTGTGCTTCTACTGATATTAATGTTTTCTTAAACAGAAACATGATCCAAGACTCCTTTTCAGTGTGTTCAAAATCACTGTACCTACAAGTGATCTTGTACTTACAGAGAAGGAAATGCTTGATAGTGGTCACAGAGTCATGTTTCTCTTGACAGTAAACAGTCTCTGAGTTGGTACATTTTTAGGGTACTCTTTTAAAGTTTGTGTTTATATGGTCCATGAAATCAAATTTTATTTATTATTTAGCAGAAGTCTTCCAACTTCTTCCAGTCTTCATTGGCTTAATATTGCATCACTGCATTTGATGACTATTTCACCTTTTTCTAAACTAATATCCTAGGATCACCTATTATCCCTAGACAATTTTTTCCCATTTCTCAGAGAGGAACGCATATGACTTTTGAGGTAAGAGGTCAGCACTGTCATTTTGTTTGCTGAAATTATTTCATCTCCATTTAAGGGAAAAACTGCTCAAAACTTATCTAATAGGTCTTCATAAAGAGGGTTTTACTCTTTTTACATCAGAATATTACTTCAGTGAAGATTATAGTTGAATTTTCATGTCTTACATATTTTGTATTAGTTGCTGCATAAGCTTTAGCTGGAGGCTTTTTACTGAAAGAGGAAGGCCAACTTTCTTTTCTGACATTATATAATTTTTAATAAAATTGCTTGAATGCAATTACATCTATATTAAAAATCAGTGAATTAGAGAAGCCAGATTAGAGGGTAAGAATAAGCAGTGCAAAAGGCTGCAAGCCCCTTGCCTGAGGGGTGTTCATCTCTGGAGCACCAAAGAATAGAAGAGTAGAAGTTTTCTCTTTGATATAATGTCGTGTCAAAGAGAAGGCAGCCATAATGAAAATTAAAACAGCCTTGTTCAGGTGTAGCAAATACCCAGTTGATACATGAACCTGAGGCAATGCAGTCAGAAACAGGAGAAAGCAACTGTATTCAGTTTTGAAGGTGGATTATTGGGTTTAGAAACACAGGGTTTTTATCAGCAGTGAAATCTCAATGATTTCATCTAACAGACAAAAAAGCCCACAAAATATCCTATGAAGCCTGCTATGATCCAACAGAGAATAGTCAGGACATAAAAACAAGCACAATCTATATTCTGTGTTCTTCTATGTACAGAGTTGTTGTCCTGAAACTCAGATTAGGACATAAGGTTTTTGTGGGACTTGGTGTTTACTGCCAGGATCAATTTTGTAACAACCTTTTCTTCCAATACTGTCATGATCATGAACAACAGCAATAATGACTATGGTAATGATTATGATAAAAATTCAATTTTTGTTTAGAACTTCAAAACTCTGCATTAGTGTTAGTACAAATTGTTCCAGTATTTTTGTGTTATTCCCATTCTTGCATGTGTGAAATGGAGGTGTCACAGTCTATCAGTTGGTTGCCACTGCACAGTGATGTATTGTGTTTACACCCATGATGTCCTAGTGAAGGCAATGGAATTGCAAGATATGATTAAAAGCAGAATTTACACTTTCCTTCAAAGATCCAGTCTGGGAACACATATCTTTAAAGTCATGATTCATAAAGTGTATATGTTGAAGAAAAGCATTCCACTGAAATAAATGATCCTTAGGTGTATGCTGCCTGTAGTATGCTTGGCAATATATGCATTAGAGAGTTCCATTAGCTAGTCTACTAAAGGATCATAAACTTGACTGTTGGACTGGCAGAGCTGGAGTAAATGAAGCATAAACCAAGCTAAGTAGAACCTAACATAAACAGTATCTGTTTCACCTAATGTGGGTATTACCATTTTCAGCTACTAATATGCTTCTACAAAAACAATGATTTTGGGGTTTTTTTTAGATTCTGTGTAATGTATGAAAAAACTGTAAACCAATACTAAGTAAAGAAATTACATTTTTCTGTGCAAAGTAGGTAGTATTTGCAAGGTAACCCAAGCCAATCTATGAATCTATGATTCTATGGTAAAAAGATATTGTTTGACTTTCTCAAATTGGAAGGGCCCCCTAACGATTATTGATTCCAGCTCCCTGCTCCTCACAAAACTATTTAAAATTAAACCACATACTTAAGAGCATCATCTAGATGCTCCTTGAACGCTGACACTTTGGTGCCATGACCAGTTTCCTGGGGAACTTGTTCCAGTGACTGGCCACCCTCTTAGTAAAGTACCTTTTACTAATGTTCAATCTGAAAATCCCTGGTCACCAGAGAGAGATCAGGATCTCCTCTTACACTGCTCCCCTTGAGAATGAGGTCATTCCTCAGCTTTCTTTTCTCCAAGGTGAACAAGCCAAATGACCTCAGATATTCACTTTGTCACGCTGTCGAGGCCTTTCATCATCTTGGTCAGTCTCCTTTGGGAACACTGTAATAGGTTGATGTCCTTCTTTTACTGAGACCCCCAAAACTGCATGCAGTACTTGAGATGGGTCTGATCCACTACAGTGTAGAGTGGGACAATCACCTCCCTCAACTGGCTCATGATGATGTGCCTGATGCACCCCAAGTTGTCCCCTTTGGCTGCCAGGGTACACTGGTAGCTCAAATTCAACTTGCCATGAACCCAAACCCTTGTATTTCTCTCATACAGAGTGGTTCTCCAGCCTCTCATCCTCCAGTCTGTATGTAGAACCATAATTATGCATTCCAGGTGCAGACTCTGGCACTCACTCTTGTTAAATTTCACATGGTTGGTGGTTGCCCAGCTCTCTAGTCTATCCAGATTTCTCTGTAAGGCCTCTCTGCCCCCGAAGGAGTCCACAGAGCCTCCTAGTTTAGTGTTATCAGCAAATTTACTTTAATGTACATTTAATTTCTGTGTCCAGATCTTTTATAGAAACATTGAAGAGCACTGGCCCTAAAATTGAACCTTGAGGAACCCACTGGCAACTGGCTACCAGCCTCATGCAACCACATTTACTACATCTCTGAGCCAACTGCTCAGCCAATGTGTTATGGACTTCTGTGTGTGCTGGACATTTTATCCAGGAGGATACTGGGAGAAATAGTACAGAAAACTTTGCTAAAATCCAAATGCACCACATCTACTCTCTTTTTTTGGTCAACTGACCTCATCCTAAAGGGAGAATAAGTTGGTTAAGCAAGACTTTCCCTCATTAACCCATGTTATCTGTGGCCAGTGATGGTGTTGTCTTTCAGATGTTTTACTATAATTCCCAGAATAAACTCCTCCATAATTTTATGGCACTGAAGTGAGACTGACAGGCCTGTAATTAACAGGGTCTTCCATCGTTCCATTCTTGAAAACTGGAACAATACTTGCCAGCTTCCAGTCAACTGGGACATCTCCAGACTCCCAAGACCACTGACAAATAATGAAGGGAGGTCCTGTGATGACACTAGCCACATCTCTCAGTACTCTGGGATGAGTCCCATCAGGGCCCAGAGATTTATGTGCATGGAGCTGGAGCAGCAAGTTTCAAAAAAGTTCAGGGTCAGCTGAGAGTTTATCATCCCCTAAGGCACTCCCAAAGTTCACACACCTCTTTTTGTGTGTGGTTTGTTTTATTTTTCCTAAAGAAAGGGGCATCAAGGGACTGCTGCAAGACACTTTAGGAGTCAAAGTAATTTGGGATTTTTTTGTCTTCCTTGTATATATCTACTCCTCTCCTTGGTCTCCTTTTCTCTTTCCCAAAACACTTTTACTATTTGGTCAGTTTACAGCACCTAGAAAACCTGAGAATTGATGTTGAATTGCTGGAGGTTATGAAATATGTTTCATTGATTTCAAATAAAATGTCAGACATAAAATTCAGCATTCATTTTTATAATTGTCACTTCTGAGTGCTGCAATTGAAGTTGGTAAGAAATACTGAAATTTGACCTTACTGAAACAGAAGAGGGTAAAAAGACATGCCAGCATTTCCACGGAAGAAGTATGCGGAAGATTAATTTTTGGGAAGGGAAGGTATGGGTTTTATAACAATGGATTTTAAAAAATATATATTTTTAAGGGGAAAAAAGGTAAGTGCAAGAATTTTGGAAAAGTACAAAGAGGTAATTAAAACTGCAAGGCACAATGCATATTTTCATGCTTGTGAAATGAATATGCTCAGTCAGAAGTAAAATCACCATTCTCAAAAAATCTCCTGTATTACTTGACAGTTGGTTAGATGTTCCCTTGACAACTGCTCTGGTTAATCAAGGGTGTAAATGAAGTCACTATTTCAGTGTTTTGCAGGACACTTCTTTTGTGTCTTTAATATCAATACTTTTTTAGCAAAGGGATTTCTGTGACGATTTTTTCCTATGTTGAACTGTTAAGCTGGGCTAGCGTCTTTCAGATTGCAGGGAGAAAAATAGCAAGTAGTTCCAAATGTAATCCTCCAATTGTGGCATTATAAAATGTACAGTGGTGTAACTAGTTTCTAATAATTTTTCAGAAGACCAGAAACCCTGGTCTGCTAGCAGTGTGAGGTCTTTGTTCAGAAAAAATCCCACCATGATTATTTAGCTTGGATAAAAACAAAGGTTCTCTTTATAATGCCTGGGGTTACTTATACCTGCTGATACAACATTTTAATTTTGCTATACCTCTCCTTAATCTGTTAGAAATACAGCTGCACCTTCAGCATTATATAGAAAATATAATTGCTATAAACTAAATTTTCTTAAGTATGTTTACATAACCATGAATGCACCATTTTCACATGATTACATTAGGTAGTTATAATGCATGAAAGCAGTTAAAAGTCTTCCAGAAGTTCCAGTCTCTGGACCTATTCTAATCCATATTGTCAAATACATAATCAGTTTAAGATACTTTACTATGTTTCCCTTGATATAACTGGAAGCTGAAGCAATCATACTATCAATTAGAGCTTAAGTCAGTCTTTCCAATTATTAGAAGAGACATCTGTAGGGATTTTGCATTCATGCTTTCTACTGTGCTCCTTTAGTGCCACCTGGTGACTAGCTTGAACAGAAAAAAAAAAAAAAAGCATGATTTTATTTCCACCTGGAGAAATTAGTCTATGACAATTTAAGATAAAACATTTACTTGAGCAAGCCCATACCAGGTAACACTTGATTTAGAGGTGCCCCAATCTTAGATATTTTAAGAGGATTTCTTTGACTATCAGTTCCAGACCTAAATTAATCCAATACCTAATATCCACAATTGTCATGAGTGTGTGAGGTACACATTGCACCTTGTTAGAAATCCAGTGTTCATGCACATAATTAATCAAGATGCAACTAGTAATGACATTATATATAACTTCTTTTTTGCACCTGTTGAGGTCCATAAGTCTTTTGTAAAAAAATAGTAAATCCTTCATAATTCTTGTTCTTAACTTTATAAAAAATCCACAGCAGCTATGAAAAAAAATCATATTATTCGAAGCCACGAGCAAATAAGAAGGCTCAGAATCTTCTTGATTCAAATTTGTGGAAATAAATATTTGCATGCATCAGGCCTGTATCTTAGCATCTCCAGTAACAGGCTGGGATTCACATGGCTCCAGACCTGTTTAGATTACTGTGCATAACATTGCCCATATGTCCTCCATGTATACACATTTCCCATAACTACGCACACACCCAATTCTTTACTTCCCTGTGAATCCTTTTTATATCATTATGAATGTGATGTGCATGAATCAGAATTCTGGTGCCTGACAAAATTATCCTGTGATAGGAATCGTATTGCATCCTCTCCTGTCACTGTCTCTGGAGGGAAAAATATGCTGGCTTTAAATGCAGCCGGAATATGCCACTGAGATGCAAGGCAGATGGACTGGAATGCCTTCAGCATCTAAACGAGTGAAAAAGCACCACTGAACTAAAAATACTTCAAAATTTAAAGATGTCAGTGATTAGCCACTTTCATCTCAGGTGTTCTTAATGTGAGGTCAGTCTCTCATAATATGGGGTTAATTAGAAAAATAAAGAAAAAATGTCAAGAGAATAAATCATCGGTTTCATTTTCTCTTTTCCAATGCGGATAATGGATTTCAGTCTTCTATGAGGCGTGTGAAACAACACAACTGCATTTATTCAGTTGCAGGATTAAGACAGATTTAAACATACATTACAAGAAAACTATAGCCATGTTATAGAGCAACATGAATGGTATTTTCGTTCAGGTCATTTCTGTTGCAGAATATTTCAAGTGCCTTCTTTTTTCCATCATTTTTTAAAAAAACTAATATGATTATATTTTGCTTATGTCCATATTGTAGCATTTTCTGGGTTTAAGTGTTATAACAAAAACAGAGACAGCATTTATGGTTTAATTGCCATTTTTTCATATTTTTATAATTTTCTAAGAAACCTGTCTTGTGGACTGTAATTTTCCATGCTCTGTCTCTTTCTACAAGCTATTCTGGGCATATTTAAGTAATCTAGCAAATTCAAACAGTCCTAATTTTGTGGTAACATAAGCATGAAGAAATACCCATTTTGTTCACATTTCAAATGACAGTTTTTCCTTTCTATGACAAGTCAGAGAGAAAATTCAAGTATTAATTCCTCGGAAATCCTTGAAGAGAAAGAAGCAAATGCTGAAGAACACAGTGGTAGCATTCCTAACGTACTCCAGAATACAGGACAGTAGGTTGCTGCTTGTAGCCTGTGGTTTTATTCTCAAAACTCAGTCACTAATCTATTGGCTGACATCAAAAAAATCAGTTCTGTTCTTTGAGATTTCATTGCTGCATGTTAAAAAAAAGCAAAACAACTCTATGTCCTTTGTGAAGTTAAGATCTAATGAACAAAATCACTGTATAATAGCTGCTGTTTATAGATAACGGGGGTTTTATTTGGATTTTCTTCTTTTTTCTCACATATTTCTTTAAAGGTAGAATGGGTTACCAGGTATGCCTGAGTAGGGATGACTGTGTTATTATCAAAATGCATTTATGATACTTGGGCTTGTCAAAATAAAAATACCTAAGTAAAGACCATGTCAGTATCAAGCATTTAAGGCTTATTATTAATAAGGCTTATTAATAAGCTTTAAGGCTTATTTTAGTTGCACCTATATTTAATCTTCCACTTTTTTTCCTCTAGTAAAAGATCAAAACAATAGAAGTTATGTGTACAAAATAGTGAGAATGTGTGTACACCAGGCATTTGCAATTAAAGTTTATAATGCTGAATGGATGGCTAATTGCTTGAAGATGGTCAAACTGACACAGACTTCATTGGTTTTTTATTTTTCATTAGATGACACTCTTCCTTATTAATTTTGCCACTTCACTTAAACATTTGTTCTTTGTGGGCTGGACCATTGTAATATGTGATATAAGGGGTTATATAGAAAAAGAAACAGAAGCAGACTTCAGAAATCTTCCTGAAAAGCAGGAACAAGGCAGGGGCAGAGTGTAGGCTTTGCCATAGGTGTGTTAGGTCTCTACTACAGTATCCACTCAGAGTAGAAAGCGTCAAGGAAAGGCTGTGTTTGTTTCCCCCAAGAGAGAATCTTAAATGAGCTGATTTTCTGTTATCTGAGAAAGTTACCTTTATACACTCTGATTTACCTAGATAATTCCCAGCAGCTGAAATATGAGTAGGAATAATAAATCAAATTCAAAGAATATTTTACATTTCAAGAATTGGTTGGAAAACACAGTAGTGGAAGTATTTTCCTCCAAAATTTTCCTTATTTCAAATACCTAAAAAGGAGACAGACTATCTGTCAACATACCCATTGTTTATTACGGAGAAACTTTGGTTTACTGAATTAATAATTTATAATGAAATTGTGCAAACCAGATGATCTTCAAAACAACAGGCATTGCTTTTGGCTCCCTATATTTGAAATCAAAATATTATGCTAACTTCAGAGTTTTCAAGAAGGAATGCAGTTCAAAATACCTTAATAATATGACTTTTTTAAACCTAAAATTAGAAATAAAAATGAACATTTTTCAAATTCATTTGAATAGTCTAGGGGTCTAGATCACATTTCAGAAGGTGATAATAGAAAATGCCATTCAAATATCTCAGACTTTTAAAGAAAGATTCAAAAATAGGTAAAGTGTTGCGTACTTACAAAGTAGAAGTAATTTAGCACATTTCAACCCCACGCAGCAGAGTACAGTGAAATGTCAATGAATTACTAATGACTGATTTAGCTGTGAACCAGCAGTGATATAACCATTGGAAAGGTGGGATTTATTAATATGTGTGCATCAGCTGCTGATGTGGATGTACTGGCTATGAGACGAGTTAGTAAATGCACTGGTTTTGTGCTGTTCACTGAGAAATCACTGCACTGCAGTGAATTTGTAAATATTCATTAGGGGCCTAAAACTATATCCATTTATGTCAATACAATGTTCCCAGCAACTTCAGAGGTGAAAACCGAGACTCTCAATTTCATAACGAATCTACAGACAGGAGGATGAAATAGTAAGACTTTAGACACAAGAGCAGAAACACAAAGCTCAAGGCATCACCTGGAATAAGTCATGCCATGGCAGCTGCACCCAACCAACCAGGTGGTGATATATGAAAAGGTACCATTTGAGACTATGGTACTTCTTGATGTGTTTTCTCCAGGAGTAAATTTGTCCTTGCCAATGCTGAAGTAATTTCTATGATTAGTAATGTGTGCTTCTAGTGTACAGATCATAATGGACTTCAAAATATTTTAACTCTTTCATATGTCTATGGCCTAACATAAAAATTCATCTATCCCAACACAAAACAATTCATAAGATTCCTGTCATTGTCCTTTGCCATTTATTCAGCTAAAAGAAATGGAAAATTTGGCAGTCCATATAAATACATACATTTTTTTCAGAATTTTTTTTAACGTTTGTTTTGTAACATTTGTGAAATATTACATAAAAATGTAACTGTTGTTGTTAGAAGCCATACTCCAGAAACCTGATTACGGTGATTTGGAGTGATGGAGTGCAGAGTACATGTAGTCAGTAAACCTTAACATGTTCCCCAAAAAGGGGGCCATCACATTCTCTTCTAAAGCACATGAAAATTAAATTGGAAAGCACTTCTACAGTAATAGAAGAGGTCAGTTTTAAAGAATGTGAACTACTATTGTCCTAATCTGCATTTGCTGCAGTAATGTTTATGTAAATTTTCTTTCTAATTATAAAACCATTGTTTTTGAAAATCATCCTTTTTTGATTGGACTTTTATTGCTGATAATATTAATAGCATTTTATCAGATCCCATCACAGAAAGAAACTGAAGAATTCTCAGTGCTTTATTGAACTTTCCCTAGTATTTACTTCACAAATTCCCTTAACCTTACATTCTTCTTTATCTCTGAGGCTCAATACCAGAGTTTGCACTAACACACTTTCCAAGTAGTGATAACTGCATCACAGGGTACTTTTTCTGCTCAGAGGTATGCAGCCTTTCATTTCTTATTCCATTTCTGTTCCCCCTGTAGGCCAGGAAAAGGACATTTCAACCCAGGCTGTTCAGCATCACTCAACACTGATGTCACAAGTCCAACAATCCTCTGTACTATGGAGACTATATGTCAACCACAGTTAGCACTTAAAATTTATCAATACCCACTTATGTTTTTAAAGATTGCTTTCTTCTTTCCTCTGTAGATATTTCAAGCACTAGTCAAGAATTGTAAGAAAGCAAATAGAAGAGGGACATTAGTAAAAGAAACTTACATCTTCTGTCTCGTGGGTAGTTCAAGTAGCCATGAAACTGAAATTAGTAGTGTCCAAAGATTTTCATCCTTTATGGAAGCATGAACACCTCTTTCACCCTACATTTGCCATGTGAGGTTTGAATACTCTGTGATCAACAATATAAACAGCAATGGGATCTTCTGTTTCCTTACAGCTACCTGTTGCCTGTGGGCAGCCCTGAAGGCTACTGCATGATTGAAATGGCTGCAGATGGAAACCCTCCTGTGCAGCACAGACTTTCTTTCTCACATCGAGCATCTCAGGTGAGTCTGCGAAACATCAAAAAATAGGTATTTGCTATGAAACATTCCATCAGCATATGCACTGTTGCTGTTGAGATGGGTCACAACACACATACACACTGACAACTCCAGGTAGTGGCAAAAGTGTCTTTTATTCTACAAAGCCTCTTTTATACAGTTTCTTGGCTCTTGTGCTGTGTCCCCCTTGACTTCTATACTAACACCCCCCAAACTATTGGTTGCTTGCTACTAACATCCATCTAAAGCAAATCTAAGCAAATAACAACCTCCCTAGAGCAGCTGTGCATTCCTCATCAGTGGTTTATGGTCTCCTGATTCTTGTTGATACTAAGCTTCTCACAGGTACAGACCAAGTTCTCAAGGGTGTATAGTGATTGCATCCAAGTCAATGTCTGTGAAACTTTCTGACAAGCTGTCAGCTTCCACAATGCACTACAGTTATTTTTGAAGGAGAGTGGGTATACTCTAATTTCTTCTGAAGGATGGACTGCAATTCCTCTTCAGATATCATTATATGTATTTAGTTTCTTTTTAATAGGTCTTTTCACATCCAGCATCCATACCATATTCATTAATTTCTTAGTTTATTTGACTCTGAAACTTCTATTCCAGCTGCACAAAGTCGATGCAAAGGACACAGATGCTTCAAGAGTTAAAAAAATACATATTAGCAATGTCATTTACCTAAGGCCATGGGGTTATTTGAAACAATTTAGATATTGTTAAGCAGTAATTCTGGTTACTTTTTAGTTGCAAGCCACGCTGCCTAGTGGAGGACAGTTATGAATCATAAGTGATTTAATCTGGTGTCAGTATTGGTGCTAGGACTTGGCTTCTGAATAGTATTGTAAAAATATCTGTCTCTATTTTGAAACTGGTATCAGAAGACTCATTCTGAATGAACAACAGGCCAGCCTTCCCAAATATTGAATTTTTCAGCTATTCTTTGTCTCCATTTCATTGCCTCTCTTTGTTATGCATTCTTTCATCGCAAGATTATTTCTGCATGAAACATTTAAAATGTTTTTAGATGAGACTTTGAACTGTGATTGACAGCTTGCTTTATAAGTTTGTTCACTAGAAGACAGGTCAGTTATCTGTAGAGATGCTAATCTTGATGTGCATCTCACAGTACATACTGCTGGTTTGTAACAGAATTTCTTCCCTTTTGTGGTATGTAGTATGAATGTCAAATCCTCAGGATTAACTATTACATTTTACAGATCTGCTCCTAATCTCCCAAAACATCTATTTACAAAGTACACAATCAAAGAAAGAAAAAAAGACATTTCTTATCTCTAAAAGGACTAATGAATATCTTCCCATTATTGCCCGAGACACTCCTTTTTACCACTTGGGCTCAAAGTGAAGGATATTTTCAAATTAGTATTTGAAAAGTTAAACATGAGTATTACATAAGTTATTGATATAATGCTATATTAAGCCTTTTATGTTACTAACGACTTAGAGGAACTCTTTCTTTGTGCCTCCTTAAAATACATTCTGGTTAAGTCAGATAAATTCAGAACAGGAGCTTTATAGAAAGAATGTGTATTATGGTGTACTAGCATGAGCTTGAACATCTAATACTTTATGATAAAATCCAGTGATGCTACAAACTGAGCAAATCCTACTGAAGCTGTTCTGATACACTGGATATGCCCCCAAGGTTACTGCTTTTGTAAAAGAAGCCCAATAATAAAAGAGATTGTGTTGCAAAGGCAATGTTAAAAACACTGTTTTTAATGACAGATACTTTATAATGCAGTCCAATGCTTTGCTTAATTCTTGAAAGAGACTCACAAGCAGAGAGAAAATGTCTGAAAACACTACTTACAAATCTTTTCTATCACTGTGATGTTTCATAGCTTTGTTTGAAAGGGGATAAAGTCAAGTGATCTGAAATGAATTCAACAAGTGCAGAGCCAATGTCTTTGAATTACTTTGATACGAAAAATCTGATTTAATTTTATCCATACTCTAAAAGAAGTCGGTGTTTTTCTTTTTCCCCTCAAAACGAAAGACACTAAGTAGAGGAATATCTGGCAGTATTCACATTCATTGTATCGCCAAATTTCACATGAAATTGTCAGCAACATAGCTCCAGGACTGACAAAAGCAATACAAGAAACAGCAAAGCAAAAATCATATGGATGTGTGAATTCCAGATAAATCAGTGGGATGTTTTCCTCCTGCTTCTACTTCTTTACAGCTGTCTGAATATGATGGTGAATGGCCTCTTCACTAAAAATAACCCCCTTACAGGTTTAAACATGCTGTGATATATTTCTGATTCCACTGGTTTCTTCCTGCTTGACTTGAATGGCTTAGGTGTCACCCTCCTTCTGGACTAATGGTATTGTACAAATAAATGCATCACTGTGTGATAAAATTATTAATTTTTTTTCCAATTCCTAAGAATTGACAGACACGTAGGAAATGAACTTAGGAATGATGAAGTCCGATGTCAGAATTCCAGAAAGTCAGGCCTTGGCTTGAGGAGTGGAATTCAGAGTGCTAAATGAGCCACAGATCCTTTATATGAGAAGACTAAGGGCTGGAATCCTAGGTCAGGCAACACAGGAATTACCATAGTGAGCACTGATATGATTTGGTCAGTCCCAGTGTGAAAAAGTTGTGGTTGTTTCTTTGCACCTTTACAAGGATGTTCTAGGCTTTTGAAAACTTGAAAATTTCCCTTTTTTTTCCCTTGGGCTTCAGTATACCAGTCTGTTTTCTGTCATTCATAAAAACACCTAAAATCTTTTTTCTGTATTCCCCTTATCTTGTGGTCCCGTAGGTCATAGGTCCCAGGTCCTAAAGGAAATGTCTTCAAGTCTACAGCTTCTCCTGTGTTCCTGCACCAAACCTCAGTCACGAATGTACAACTTATCATATAGAATGAGGGCATCTATGTAAAAAACTTACCGTGTTCACTGTGGTTGAGGCTGGAAATTCCAATTAGTGTTTCATGCGATGTATGTTGTCTTACATATTTGAAAATATGAAAACACATTAAATCACCCTCTTTGTAAGGATTTTTTTTTTTTTTAAGAGAATAACATTTTTAAAAAGAATGCCTTCAGGAAGTATCAGAGTTTTTGGCCATCTTCCAGTAATGACTAATTCCTTTATCAGTATTTATTATTCTTCCATTGTTTACAATAACAGATCATTTATACATAAATGATTATTAAATTAAACATAACATTGTTTACAATCACAAATCACATTTTTTCTGACAATTCTCTTTTTGTTTCTGCAGATCATCTTTGGATCAGTCTTCCTTGGAAAGGTTCCTGCTCATGAGGAAGTTCATCGATGTGCTGGGCAGATATACGGCTATAAAGGATGCATTAGGGATTTTCAAGTTAACCACAAAGAGTTGTTCATCATAGATGAGGCTCTTGAAGGAAGGAATGTTGAGAACTGCAATGTTCCAATATGTGACTATCATCCATGTCACAATGGTGGGACCTGCACTAGGTAAGAGTTATTTCTTTACCCATTTTATCATTCATTCTTAATGAAAAATTACTATAATTTTCTCTGTAATGAAATAATCACCAATCTTTTGTCCTGATAATTTCAAATAGAAAATGCGACACCTTCATGCTGGCCAGAAAGATTTTTTACTTTATTTGCTTGTATGAAAAGTGAAATAAAATATAATGGCAGTGTCCACACAGGATATATATTGTGTTGATGCCAGGATTCCTTTGCAACCAACTAGATCAATTCTTCTAGAAGACTAAATCTGAACCTTTGTATAGACAGTTTGGACAGAAGGCACATAAGATATCGTTCTTTTGCCTAACAACTCCATATTTGGCTCAGACTTGTACCCTCACACATCTTCATGGTGTGTTCCTGGGTACAAAATTTTCTTCATCATGCTATGAAAACACTAACGAGTGACTTTCTTGTTCACCTTCAGCATATGTGAAAAAGTATTGTCAAAGAACCTTTGAAAATTAAGGTGCATCATGCTGAAAGAGGAAATGGAGCCTGAAAGAGATATGGCTTAAAAGAACAGAGGATGATGGTCCAGTTGAATGACGGTTCAGTAGGAGTACAGTAACTTCTTAAGCCATAGCAGCTTGATCATTATCTAAGGAACTCGGAATTTAGAAACACCTTTCTGTTTAGAATTGATAGAATTTGTGAAGTAGCTGCCAAGTTCTTAAAAAATTGTACTTCACTTCAAGGCAAATGCTGAACAGAACAGGCTAAAGTTCTTTTGATATTCTGGAGCACTGGGTGTTTCTTAGATTGAGGAGATCTTTAACAAATTTTTGAGGAATTTCCCTGCCTCTCTTGATAGATGTGAACATGCAAAGAACACCAAATAGGTCTTTGATCTCTAAGTCTTGTTTGACTAGAGCACAAATGAAAGCAAAGCAGTTTTATGAAAACACATGATTTGCCTACCAGTCTGGTGAAACTGAGGGTGTACTTTGGAGTAATGAGTCTGTTTTTCCTCTGTTGCTCTTTACTATATCTCTGTCATTCTACTGCTTGGCCTGTCAACTGCCATTATGGAATACTGTTTCATTTAAATTTGTGTCCTGAATAATTCATGATGATTGGATTCGTTTCCTGCCTTTCTGCTTTCCAACTGCTGGCATGGGCCTTTTTCAGAAATGCTTTTGTTTTAAAATAGGTCACTTCTCTTCTGTCCAGAGGCGTCATGGAAGACTGTGCATGTGCAAACCAGGGATAAGCAACTGTGCAGTAGCATGATTGTCATTATTTTCTACAACAACCAACTGATTTTCAGGGATCACCTCCTCCAAACTCAAGAATGATTCATTCTAATGAGCAGGAAATCAAGTGTCAGGAAGCCTGAATAGATTAATAAGATGCTTCTGACAAAAATTCAAATATTAACAGGAAGTATACAAGAGACACAAGCATGGCTAGGTGATCTGGGCAAAATACAGGGAAAATATCCATCTACACAGATATGGAACAAGCCAAAGCCCATCTGGAGATTAGTCTGGCAGGGACATGCAGGGCAAAACCAAAACCTTCCACAAGGATATCAGCAGCAAAAGGAAGACCTGGGAAAATGTAGGCTTGCTGCTGAATGGGGAAAAAGTTCTGGTGAAAAAGGATTCAGGAAAGACTGAAGTGCCTTCTTTACCTCAGTCTTTGTTGATAACTGGCCTTCAGGAATCCTATTCCTCTCCTGTAGGAGAAAGTCTGAAGAAAGGAAGATTTGTACTTGGTGGACGAGAACCAGATTAGGGAACTTCTAAATCAACTGGACATGTGTCCATGGGACCTGATGGGATTGACACATGAGTGCTGAGGGAACGATCTGATGTCACAGCAAGATTTTTGCCAGGTGTTTCAATTACACTGCTTAGTGGCAAAAAGAAAAAAATATATTTTGCATTTTATTCTTCAGGTGCTTGGCAACTAATTAGTGGGTTTGCTTCTGAAAGAGCATGAAGTATTACATAATATCTCTGCAATGTTTGCAAATATCTCTGCCATGTTTTTTAAGGAAGACTGGAGTTTATCAACACATATTGCTGAGAATATACATAGTTGTGTTTCCTAAGAAACATTTTTTACAGTTGTTCTTAAAATTAAGTTACTTGTCTTTTCTCCTCATCAGAGTACAAAAACGATTTGGTTTCAAGAGTATTTAAATGTATGTTGCATCAGATGAATGGTTCAGTAGAAATCTAAATTTTTAATTCTTTACATAGTCATTATGTACTAGATTAAAAAACAAAGTAGTCTCCTATGTAAATACTCCACTCCTTTAAAAAGCACTTTTTCAAGTTCCCTAGCTCTTTTACTGCACTTTGAATTTATACTAATGCAGAATTCAAGAGACTGGTTAATTTCAGAGGGGGAAAAAATGACAACTATTCAGCAAATTTAACGGTTTGATGCCACATAGTTCTATGGAATTCAAAGCTCGTTGGATTTGGATGTGTTTGAAATGGGCATGGAAAGATTAACCTAGGAAGTTCTTAATATTCTGTGTGGCCCCCTGATCGTATGAGCCAGATGTTGCAAACCAAGCTTACTGTTAATTAAGAAGACACATCTGTGTGTGGGAAATAAACTCACAAAATTACCTCACCAATGATTTGACAATTATGTCAGCCACTACACTAGTAGCAGTTGATTAATACATTTGTTTTAAATTGTATAAAGACTCAAAAAATGTAAACATGCACAGGCTCAGCTTTTATAGCATAGAGTACAATCTCAAAGTTAATTGCTTCCACAAACAATCATGTTTGCAGTGTCTCAAACTATTCTCACAGTGATTATTCTTACTGTTGTTATTCCCCATGTATTGATGCAGCAGATGGGTCCAGTAATGTTAATCAATTAAGCAAGACTGAAAAATCAAACTCAATTAGCAATAAATTTCAATAGACACTTATCTTCAGATTTCAACTGCCATGTATGCTCTAATCAACAAAAATATACAAGGAATGTAAATTTTCAATTTTCATCTCCTAAAAATGTAAGAGATACCTTCCTAGACATGTATGTCTCATTTGAATAGTACCTTTTTGGCTATAAATTGAAAAATACATATTTTAAAACATACTTCAGAAACTGTCTGTTTTCTGCATCCTGGAAAATCATGCAATTCCTCTTAAGCCTTTAAGAACAGATCACTAAATGAAAAATTCCATCCAAACTCTTTCCTAAAGTTCATCTGATAACAGTTTGAACATCTTTTAGGAGGAAAAAAATCAAGAATTAATTCAAGGTTAGGTTAGCTTGTAAGTACAAGATTATTTTATGGTTGAACTTGGTTAAGTGACAGACTATCTTATGATGCAGATGCTGAGGAGACCAGATCAAGTAACTTAACAAATTTTGTGGTGTCCTTTTAGTGTGTATCCTGAATATTAATTAAAATAAACAGCAGAAAGTAATTATTAGTATGAATTTTTAGGAGAAAAAGGAAAGAGCTTAAGCTGTAGACCTTGAAGACACTGAAATATTCTTTTCAACTTTTTTACATCTCATTTTTCATTTCAAAGGATAGTCCTGGTGATCCTTTCCCAGCCATGTGCCAAAAATACATTTATGCTCGCTTGTGCCCATAAGCCAAAACTGAAAGTTATGGCAGGTTTCAGCTGAAGGTATTAATCTAAGGATAGGCTTCTATGCCTTTATTGATTCTTTTCTCACATTTCTAGCAGAGATTTGCAGTCTGATTCCAGCTTGCAAAATCTGCTTTGTGTGTTTCTGGACCTAAAGGTAGAATTGTTACCCTAGAATGAGAAAGTGTCCACTTTCAAACTAAGGAACACTGAAGCATCTCCCAAAACTAGCAAGAGTATTGCAGACCACATTTTTAGAATTGCTCATGGATTTTCTATCACTGCTTTAGATGTAGGTGTTTCTGGGTAAGAAAGGTACCAGCTAGTCAGAAATAGTAGAATTGATCATATACCAAGAAACCTTTTATAAATGTGTCTTGTAGACTAAGACTCTCAAGCCAACACGTTATCTAAAACATCCGTTTGTTGGGTTTTTTACCAAACTAAGTCCTAGTTAGCATCACTAACGTCCATATTAAGTTCAGAACTAGCATTTTAATATCCACTCTATTCAAGTCTTGCAGAAAGATAAACCAAAGGTTTATCTTAGTTGATTTCTTAATTTCATCTTAGTTGATTTTCAAATGGAGAAGATTTCCAGGTGGGAGTTGTGTATTCTCACACCATTTCAGAATTTACAACAAATGCACTTGTGCAGCACTGATTTTTACGAAGAGGATAACCTGCTTTTTTTTAAAGGGGTGCTTTTTAGGTAGATCTCTCAGTACCAAAGATCCTCACATTTTACAGCTCCAGAAACTATTGTTGTTGTGATGATGATGATGATGATTATTATTCACGCTTACACACACTATTATTTAGGAAAACTAGTTTGGGTACTTGATTTTTTAGGATCCTGTTCTTTTAATGAGATTAGATATTATAGTGGGAGTTTGGTACTTACGAAAAACATTCACATTTGGAAATCTATTGCTTTTTCTATAGCTTACTTTGAATTTGATTTTGGTGAAGAAAAGAATGAATTTAAATTTATTTCCAAGCTATTTTCTTTTTCTGGAAGAATGATTGTTCATCCTTTTAGGTTCCTTATGATCTTTGGAAAAAGTAATGCCATTCTTATTAAGAAAAAAAAAATCATACTTGAGGAGGATGAAAGATAATTCCACAATGACCAAAAATCCTGTTGGATATGTGTTTATTGCATCATATTTTCACAAGAATGTCAAATAAGGAAAAGAGAAAATTTCTTTTCCAATTTTCCTAACACTAAGTATTAACAGGTAGAGAATTCATTTACCTAGGCTTATCTTTCTGGTGGAAGGAATTGCATTTGGCCTAAGTCCCATATAAAAACTCTGCACAGTTTTTTTTCTGAATAAAATCTGCATTTCTCCTACATTTGTTTTCTTTAAATCAGAAAATAAAATTAAAATTAAATGCCTTCTAGCCCTTGAGGATTAGACAGTAATTTTTTCTAACCTACAATTTTGTTAGGGTATCTCTTTCAAGACTGAATTCATTGAACAAGGTGTGTCTCACTCTTGGCATCAGAAACAGATTCCCATTTTATCATACTCAATTTCTTGGGCATTATATTCTTCAGATTATAGTAGTATGGAGAGATTTGATGAAGAAATCAAAGCCATGTTCCATTAAGCCGACAGCAGATGATGTTTTAGATTTTAAGCAAAACGTCTGTAAGACCTAAGCAGATTTTAGGATGATACTGTATGGGGACATAGCAAAATATAAACTCATAAATTTTATTTGATATACAGATTATATATAGTATTGAACTGTTGTTCTTTTTAAATAAGCATTTTTAAAATATGCAACTCCTTTACTAGTGATTAAAATTAGGTACACTCTTCAGAATTTGTTTACTTCTGAACATAATTTTATCTTAGAAATATTGTTATAATAACAAATTCTGGCAATTGAAAAAAAATCAAAATAAGCAAGTTAGAAAAAGTGATATTCAAACCATAAACCATTCTGCTTCTAATTTAGGCAGTATTGTGGTGGTTCTATTAAAAATGTTTGTGGGAAAATCAATTTTTTATGTTCTCAGACCCACAGATTTAGTATCCAGTTAGTGTGAAAACAGTGCATGTAAGAAAATCAAGAATCCAAAATAAACAGGGCTTCAAATTCCTGACTCTTTAGATAACATGCAAGCTATGCACAAATTTTTTTACACATCATGTTATATATAATCTCTATTTAATTTTACTTAAATCAGAGCAGCTACCATTCCTAAAATTTTAGTGTGGGTATTGAAATACCAGTAAATGCCATTATTATACCAGTCATCTCAGAATGTTTTGACTGTATGCCTAGAAGTACTATGCAGCATTATTTCTGAGAATTACAGCATAACCAAATCAGCATTTCTGATAGCTTTAATTCCAGAAGGGGTATCTAGTTTGAAGTTTTAAAATACAACATTGCAGTAAAATTAACTGAATATTATCTTTTTCCAAGGCAAGTGAGATGTTTAAGCATAACACTGAGAAATATTCAAAACACTATTCATACAAATTTCTCCAGCTGGAGAAGCAGTGTGCAGATTCTTAGCAAGAACTTCACTTCATTATGAATCCTGACAAATAGTATAGCTGAGACTGTTTGCTATAAATTGTATCATGTAGCATATGTATGAAAAATGACTAATGTGTCATATTCATTGCACTAATGTTTTTCCAAAATTCCACATAGATAATCCTTTCTGTATAAGTTTTTCTGAGGACCCAGGCTCAGAGAGTGGTGGTGAATGGAGTTACACCCAGTTGTCAGCCAGTCACTAGTGAGGTTCCCCAAGACTGTTATGAATGGATGATGTGGGTTTAAATCAGCTCCTGTCTGTTGCCCAGGCTTCTGGCAGCAGGCAGTCGCATTATTGAGGTGGCCAGCACCCCAAAAATCCCCTACCATTCACAAGATATTTAATAATAGCTGATTTGGTCTATTATAAAATGAATTATTTATTTATAGACACAAAACTAACAGACATAAGGCTTAAACCAGACTACTACTACACAGGAAAAGGTAAAAAAACCAAAAGAAGGCGTACTAGTATTTACACACGGAATTAAAGGTACCATTAAAATTACAGCTAGCTGAGAAATAGTATAACTTAGGATTCAGTGTTTCTTACTATCCAATTATCTTGATGGGGTACACATCAAAGTCCGTTCCCTCAGCTTCCAGAAAAGTAACCTGGAGTTGGTCCAAGGCTCCAGGGAGAAATCTTCTCACACATCTCCACAGAGTGTGTAAGAAGAGACTTCTGCCTCTGTGATCATTGTGTGGGCTTTTATAGACATAATAACCGTGTGTTTTGGTCAAGAATATTCATCTCTTCCCACATTCGTTTTCCAGACTAAGATGTGTGTTCAGGGCTTGGTCTCAGACCCTCAGGAGCCTGGAGGTGATCTCCTGCTGAGCTCTCTGACCTCCTGCTGAGCTCTCTGGCTCCAGACCAAGGTGTGTATTCAGGGCTATTAGTCTGGCCTGAGTTATCTCTTCCAGATGCCCCAGCCATGAGAGAGAGAGGACATCCTGCCACAAAGACTCAGTGTTGGGCCCAATCCTGTTTAATATCCGTCTTGATGTTCTGGATGAGCGGATCGTGTGCACCCTCAGTAAATTTGCAGGCAGCACCAAGTTGAGTGGGAGACCTGGACAGGCTGGATTGATGGGCCAATGCCAGTAGTGTGAGGTTCAACAACACTGAATGTCGAGTTCAGCACCTGGGTCACAACAACCCTGTGCAGAGCTCCAGGCTGGAGACCGAGTGGCTTGTAACCTGTCCAGCAGAAAAGACCTAGGGGTGCTGGTCAACAGCAGTCGAACATGATCCAGTGTGTGCCCAGGTGGCCAAGAAGGCCAATGACATCTTGGCCTGTATCAGCAATAGTGTGGCCAGCAGGATTGTCCCCCTGTACTCAGCACTGGTGAGGCCACACATCGATTCCTCTGTTCAGTTTTGAGCCCTTCATTGTAAGAAAGACTTTGAGATGCTGGAGTGTGTCCAGAGAAGGGCGAGAAGTGGAACTGCAGTTGTCCAGCCTGGAGAAAATTAGTCTCAGTGGGAACCTTACCGTTCTCTACAACAACCTGAAAGGAGATAGTAACGAGGTGTTTCTGTCTTCTCCTAAGTAACAAGTGACAGACCTAGAGGAAGTGGCCTCAGGTTAGTGCAGGGGAGATTTACGTTGGATATCAAGGGAAAAAATTCACCAAAAATGTTATATATTGGAGCACACTGCCCAGGGAAGTGGTCAAGCCACCGGATAATCTGCAGTATCTGTAATACATGTTAGAACTTTGCTGCTGACCTAACATACATACACACCTACTTACTACTTACAGATTTCTACACTTCAAGTAATGAAAATTGCATAACGGAGAACCAGTAATGTGGTTGATGGAGGTTGAATGGGTTAGAACTTCACTGATCTGAAACCTTGTTTTGGGAGCTTATCCTTGAAAGAAAACAATGAAACTTATCAGAGGTCACGTGACAGAACAGGTTTTGATTATGCTTTAGACAAACTTTCTTCACCTTTGGTATCTTTCTGGCTTCAAGGAACATGCTTAATACACAAAGAGAATTTGAGAAGTCTGGATATGAAGTATCATCTTGATATAGAAGGTTATCATGTCACTAAATTTGGCTTGGTTGCTTTATTTCTTTTTCAAAAAGCATTTATTTAAGTTTGCCTTTTAGAAATATAAAACTGGGATTTACTTTTTTTTATGGGAAACCAGGTTTTTGTGGATTCACTAAAACCAGCCAACTTTGTGGTCATCTGGACAGAAAAATACAAATAGTGGTACCCAGATTGTCATGAGAATTCCATGCTCCATGTGTATGCATATAATGAATTTAGATTAGGTGTCTTTTAAGTAGCCAAACCTAGCTAAAAGAAAGGTTTTAGGAAGCAGAAAGACAGAAATAGAGAAGATATTCTGCCTGTAAGTGTCCAGCTGACTATTCAAAGCCAAAGGTAACCTCACTAGTACCTAGTATTTTTTCTCACTGCCCATTGGAATGGGCCAGCGCCCAAGGTGCTTATAGCCTTCATCACAACTGACTCCAGTTATATCAGATTATGTATTAGTCTTGCATGCTGTGAAGAAGGTACTTTTTTTTCACTAGGGAAGACTTACTGAAGTGTATTACGCTGACGTGAAGGGGCGCATAGAAGATCAATATGTTATTTTAGTCTCAAAGAGTCCAGAGATTTAAGAATTACCTGGTGTCCTCCTAGAAAATTAGTACATTCCTCTTCAGGAACGACTGTCTTGGATAAAAAATATGTATGAAACAACTGCTTTTGAAGACTGGTTTTCTGAAATCTGTATCTTTGGAAATATGAGGGTAAAAGGACCCTAGAACCCCAAAAATCCTCTTGTCCTCTACCAGGACCTCCTTCAGGTTACTTCACAGTAGAAGAGGTCAGCACAAGGCCTGGGTCATTGGTTTCCTCCATAATTAGTAGAGACATCTAGCATTGTTGTAGACTAGTTGTGGAACAGTACAAAACACTGCACCACTGCTCCTTGAAAGCTGATGTCACTATCATTATTATAATATGAGAGATATATATCATACATATGATGTCATAGTCATATGATGTTTTGGACATACTACTCATGTCTGTACCTGGAACACTTCAATATATGTAAACATGTAGAGTACTTTAATGGATACTTTACTTTTCTGTGTACATAAAAGAACACATATGTGCTAGCAGGTTTTCACGCTTATAAATAGGTTGTAATAGAAATGAGATCAAGTTCTGAAAAATTCCAGTGGGAGTAAGCACCTCAGGGATCCCCCAAGGTGAAAATTCCAGACGGAAACCAGTTACTCAGAATCAGAAGTTTTGTTTTAAATAGTTATTGAAACTGTCAGTTAGAAGGGTTCCTCTGGCAAGCTGGCCCAGTCCAATGGCTGGGGTGTGATGGTGAGTCATTGCTCTGGAGAGACAGAAGACACCTTCATTGCTGACCTGGTAGTGGGTCTCTGCAGCGGTCAGATCAAAACAGCTGCCCCCTGCTGATCCGAGCGCCTGGCCAAGTACAAGCAGCTGCTGAGAATTGAGGAGGAGCTCAGCAGCAAGGCTCACTTTGCTGGGAGGAATTTCAGGAACCCTTGTGTCAGCTAAGTGTGGCGGAGTCACCCCTGTTCTGGTTCAGCACTAGTCATTGACTTAGATCACAATTGTCACTGATCACTTAGATCACTGTTATTTACATTAGAGTTCTCTTTCTGTATTCCCCAGCAAATATTCTCAGGATTGCAGAGGGATGTGTAAGCCTTCAGTTTCAGAAGCTCTGGTCATGACACCACTTTTCTGTTTCCAAACAGCCTTTGAAGCTACTAATGGGATGTGAAGCTTCATAATTTAATCACCATATCGTGGTCTTTGCTGTAATAATGAGGAATTCATGAAAACACAGATACAAACACGTGTATACACATGCACTTGAACAATTTAGTTATACGCTGACTAGAGCTGTGCTGTATGTATTCCTTTCTTTGTAATCATTCTGTCTACATTATACTATTGAGTTTTAGAGTATATTATTGGTGAGGGTGCTAAGGGTGATTTTTTTATTTCATATCTCACCCCAGTTATAAAGATGAGGAGACTGAGAAAATAGTTAAAATCACAGAAAGAAACATGAACTGGAGTACACTGGGAGTGAATTCTGTTAATGAAATATAAATGAACAGCATTTGTTCAAGATGCGTGAGTGCTGTCATGTAAATGAAATAATTTCTTCCTCTGTTTCTCAATGACAGTCTTAGCAATTAGAATCATGGAATCATTATGGTTAGAAAAGACCTCCAAGATAATCTAGTCCAACCTTTGACCAATCTCCACCTTGTCAACTAGATCATAGAACTATGTAAGTGCCATGTCCAGTTATTTCTTGAAAACTTCCAGGTGTGGTGACTCTACCACTTCCCTCGGCAATCTGTTCCAATGCTTAACCACCCTTTCAGTGAAGAAATTCTTCCTGATGTCCAGCTTGAATCTCCCCTCACATAGCTTAAGGCCATCTCCTCTCGTCCTGTCCCTTATTACCTGCGAGATGAGGCCGACCCCCACCTGACTACAGTCTCCTCTCAGGGAGTTGTAGGGAGTGATGCAGTGTCCCTGACACTCCATTTCTCCAGGCTAAGCAACCCCAGCTCCCCCAGCTGCTCTTCCTATGATTTACTCTCTAGACCAACTCTTCACCACGTCTGTTGCCCTTCTCTGGACACAATCCAGCACCTCAATGTCCCTCTTGTATTGAGGGAGGGGCCCAGAACTGGACACAGGATTTGAGGTGTGGCTTCACTAGTCCTGAGTACAGGGGAACAACCACTTCTCTGGTTCTGCTGGCCACACTATTGCTGATACAGGCCAGGATGCCATTGGCCTTCTTGGCCACCTGGGCATACTGCTGACTCCTATTCACAGCTTTAATTTAATTTTTTTTCTTCTGGATTATTCATATCATGGGGTCTAGAAAAGACAAAGGAAAACACACAGAAATATGCTAGAAAATGGTATATCATCAAAAACAGAGATGTTCAATCTAAACAAGTTCTTCACAGCAAGGGGGTTTGAGTTACAAATGGTTAGCATTTTGAACACAAGTCTTAAAACAAAACATGAAGACTACTATCTGTGACCTGAATAACATCCAAGAATTATTCTTTTTTGCCGTAGAACATAATATGTTAGTATAGCATCAGTGTATTTCAGTTCTCAGATTTGCTCGATAATTTATCCATTTTTCCATTCTGTAAACCATTTTCAGAAATAGTGCTATATATTTCTAGGTTGAAAACTAAGCATGGTAGTTCATTAACCCAGATTTAAGCTCTTTCCTGGATACCTTCAGGGATTAATTATGGACATCATACCTTACCGAAATATTCAGAGATAGATTTAAATCCCCAAATTCACGCTAAGCTCATTTTCATCATGTTATCATTTTATGCAAACCAGATTTTTTTCTTTGTATTCATTGGTATTCATGATATTGTTACATGGATCACGGTCACTACCTGAAAAAAATTACTAATGTAGTGGAGAGAACAAACTGTTTAGAAAAACCTTGGGTAAATTGGACTGAAAATCATTTGCAGTTAAGAATCATTAGCAAATAAATTGTGTATTGTAAAGGTGATTACCTCTTTTAAACTTTTTTTAGGTTTTTCCCAAGTAGATTTCATGCAAAAATGAAAGTGAAAATTTGCCAAATGGTTAATATCTCCCATTCTACTCCTTCAACCACACAGTCCATAAGGTGGTTTTACGCTAAATTTTATGATACATTTAGAGCTGATAATTTCATTAATTCTTTTTTTCCCTTTAGGTCATTCCTGATACAACCCTATTCTCCTTTTATCCAAAAAATGGTATTAAAAAAAAAAAAATAAACCCTCCCTGGTGACTAATACCAATCCTGTAAACTAGACAGAAGGTCTAAATGCCACCCCCCTCTCCCCAGCTTGGAGAATACACAGAAAAGGAGCTACAAACCATTTCCTTTTGCTGATGCTATCTCTAGGTTTCTGATTCAGTCAGTACAATTCTTATACTCTCATCTTCCCCAGGGTGAAATTTGCCTACTTAAGATTCACTTAAACGGTGGAAACAGTTGAAGTGGAACACAGGACACAGTAAACAGCTCCTTGCGTTGTCACTGTTTCAGGGATGATAGAGCAAGAATGTAAGATATAAACATGCATTTGGGTTCACAGTAAGTTAAACGTAGCCACTCATATTTTGAATACTGCTGCAGTCTTTGAGTATCCTTACTATTTCCCTGCTTTAAAGAACAATGAGGTAGACAAACTGTTTTAGAGATACCAGTTCAATTGTTAGGCATCAAAATTCTTTGAGTGGACCAACATTTTTAACATTGAAATGTAACTTTACTATGTATGCTTAAACGGCAATGAAAAAGACAAGGCAATCAGGGGTTTATTTTATTAGCTTTGCAAGGGTGGAGACTCAGCATCCAGATTTATAGCATTGTAGTTACGCCAGCTCAAAATTCAAGGCTGAATTCTAAAGTTGGTTTTCAGCCTCAGCAAATGCTCTCTGGGTCCTGCTGTGTTTCACTTAATAGCAAGGATGAATGAATTCCATCTGTAGGAGAGCATGTTTTACATAGAAGCTACTGCAAGGCAAGAGTCAATACTGAGACTGAGCAGGATTCAGTACCTGGACACTTTTTTATTTATAGACAGTTGCTTGTTTGTTTTCAAGCAGGTTTTTAAAACTGGGCTGATGATTTAAGAGCAGATGTGGAGTTATAATACTTAGTTTTAAAAGGAGAGGATGTTTGTTCTGTACTTTGATGGTAAAATGCTGTGATTTAATATGAACAAGATGTTATTTGTGGTTAGGAACTAATCTTGCTGGGTGCAGAATATGTAAAAAGTGGTAATTGAAACGAACATTTCTTTTGTCTGCCTACTAAGGTAGGTAAAACCTCAGCTTTGATCAATTTTTATGGGTAAATATTTGAGTAGTAGCAAAACCATTTGGGCATTATTATATCTTTATAGTATGTATATAGGGCAAAATATATTTATAAGGTGTGTTCATACGTAAATTGGTGTACATGCATATATATTGATTTTGTTTATCAGTATATTTTTGTCCATATTTTTGGGTGGGCTTGTTTTAGTATGAACTGGGCAGTTCCTAATTCCTGGATGTTGTAACTGACAAGCATTTTCTGTAACCTAGCCTTCATAGTATGCATTTGTAGTAATTTGGGCAATATATATGTATTTCTCATATCCTTGACACTGATAGCACAGGTATTCTATAAAGTTACACTACTAAGCCAGGTATATGTGCAATTAGCTTTCCTTAGACAAGAGGTAACCTTAGCCACAAACCCAAAAAACAGAGCATGCCAAGGCTACCCACCACAGATTGCTCAAACTTACAAAAATAAATTGAATACAAAATGAGAAATGTTGGTTTTGTGTCTAATCTCATCTTTATGCTCTGGAGAAATTTGATTATACAATTATGCACTGTCCAAGAGCCTGTGTATGCAAAATAACCCCTTTCACAAAANAAAAAAGAAAAGGCAAAACAAAACAAAAAACCCCAACAAACAAGCCAACAAACAAAATCTTAAGTAAATGGGTGCTTCAGAAACTGCTTTTCTTTGCCAGGAAAATCCTGCAATCCTTGGCTGTGAAAAATCCTTATTATCCATATTTTGTTCTGCTGCCTCTTGAGTAAAATACTGTTCTGTGTCCCTGGGCTGGTTTTAGGCTTCCACCAGGCTGAGAGAGAGAAGAGCTGTGGGCTGCTGCCACCTACAGCCAGAGTACCACGGGCTCCCCGCCGGAGAAATGGACCCTGCACTAAAGCCCCTCTGAAAAAAATGCAGTAGATCATAGAAGTGAGCTGAAGGAGGACTCTCCAGAGCTGGTAGTAATTGGGTTTTGCCAGCTCTTTATGACATTTAAATAAAACTAGGGGTACAGAGAAAGTAAATCCCCCAGTAGCATATTCAAGCAATTTGCTTCTCATAAAAGCATCTTCCTACTGGCAGTAGCTTGCAGAAATAAATTTCATGGAGAGGAGAAAAAAACTCAGCTTCTGACAATCCTTGTGTCAGTTAACATTTGAAACGCTCTGAGATTTACCCAAAAGAAAAAAAGAGAGAAAGATTGTACTCTGTTTGGGTACATATAGTCACTGTGGTTTTGTGTATTGCAAATATTTTAAGATGCTTAGAATGTTGCCCCCAATAACTTCAGTCCCTCCTCACACTGCATTTATATATCTCCAGTTGTTAAAAAGAAAAACAAAAAAAGCACACTCTAGATTAAGACCTCAGGAGAGCAGGAATAATAATGCCCAGCAGTGGTGTGCCATTTTCTGCAACTGCTCCAACATTTTTTGTTCTGAGCTTTATTGCAGTGTTCCTTTCAATAAGGAAAATACAGGGTTGCTTCCATCTAAACATTGTTCTGTTCTGCTTAACCTAGTAAATATTGGCATGACAAACCCTGTGTGCAAGGGAAGGATGGGAAATTGTTGTTTGTTTCCATTCAAGTGCATCCTCTTTTCTCAACACTACTGTGGTATCTGAGGGTTTTTACCTGTTCTCTCCTGATTTCATTTCACTTTCTATGCAACAATGAAGAAGAGTGCTCTATGTGGACTGATCAGGCTACCTCACTGCCATAAAGGATTTCTTTTGTAAATAGTCCCAGTGAGATTTAGCAAACTACGTACTTTAGGAGAAATGCTGTGTTCATGGAAGTATCCTTTCATAGTGAGATGTGTAAGCACATAGGCAAGAGCCTGCATGGCACTGCTACTTTATTTTCATTTGCAGTACAGAAAACAGATTTTTTTATCTTGCCTTTATAATATTGAAATTAAACTTGAGACTTGGTTTTCATTTTTGAAAGCAGAATGAGCATAAGAATAAACTGCAGGACACATTATGGTATTAAAGAAATAAAATCAGCATATTCCAGACATCCTTCATCCTCCAGCGTGCCTTTTGTTTGAGCTAACTTATGCCTGTAACCAGCATTTCTTTAGAAAACGTAACCTTTCTTTTAACAGAAATTATGCACTGATATCTGAGTCACAGAGGCTGAATGACGTATTCTTTCAGGCATCATCTCCAATTATCTTTCTTGGCAGCTCTTATTCTCTTAAGAGCATATTCCTCTCCATCTAAATACTCTGATAATTAATAATTAGTAATTGTACAATTCAGTGTTTACATGTAAAGGAGTCTCATCTTCTGATACAGGAATTGGATGTAACACAGACAGTGGAAAAAAGCAGGAATTTGGAATTTGGTTCCGGTTTTGCATCTGATATTACATCATTTGAGAGTACTGAGATTTCCTTGCCTTATGTGGAGTTACTCTGATTTATACCACTGAAATTAAAATCTAATCAAGCTCCACAGCTAAAGGCATTCAACAACTTTTGTTCACCCAGAATAACTTTGGATTGTATTGATCTGCATTATAGAACTGAACAGAAAACAACAGGAGGGAAATCTGAGAAACAGTGTCTCATTTAGAACCTAGTAAAAGTTCTTAAGGTGCTTGTTGCATTGCCATACTTGGCTTGATCATCCTCAGAAATCAATAAAGAACCTGCAGTCAGAAGCATGCATAAAAATATCTTGAACTTTTTAAGTGGTTTCCATGGATAGAAGGTAAACAGTTGGGGTTGAGGCGGATACCACCAAAACCACTGCAGTCCTGTTGATCAAAAATTTGTCCAAGTTTAATTATTTCTTTCAGAGGGGGATAGCCAGCTAGAAGGTGAGAGACAGGGTGGTATAACAGCAGAAGGAAAACAGAGCAATAAAGTACTATTTGACTGCTAGATGAATGCTCTGTAGGACAGAAATTGCTGTGGTGTCACTAGTGTGCTGCTACCGGCATGTGTGTCATATCAGTGGATGTCAACATAAAGTGAAACCAGGAAAAAGAGAAATTCACTTGCCTCCCACTTCTGGAACAAAGCAAAGGGCAAAACATGTTCTACCTCTAGTGGTAGCAGTCATAGGTAAATGTATGCGTTGCTGAGAAGCCTGAGAATGCATCCTTTGAAAAAAAAGTCTTTTCATCATGAGATGACATCGCAACCCCTACTACAGAGTGGCCAAGGGATCCACACAGGCCTGATGAATAACAGCAGGGATAGTCTGTAAACTGTAAACTGATAAAAGGCCACTTCTGTCACATTTGTCTTTCAATATTTTAGGCATTAACATATATGTAATGTAGCTGAAATACAAAGCATTGATGTGCTCCTTAGAGCCCTCTGTTAACGGAATACACACTACCTCATGATTAAGCAACCCAGCGTTTTTGTGCTCCAGCTTAAAATGGCTTCTGAATAAGTGCAGTGCAAACAGGGCAATTGCAAATAAACACTCTCAGGTCTCCCTGTTTGAGAATGAACACATAGAGTATAAAATTGGCCTGTTTTCCCAATCTGACTTAATATTTTAATAAAGATGATTAAATCGATATTATATCCCAGAGCCACATCAATATGTACAAGAATCCAGCATCTCAAGGATATGTTACAGAGATGAGACTTACTTGATTCAATTATTTATAATGATAGTGTGTCGATAATTCTGATTTTTTAATGAATTGTTTACATTTTCCCTCCTCACTGTCTTCCTGCTTTCTGGAAGGAGTTAATTATTACAAAGCTTTCAGCTGTTACAGCAATCTTTAGCACAGAGAGATGATATAATGATAGCATTCCTGAAGCGTTACAACACTCTTCCTAGAACAATTTTCCAATTAATGCATTGAACTATAGGAAGTTAATTTCCTTCCCACTCTGCTTACTTGGGTAAAGGAATATATATTAACAAATTAACTGGTTTTGTTTGGCTCGGTTTTATTCTGCAGAAGAGACAGTGAAGGTTTTTTCTTTCGTCTGTGAACATTTTACCTTTTTCTACAAGCAGTCACCATAGCCACTGGCAAATAGCATTGTTTGCCTGATTCTCTCTGGTTTGACTACAGTGCTTTTTCAAGAAAAAAAAAAAAAGAATGTGGCTTAATTTTTTCAGAGAACAGAAATCTTACGTAATAACCTATTAGCTCTGTCTGAAAAGTGGGAGTCTCTGAAAGAGGGAGAGCTCTCCTTTATTCTGCAGAGAACATCACCGTGAACCTTTGCATCTGGTTTTAGACACCTGAATGCTTCAAAGATTTTCTCCCATTAAGTGCTTTCATCTGTGTTTGATGCAGCTGGAAAGTGCAATATTAATAATTTTTCAGATGTCCACATTTGCAATTTTTTCTATCTCTACCTATTTTCTCAATTTAGACAAAATTTAAGTTGTCTCAGACAGTAATTCAGATGGCTTGCTTTCAAGCACTTCCTAGCTCCAAGTGGTGTGTAAGATTAGCTGGTACATTCATTTTGACTTATGGGTTTTCCTAAATGCATAAGCACAACAATCTGTGCATGTTCAGAATTATGCAGTATAAGAAACTAGATGCAGGATTTACTGGCAGTTCTTTTCCTATCTTCAAATTTTTACAGGTATTTTTCACAGAGGAAATCTGCTTAATTGATGGAGTTTCAATTGGGATAAAAGTATTTATTGATTTTTTTAAAGGTGTGTAATTATTGATTCATTAATGAAGAGTGATAATAAGTGAACTAAGAATTCAGGATCGGTATCAGCAATGCCACTGATAAACCACAATATCAGACACTGCATAATATTAATAAATACCTACAAATTCAAACTTTCCAACTTTCTATAACTTACTATACACACCGACACACAGGGTGTGCACACCCAGTCCCTCACAGGCAGTGTGGATTTTGCAAACACTGAGAAGTGTGGGTCTCCAACATGCAGACCCTCCTGTGGAGATGTGGATGCTGAGCATGTTGTGACAGGACAAGGGAGAATGGTCTTAATCCAAAGTAGAACAGGTTTAGATTAGATATTATGAAAAAATTCTTTACTGTGAGGGTGGTGAGACCCTGGAAGACAGAAGTTATGGATGTCCCATCCCTGAAAGTGTTCAAGGCCAGGCTGGATTGGACCCTGAGCAACCTGGTCTAGTGAAAGGTCCCTGCCCATGACAGAGGGGTTGGAACTAGAAGTTCTTTAAGGTCCAACCAACCCAAGTCATTCTATGATTCTAAATCCTTCTCTGGAAGTACTTTTCTGCCTATTTGACTGTTCAACATAGGCAAATTATTGGCTTGGTCCAGCTGTGTAACTTTCAGACAACTCAAAAAAGAGAATTCCCACCCTTTTTGATGGCGTAGTGAGCAAATCAATGTCTGAGCAGGTCATATGCGCAATACAAAACATTGGAAACAAGGCGTCTTGGTAACATTTCATTCCGTTTTGAAGTAATGTCTTGCTGATTGGACAACTATTAAAAAAAAACGACAACAAAAAAGAATTGCACTTAGCAATCAATAGAGGAGCTGCAAAAACTGTTTACAGGGATTAAAATGAGTATGTAGAGGATCAAGTTTTATGAACAAATCTGATCATCAGAGTCCATTGTTTAAAAATAGTTTTAAAGGAGATTTTAAAAGCATCACATATAGCTTAATGGTTCAATAAATGACCACAAGAAGGACCAGAGAAGCATAGTCTGACATATCAAATACTGTATGTATAGCTGCAGAAAGCATGCAGAAAATGATAATTTAACATTTCGAAGACAAACTGTAACCAAACACACTTGCATAAGCATTATTTTGTTATTTAAGGTATCTGTCATATTTGTTTTCCCAATTAGATACACACACAGAGTTCAAAAAGAAAGGTGCCACATAAACTTGCCCTTGTCTGGTATAAATTTCCAGTTCTAGATGAACTCATTCAAAGCTCTGACAGATAATGCTGGCAGTGCCTGTTCAAGCTGTCTGTTCCACTTCTGTGTTGGATGAAGGAATATATGCCTGCATCTCATCACCCAGTTTGGCATTTTACTGTGAGCCAGGTGGATTTGTATTAAGGTACTGAGCTGTGAAGAGAAGCAGCTGAACCATGGTTACCCATTCTGTACTAGTCATTGTCCTGCGGTGGTGTTTCCTCCAACAGGGGATGGTACTGACACTGAGGGGTTAAGACTCTTGGCCAATTTGACTGATAATGAAGTACATGAAAGCCAGAGATTAGAGAAGTAGGACAGTAATTTACCTTCCCTTGCAGTTGTTGGGTTTTTTTGCTAGATTTAGTGGAGTTTTTTGTTAGGGTTCTTTATATTATTATTTTTGGTTTAGTAAAATGCCTCCAGTCCTTTTAACTGTCCCAGGATAATTTTGTCTTTCTGACAATTTAGCATCAAGAATGTATTGACTGGTAATATTTGCAGTCAGTGAAACTCACTAATGTACCTCTCCCTTTCCTGAGATAGAGCAGTGTCACTCTTCTCTCAAGGCAGTTGGTACAGCCAAGGGTTTAACCTTCTGATGATGCATCACATTTCATTCTTCTTTCAGACTTCAGTAAATACAATTCAGCATTGCATTTGAAAGCTGAGGTTTTGTTGTCTGCTAAGAAAGACTGCATCTGCCTTGCTGTTTTTCCTCCTTTCTGACAGTAACATTTAATTATTTTTCATGTAGAATGTGAAGAAGGGTGTCATATAAATATAGTCTGGTATTGTTTCCAGAAAATATGAAATACGGAGAGTAGCTGATATGAAATTAAATACTGTTCTAAGCTACACATCTGGGTTGTTCCACTGCTGAGAGGAAGGGAGCACCCAAGGTTCATGAATGCCCATGGTTGAAAAGGAACAACAAATGCCAGAGGATCAAAAAAAAAACCAAAAAAACTTACAATGTTTTATTAGTAAATTATACTTGGCATGGAAACTGGAATAAGTTAGTTCCTTATCTTCTAGTAGTAATAGAAATAAAAGAATTTTTAAAAAGAAAGGAGAGAGAAGAGAGAAACACAGTAAAGGAGATCACTAGTCCTGGGTCCAACATCAGTCTGGCCAACAAGGTGCCCAGGGTCCAGGGGGTGCCACCGGGGCTTTTTACAGGTAAGTTTTCCCCATCCAGAGGCTACATTTCTCACATTCCATGCAACTGAGTTATCATGCACACGTTCCTCTAGACCTTCCTGGGAATGGGTCAGAGGGCTTCGGAGATTTTTGGTGGTCTCGTCCCCCATCAACTTGTCTTGCCCACTTTTTGACCTCATTCCTGTGCTTGAGCTGTACTGTGCTGGGCTTCTCTCCAGGAGCCTGAACAAGGATGCTTGTCCCAGAAAACTGCTGCCTTATCTCCACATGGCCCTTTTTTCCAGCTGCATCCTGTTCTTTCTGGCCCATTTGCACAGTATGTTCTTGCACAGTATGTTCTAAGAAAGTTTCTCATTCTCTGCTGGAGAACAAGTGTCAGAACCACACTAACAGTGTTGTGTTTGATAGCTGCTATTACTCTTCTGGATCATAAATTAAAATTAATGAGCATTCCATCTCATAAGTATGGGAAAGCACTGGATTTCAGAGGTCAGTGTAAAACTGAAGAGAATAAATTTTTTCCCTAGCCAGGTTGAAGTCCTCTCTTCTGCCATCTTTGCATATTTTAAAATATTCTGAGATATTTCTGCTCTTTTCCTTAAACACGCTAACTGGCCATGCTGAGTTGCTGTTGCTAAATGTTGGGTAAATTGATGGCCCAATGAATTGCTCACAATTACATTTCTTAACATGCTTCAGAGTCATTGCTCTATCTTCATTGCTAAACCTTACAGCTTTGTTAAGCAAAACCTACATTTACCTTCATGGATTTCGCATTTTGCTGTTAAGTTTCATACTTGGTAATGGCAACATAGCTGGACACTTCCATATAATTTCTCAGGAGCTGGAAGAATTTATTCCTGCATTCCTGAACATCATTTAAGGTTTACATTTTAGCAGAATAGATTTAGTTTATGAAATGAATAAAAGTTTGGGTAATCAATTTTGTTTTTCGTTAACACATACTGACATCCCTTCAGTGGTTTGTTCCCTTTCTCAGTTATCAGAACCCAAGCTAATTATTACATAAGATATGTCACTTGTTTTCGGGTTGTTTTGGTCCAAGTACACATGTACAGTGCCTCTCCAAGGCACACAAATAAGATGGCATATTTCAGAAAATAGCTTTCTGAAGCTGGACTCTTAACTGTTGAAATTCTGTGTGCAAATGGAAATGTATAGCCTGGAAATCACAAGATCATACAATGGTTAGGGTTGGAAGGGACCTTAAAGATCATCCAGGTCCAACCCCGCTGTCATGGGCCAGAATGCTATTCACTAGACCAGGTTGCTCTGGGTCCAATCCAACCTGGCCTTGAACACTTCCAGGGATGGGGTATCCACAACCTTATTGGGCAACCAAGTGCTTCACCATTCTTTGAGTAAATAATGTCTTCCTAACATCTAATCTAAACCTGCTCTCTTTCAGTTTAGAACTGTTGCCCCTTGTCCTTGTCACTATCTGCTGGTATAAAAAGACCCTCTCCCTCCTTAATATAGGCCCCTTTAATGTATAGGAAAGCCACAATGAGGTCTCCCCAAAGCCTTTTCTTCTCCAGGCTGAACAGCATCAACTCTCTCAGCCTGTCTTCATAGGGGAAGTATTCCCCTCTGGTCATCTTTGTGGCCTCCTCTGGATCCACTCTAACAGGTCATATCTTTCTTGTGTTGAGGGCTCCAGACCTGGATGCAGTAATACTGAGGGCATAGGGGTGGAGGAGAATCCCCTCCTTTGATCTGCTGGCCATGACTCTTTTGATGCAGCCCAGGATGCAGTTTTCTATCTGGGCTGCAACCACACACTGTTGGCTCATGTCCAGCTTTTCATCCATGAGAACCCCCAAGTTCTTCTCTGCATGTCTGCTCTCACTGACATCTCCCAGGCTGTACTCATGTCTGAAATTACCCCCACCCAGGTGCAGCACCATGTACTTGGCCTTGTTGAACTTCATGAGGTTCCCAGTGCTCACTGTCTGTGTGACTGATGAAGAAACTGAAGAGCACCGATCCCAAGACAAGCCCTGGGGGACACCACTCGTCACCGGCCTCCACCTTGACACAGAGCCACTGGCCAAAATTCTGGTTGTGGTCATCCAGGTCATCCATAGACTCCGGCTGTGTCTATCCAGCCAGCCCCTATTCACAGAACAGTCTATGAATCAGATCCACGTCTTTCCAGTTTGGAGATAAGGATTATCTCAAAGACCTTACATAAGTCTAGATAGATGGCATCTGTCAGTCTTCCCTTGTCAACTGTTGCTATCACTCTGCCATAGAAGGCCACCCAATCGGTCAGGCACTATTTTCCCTTAGTAAAGCCATCCTGGCTGCCTTGGATCACCTCCTTGTCTTTTCTGTGCCAAGTACTATTCTTAAATCTCACTAAATATTCTTGGAAACTATGGGTACAACAGATATAATGTTAAATAATTGCTGCCATTGCTGTGAAACTTAAATGAGTTGTTTTTTTTTTTTATATAGTCATCAAGGATTCAAGGTCAAACTTTACCTTGGGACCCAAGGACAATGAAACAGAAAAGAAATAATAACATAAAAATGAAGTTGGGCATTCAGTTTTAACTGGCATGTCTGAGTTTATAGAAAGAAGTGCCATACCCTTTCTGTAGAAGCAGCAATATGATAAGAATATTAATTTTTTTGGCAGTTGCAGCTATGCAGTAAATGTCTTCCTGAGCTTCTTGTGGAGAATATTTTTCCTTAAAAAAGCCCAGAGGGGAAGACATATCATATAGCAGAAATATGTCAAGGAGGAATTATCTGGAAACTATTAGAAAGACCGAGCTGCAGTGCTTGAAGTAGAGCAATGTTACAGAAATAAGACTTTTTCAAGCATGTTGCAAAATTTAAAAAGCTGAAAATGCTTTTAAAAACTTAGAATCTAATTAGTGAGAGGTAAGATAGACGTGGGTTGTTGTCAAATGCATTTGCATAAAAATAATTGGAAGTCGTGTTACCAGCTGCAACATTTAAAAGAGTGTAGTGCTAAAACATGAAGGTTGAATCAGCTTCTCTGAGGCTGATGGGAGAAGATGCTGAAATATGACAAGCCAGCATAACAGATAAGAAGGAAATATCTAAGACAAAATATGATTAATTAGTGTAAAATATAGACTGATGCCCTTGGGAAACTGGGAGATTTTGTTTCCTTCATAATTTAGAAACATTCTGAATATAGTTCCTAAGACTAGACAATGTATTAGGAGTTGGAGGTACCTATACTATTCAGTCTTACCTTGTCTTTCCCGACGACAGCAAGAAAGGTTTCAAAATTAGAACTGGTAAATGAAATGTTGCAAGGAATGATGCCATCAATATATGTTTTTCACCAGTCAAGGTCAGCAATCAGTTCCAGCAAAATCTTTCTAGACTGCTCAGTCTGTGAAGTCAGTAGGTCAAATAAAGTCGGAATGTTCCTTTACCTTGGCTGAAAGTAACTGAATGTTGACTTGAGGTTGCAAACATATTTTTATTTTGTAGGTGCCAAGATGTAGTTGTCTCCATAATGTAGTTGCATTCTTGAGGCTATATTTTCTTCATAGCAACTTGCTTGAAATGTCTGTGGAGCTGCTAACAGACCATAGGAAAAAAAAGGATTTTGATTGATGCAGTTTTCTGAATCAACTGCATAGGGCAAAAAGAAATCAGTGGTATTAATTCACGATCTTCCAGTGCCCCAGAGGACTGTGTTGTAGGAGAGAAGCAGGATTAGAGTCTGAAATGGTCTGGAGAGGGTTATATAGTGGAGCCTTTTTATTCCTCTCGAAGGACCTGAAGCCTGTGGAAACAATTTCACATCATTACTTGCACCACTGAGAGTTGTGGCATTTTACTTTGTGTTCTGCTTATTAATTACAGATGAGAAGTGCCAGTTTTGAGGGAGTATTTGATGGTGAGAAGAAACTAATAATGCTTATTCCGCTTGAGAAATCCTAAGTAGGGGTTGTAATTCTTGACAGTTCTTGGTAGAGAAAAGTGGCATTTTTTATCAATGGCTAATTTGTCTGGAAAACATAAGTGTTTTGGCAAGTTGGGAATCAACTAATAACGGAAAGTTATTGCTTGACTCTCAGTCCTGCAGATTGAAGTTTTTTACACTCTGCTGATCACTGCTTATTTATTTTTCTTTAGTTTTCATCGGCTTTATTATCTCAGACTAGGGCTGAGCCTCACACAGTGAAAATCAGATTAGAAACAGTTCACTTCATCTGATTCAGTTTTCATTAAAATCCTTTAAATAATACATTAGTACACATTACATCTGACATACCCAAAGGTGTGACACGGATCCTGTTCTGACCTGCTCAACTTATGTGCACACTTGATAATTCCAAGTCATGCTTTAACTCAATGTAAATTGGACTTCTGCTGCAACAATCATAAATGTTCTTAATGCTTCCTTGAGTTTGTATGAAGCCTGCATGCTACCAGTTTTCCTCTAAATGGTTTCTGCCTCAAGGATAATTATAAAATCATTCCTAACAGCTTCCTTTCAATTTTATTTCATATTAGAAAAGTAAATTTTCTTCAATTCAGGCCTATGTACTTTCTATCCAAGGAAGCCTCTGAAATATGTCGAAAAAATTGACATTGCATTTTTAAAGCAGCATTTATAAATGTGTTTACCTGAGCAGACCTTGTGGTTTGCAATACTATATCAGTAAGGATCTTAACAAGTTCTACATGACCTAAAAGGGGAAGCAGAGGAGCAGAAAAACAATTGCCTTTGAGAAAGAAATGTTGTAGGGTAGTATGAGAGGAGTGGATATTCAGTGGGCATATTGTGTTTTGCAGGGAAACTGTCAAAACTCTTAAGCTACGTGATGCTGGTTGAGTGCTCAAATATAAAACACCTTCAGAAGACCCAGGTGGCAAAGAATCATCACTGTTGATTCAGCAAGGAACACTCATCTCCTCAAATCACTTCTGGTTAAATATTTTTTTCTGATGCTAAGGGACATGGCAAATTTCTTTCAAATGAGACCTTGGGCATGAGTCTTACTTGCCTTAGCTGCTAAACTTTTAGAAATTTACTCAAAACAAAAATACATACGGCAGATTTACACATGAGTAACCTACTGTCTGGAAAACAAGATAAATTGTTGCAGTTCTGCTTACACACCCAAATAAATTATCATTTCCTGTCCAAATGTTTAGTTCCCATTCAGCTGCTATTGTTTTCCTTCCTAAAGAAAGCCACACTTCAGTGGTACAGAAATGGATCCTTTAAGGATATTTTTCAATTTTATTTATTAACTTCAGAAATCGTGCTTTGGTGTTCCATAGCTTAAGTCATGGTGATCTTCACACATTAGTAAGGCATTCAATCACTTTATTATACAGAATACAGTCAGAATATAATTTATGACCAAATTTTTATCCCTACCTTGAGTTCTTAAAAGTGAATTTTTTGTTTGTTTGTTCAGTTGGGGTTTTTGTTGGGTTTTTTTATAAATTAAATATATTAATTAAAGGAGTTTTTAAATGGATCCTTTGAGAAGTGTCATTTGTTACATTGGAACACTTTTTCCAAACACAGCAAAACTATCTATCTTAGCTAGATAAAACTTGCTGAAATCTTCCCTCTTGACTGTGTTTGAAGAGTTATTTCTCTTTAGAAGTGGTAATAAAAGCTTTTATTTTTTTCCTTTTGTAACTGGCTATGATTCTCTTCCTTTGAGCATCAGCTGAAGAAAATAATTTTTTTCAAAATCCACAAATAATTTCTTTACCATCATCTGCAGTGTTTAGTGATTCTGAATTCATGGCAGCCTTTGGCAGAAAAGGTAATCTTCATCTCTTCAGAAGAGAGTGTAACTTCATCAAGACAGACATAACAACCATTTCAAAATAGGAAAATTTCCCATGGAATTCTCTTTAAAAACTTTAGATTTCAGCCCTCACTGAGAAACTAGATTTCCAGAAAGAAAAATTAAATAATGCCAGTTAATACTGCCCATAATTCCTGAAAATTAATCTTACTTAGAAGTAATTTAGAAAAAACATGGATGTGTGTTTGTGCATGTACTTATTTCAATAGAAGTATCCTTTCAGCTTGTTGAATTCAGCAAAAATTGCATCAGCAAGAAACTCCATCTGGGAAAATAGAGGGAAGGGGAAATAGAGAAGAGCGAGCTCTGTACATGGCACAAGGTATGGAAACTTCAGGGAAGGGACAGAAAACGTAGGTCTATATCCACATGCATGGAAACACGGATACCAGAAGCCATCTGATTCTGTTCAGATTAGAACAGTTTCGTCTATATTGTAGGAAAGTTTTATCAACCTTTCTGAAAACAAAAATGGATAACTACAGTATTAAGGGTGGGAATATGTTGATGAAAAATGTTACAATAAATAAACACAGGTTAAATGCCTCTGGCTATGAAGAGCTACCCTCATTAGCCTGATGGGAGTTTTAAACTTATGTTCTTTAGTATTAAAGATTATGTGTAAGATCAGTTATTAATTTACACACACACTTGGACTCAATTTTGTTTCTTATGGTATTGTTACTTTTTGACAGAATAATCATCAGGTTCTGTAGTTTAAATTTACAGTCTACAGGTTAATTCAGATTTTATGTGATAACCGAAAGAGAACATTTCAACATAATTGTTGTGTTCTTACACATGATGAATTTGCTAAATAACACAAATTTTCAACAAAGATCTATCATATCTGATCCTGGATTATTCAACAGATTATTTAATACCTGTTACAGTATATACTGAAGAAATGGAAATTCAGTAAGTCACTGTTATGATCTTTAAACAGAGCCTTCTGTTCTGTTTTCCTTTTCCCTATTCCTCCACTCCTAAACAAAGCAATCCCCGTGGGAGAAGAGTATGCAGGAGAGAGAGCTGGGATGTAAACTGTAAGCTACTGAAAATGGTTCATTGCCTGTAGTGCCATGATAGAAGGGAAGATATGAAGAGATAAAAATATAAAAATCTGTATATATAGCAAGTTCTCTGCTTTACGCATTTGCATTGGTATTGCTTTCCTCTTAACCTTTGGTCTGTTTGCAGGTTTCCTGCTTCCTTTAGTAGAGAAACATTTTTAAGGGATTCCCTCTCGTGAAATAACAAGAATTATACTATTATTTTTTAAATTAATTGTAACTTTTTGCATCTCTTGTATAGGCAAGAAGTTAAGTGTATGCAATTAGCCTTAAAGGGAGCCATGGCAAGTACGATACAACAGCTTCGAAATGTTTCTCAGAGTGTAATGTCATTACAGCTGTCCTCTGTATTATACCCAGCATTCTGGCAACCATTTTAGACCAGGTTTAGGTGGTACAGCTTTATGTAGGTTTTTGTTGTTAGGGTTTTTTAGGGGAGAGATCCACTTTTAATCAGATTGTACTGGTCAATACATAAGTCTTCTGAGAATCTTCTGCATGACTGCATTTTGAAATCCTAATTATAGAAACTCAAATATATTAAAGCGGAGGCAACCATACAAATAATTTGAAAAGAAAATCATGTATTGGAATACTTTCTCACCATTTTCTTATATTTAAGTATACAGTATAATTTTAACTGAAATATTTGACCCAAAGTGTTGAGATGAAATGGTCATTTCTGCACCTATGAACACCACTGAGTTTGTTACCCACTTTCTTTGCACTGAGCCTTGTATTGACTCTGCATTTCATCCCCTTTGAAAGGCAATTGTGAACATCTGAGTTTTGACACAGATTACTAAACAGTGCAAAGGACAACTGGCTTAGGCATTGCACTACTTAATGGAAAGCACAAGCAAAAGAATGAAGGAATTTCTTTCACCTTCATTCCACGTTGGATTCATACAGGCTGTTTGTACCACATCTCTGCATACCCTAGCACTGTGGATTTGTTCTCTTACTTTTTGCTGCCATCTAGTGCATTTTATAGCCTATAGCCAGGCTAAATTGGAAATGCTTGTAAGAAGGGACACACCATTGAAAGGGTTGAGATTTATCATTAAAAAGGGAGAAAAAATAGCATACATATTTTCTTACGGTAAAGATTTTTTCCTTGTGTAAAATAGTTCTCTCTATGTGCTAAATAATCTTCTGGGCATTTTTCAGTTCTTTTGACCCTACATCTTCATTCAGCATCATTTTCCTCCTCTAAAGGATTTCTTTCAGTTCTTTGCATCTTAGTTTAATCTGTGATCTGTGTAATCTTTCAGATGTTAGGTATATATTTATGAATATTCTTTAAATCTTCCTGTAGAATCTAAAATAATATAATGGAGCATTCTGAAATTACAAGTATTCAATTCAATAGCTGGGTGTTCAAGTTTCTGAAAAATGTATCTCGCTTGGCATTTGTTTGCAAGGCACAGCAAGTCTGAAAATTTGATTATGAATGCCAGCTAGCCAACTGACAAGTAAGCATTTTCATCATTGAAAACACTCAAAATGCAGAGAATATCCTTCATTGTCCATTTGGCCTGATCTACTGTTATTTCACCCGTGTAAGCAACTTCCATGTGACTGATTGCTGTAATTATTAATAGCTAAAATCTCTCTTGAAATTAAACTGATTGTCTCTCAGGTTGCCAGTGTGTGTATTTCTTGATTTTTCCTTATAGCTATCTTAATAAGGAGAGAAATGAGCAATAAAATATACTCTGAAATTATAATTTGCTTTGTATCACATTATTAGCTAAAGGTACTCCTGGTACACATTGCCCAGGGAGGTTTAGAGTCTCCATCCCTGGAGATTACACAAAAGCCTTCCGGACATGGTCCTGGGGAGATGGCTGTAGGTGACCCTGAGCAGAGGAGTTGGACTGGCTGACCTCTGGAGGTTCCTTCCAACCACAACCATTCTCTGACTCTCTCATCTTTGAACAATAAAATCTGTTTCTGCTACAATATCAGTTCCTCTATTTTCTAAGGAATCTGAATTTGACAGCTGCTTCATGTTAAGCGTATTATTCTGGTTTAGTAGCTGTCTAATAATTTTAAACATTTGATAATGACCAGTACTTCTATTAAAGGATTTCATAAAGGTGCCATTTTCATATTAAGAAAAAAAATCATACTGGATATAAGCTTAGTATGGCTTAGTCACAAACGCCTGTGGATATTTCAGAAAGGTAACAAGTGTGGGGCAAAGGAAAATAGGAGGAAGAGAACTGGTTTTAATCTTGTTTGCTTGATATTGCTAAGCAAAAGGATTGCACTGCTTTAGGTAGCCTTGTGACAGAAATGTGTTTTACCATTAAGACAATGCCTGGCTGCTTCAGGAGTTGAGAGGAAAGGGTATTCCTTCCTGGTGAACTGTGTGAACACCGATGTCGGCACTATCTTTATGCTTACTGAAAACCAGACTCCTAGACTTGCAGATAAAGTCTCTAATTTCTACGAACACAGCTTTTGACATCTAAGGGTGTCCAAAGGACAGTAAAACTGTGTATGAGATTAACACCACCCCTCAATCTTTCCCTGGATTTTAAAAGGTCTGAAATAGCATTCAGTAAGATAAACAGGGTGGTTACTCCAGCTTTTCTGAATGTTTGCAAATGAAACAAAGAAATTTGAGAAGCGGGGCAAAAGGAACTCCTCTATTCTTTGACAGCTTCTTATAATGCATTACAGGTTGGTTAGAAAAGCAAAACACTAGTATGCTGCAAAATTATACTTCTTTGCATTAAGATCAGAGAAGAAGGGTGAAGTAGCACCATGTAGAAGAGAACATCTGAGACACTAAGATGAAGAAAAAAGGAAAATTTAAAATACAAAAGTGGCATAATTTTAACATCTCATGCATTATTAAATAGCCTATGATTTTGGTGTTACATTATGCCTCTGCTATTTTAAGAATTGCATAAAAAGCTGTGCAGTATTATTTCAATAAAGCTTTTATGTAACTGTATAAAATTGCAGTATATTACTGCAAATGTACAGAGCCTTATTGCAGTGCAGTACATTAAGATAATGCCAAACCAAGGACATTGTAATATATGTAATAAATTCTGTATAGTAGTTTTGCCTTGTCATATTAGTAAAATAGCATTATTTTATTTAGATGACCACGGAGTTTACATTACAGACAGTTGCCAGAATCATAAACATTGTAAATTGTCATAACACAATCCTGAAACCTGACTGATGAAGGCTCTCAATTATGCTGCCTTGTACTTTGGGCTACTGCTGTGGATACCAAAGTCAGAAGCAGTCAGTTACTCTCTAATAACAAATTGCAGAAGCACAAAGCATTTGTAACATTCTGGGCAGATTTCAGTTGCCAAATAGGTTCATTCCCCATTTGTATCTACAATGAAATTACCAGACTTTCACTTTTCAAGCATTTAAGCATCAGGATATCATCTTACATATAATGATCTAGAGGTAAAAATCCTTTCAGGATGTGGAAAACACTTAAGAGATGCAAAAAAATGCTCCGCAGTATGAACTGTATTAAGGAATGTGTGGGTGAGGTATGTCACTCCTGCTTACACACAGATTTAGGAATGGGCCAGAAGTGAGATATGAATCCCTGCATCTTTCCAGCCTACAGAGAAAGAAGCATATGAATTGTAAAAGCTACCAAGCTATTGACATATTCAGGCCTCCTGTTTATGTCATTGAGATCCCAATAATTGAGCAACTGCTCAAAAAGATCCATTACCGTGGTGTTCAGACACTATATTGCCCAATCTGACTCTTTCTGTGTGTTAAATACCTGTTATAACAGGACCAAACCTCAAGGGTTTCACAAGGCACTGCATGAGTGATTGTTAATCTATAATGTTCGCACACCTTCATGGACACAGCCCTTCAGATTGAGGGGCAGAGGGCCATGTTTTGTTTTAAATCTGGAAAAGGAGACAGAAAATGAAGGCATAAAGAGTAATATTTAACAATATTAAGTCTGTTACAAGGAGGATTTGCTACTATGGCATATACCATCTCACAGTTTTCTCAGAAGGAATTAAATGGGCATGGTACCAATAGTCTTCATGTGGACTCAACAGAAAACCTGGAGTGAAGTAAATAGAATTCTGACATTTCCATACAAACTGCAATGATTTTAGTTGACTTCACAGTCTTTCACATCTAATTTGATGTCAGTTTTGAGAATCTGAAAACAGACTTGTTAAACCAATTTCTTCCAGCAGAATTTTTACTTTGCATTTCTCCAACTAAAACTTTTGAAAGACAAACTCTGGTATCCTTCCAGGGGGTGACCATTTTTATTCCACTTGCTGGGTGTCGACCTTTATTTGCAAGTTATTTTTATAGAGGTTTCTCTATCATCTGCATTCAGGATTCGTGGCATTTTTCAAACAACTACCCTTGCGGGGTTTTTTTTTAAATGACTGACAACTATTCAAAACAGCAAAGGATGGGAATTTTTTCCTAAGATGTTACATCCAGTATTGTCATGTATAGCCTTATGTTCATCTGCTTGGGTTTTCGATAAGCTTGGATGTCTGCTTGCAATAGTGATACCTGTCAACTAGTTATTGTCCTTTTTGTCCCTTCTGATCTGACCTAGATATCAGCAGTGGCTTGAAGTTAAAAGTCGCAGACCATTGGGGAGTTGCATTTGATCTTTTTATAAGCAGGATTATCTTGTTCTATGTGAGATTTTTTTTTTTAATTGCTCATAATAACTCCAGTTCCTCTTCTTTTAGGGAAAAAATATATTTCTTCTAAAAAATAGTTTATTGTAGTGAAACAAGCAGACACATCAAAGCTAGAAAAGCTTGTGCATGAACTTCAATGAAGGGAATACAGTTTTATGGAAAAGTTTTCTGGGAGTGTGGGAACACACTTAGAACTCGGGCAGCCTTGTAGAGAATGTTCTGAAGCCCTTATTACACCACTGGTGTTTGGCTAGTTTGGCTGGCATAAAGGCCATTTTCAGCACGCTAATGAAAGGAAGTCACAGATCCATTTGCATGAAAATACTTTTAATAAGTTTCCCTTGCAAAACTTTAGGAATGCTACAATATTACTGGTTTTGCTTCTGAAAGCTTGCATTTATGAGCCTGGCTTCAAACACAAATACAAAAGTAATCATAGTAATTTTCTTAATTCAGAATAAAAAGAGTAATTTTGCATTCAGCAATTTTCAGCTTTTCATTCCAAACAGAAATCTTTCCCTGTTGAAAGGCAATAAAATAGTCTTTTTTTCCAACCAGTTCACTAAGATTCTGAAACTAAGGCCAAGAGGTAAGTCTTGCTAAATGGAAGAAGAAATATTTGTTCATTCCATTACATCACTAGTGTTGGATGGTTTGTGAGCAAACAACAAAAGTTGTTGTAATAGAATTTGTTTTAAATATGCATTAAGGGCTCATCTGGATTATAGTTCCACAGTGCTTCATGCTGATCTTCTTAACCCACCCAGAAAAACAAAATTATACTAGTTTCACAGCTGAAGAGCCTTAGCATTGAAAAACCCTGCTTTCCCTTAGGTGAAAAATTATTCAGATTCAAAGTTGTGTTCAACCTTGAACTTGAATTCCTTTACTAGCAAAAATTTTCATATGGTGTTTTCTTAACGTGGCAGCGATAGCAGAGGGATCTCATCAGGTTGCTCTGCAGGTGGCATGTTGTAGTGAAGCTATTGCTGTCTTAAGTATGCTCTTTTGTGAAAACATCTAAGAGATTTGCCCAAGGTCTGAAAATCTGAGCAAGTATTTTTTCCCATACAGCTTATAGCACATTCTAATCCTACTTTATCTTTTTCATCAGTACAGCTGGACTTATCAGAAAGTGAACAATAATGAGCCTCTGAAGCATTTATTCAAAATGCAGATGACCAGCAGTCATCTGCATTTTTGGTAGTTTTCATTCTTTTTGGTAGATTTCATTCTTTGCTTTCTTACTGGTTTTAAAAAGTGATTTTCATTGGCAACTGCCCGCCATGAGAAATGACACATATCACTGTCATCAGAACAAGAGACCCTTGTGCCTTTAGAAAATTTTTAACACTGAATGTATTGCTACTGACACTTTGAGGCTAGACAGCAGAAATTCTGCGTTAGATACTATCAATTTTGTCTGCCTTAGCAGTTCTATTAGCTGATTCCTAGAAAAAATGACATGATAGATTGAAATGTACATATACAAAATTCCAGGTGAATGTCATGTTTTCTTGTCATCATTTTCAACCTTAACTGATATTCATGCCTTCCTTAATATTCCAGAAATGGCCAATGGCCCTTTACAATTAGTGTGTGTTTGTAACTTCATCATCTCCGAACAACAGGTCTTTGAGATAAATTGTTTTAATCTTCCTTGAATGGGAACACATTTGGAAACAGATTTAATATTATTTTATTCAGTATTTACTTCAAAGCATCTTAGATTATACTTAGAAGCTTTGTAAAACAGGCAGGATATGACACAAAAAGTAAGACTTGATTTTCACTGCTTTTGCTATACAGGTGTCCTTTTCTTAGCTTGACTTAATTCATTATTGGGTCACTGGGCCATGAGTTGGTGGTCATGATCTCCCCTCGCTGGAATTACCTTTTCACCAATCAGAGCTGATTCAGCACAGTTCCTGAGTAGACTTTCCCTGTGCCCTGTATATTCTGCATTGTTTGTGTCCATTGTCAGTGATAAATTCCTCTCCTCCAACCTTGTTAACCTCCCCCTAGGTCTGAGATAATACCCAAACAATAGTACCACCTTTATCTTACCTCAAGTTCCCATTGTGGTGTCTTAATGGTGACTTGGTGACCCAAGTCCAAGTTCCAGGTATCCATAGAGGCATATTTAAGGGGGCTTAGGTGGTCGCTGGTGGTCACAGATGCCACCTGCCCTATGACTTGGGGTGATTTTCATGTGACTGGTGGTAGGCGTACAAGAAGTTGCACAGTTTGCCACTGTGGGGATTTTTTGTCTGGATGCCTTACCCAGGATGTGCTAACCAGATCTTGCTTCTGCCAGGCCTGGAGTTAGCACCACCCTGTTGCTCCACTCTGTGCTTATCTCACAGCAAAGTCTTTCTGGGGCCTTAACAGTGTTGGAGACAGGCAACTGTGCTCTTCAAGTCCTTACAAAATTGCAACTACACTATAACAGACACACCGTGTAACCCAGCACAAGCATATTTCTGGTGCAATGATATTGCTTATTTGTTCTCCTTCATATTCGAGAATTTGAAGTATTAAAAAAAAAAACCACCCTTATTCCACTTACACCAGAGAATTAGGACGTGGTTCTCTAGATACAGAAGTTTGCTATCTTTCCTAAAGTTCGTGGTAAGTAGGCCATCCTTACAACATTTTGCACTGCACTTTGGTTCTTGGCCCTGCTGCTTTGCCTCTAAATGCTGACCCATGGCCATCTAAGATGACTGTGAAGAATTGTATGAGAATTCTCACAATACTGAATGATAAGTTAATATGTATGGAAAATGATTATAAAGAAAGTAAATCACAGTGACAAGTGAAACACATTAAAAGAGTGGAAGATCTTAACTTTCCAAATGGACGGGTGGGCTCTCAACCAGCAGCTACCCTTCAGGAAAGGTTTTGGAACTTTACAGGTTCTAATAGTCTTTGAAACAATTTTTGAATAATCAATGAAATGCACCAGCTCTGTGCTTATCAACAATTATGAAAATAAAGAGTAAATCCTTAGAAAGTGAGGGGAGAAAAAAATAATGATGCATAAATATTAATTGATAAGGCCCCATTACTCCTCATTATTTCTGTAATTTTATTCTCAAGAAGAATAATGATGAGGTTAAAGGGAAAGAAGGCAGAAGGATGATGGAAGAAATGGATTTTTTCCAGATTACTTTGAGGTTTTCTAGTATGGAAAAGGGATGCTTGAAGAGTGATATGTCTACAACATCAGGAGAGACAGACAAAAGAAAACAAACATTAATTTTTTGTCTTCTAATGCAAAAATTGGTGTACATCATGTGAAAAAAATGAGATAAAAATTTAAAGAGAGCAGAGGCAGATGCATAAGAAATATTTCATACATAAACAGTGCAGTAGTGCCACACACTGTAGATGTTCAAAGTTGACATAGGTTTAGAAAGTGACCAGACATGTTCACATGGAAAAAAATACCTGTTAAGGACTGAGAAACACATCTGACTCAAGATGTCCTTTGCTGTAGGTCATAAGAAGATGAATGTCACTTAATGTTACATTAAAACTACCATTTATTGCAAGATGAAAGTTTTGTCCTTTGTCAGAGACAGGATAATGGTAAACATGCACACTGTTCTCTCCTGGCGTAATTACTTTTACATTTCTATCTTCCTATATAATTGCACCAGGTACAGCATTCCTCTGTGGTTCTCCCTGCAAGTCACTGTAATTTGCTGGTTGGTCTGCTTAAAAATCTTGAGACAATATTAAACTGCTTTTAGACACTTCTTGTCCTAGACACTAGACACACCTAGCACCCAGTGCAGATCAGCAAGTCCAGAACATTGTCTGACCATCTTTTGCCAGTAGTGGAAGCAATTTTCTAATTCTGAAAGCTCTGAAATACTCTTGTAAATTCCATGGGAAGCAACACTGCCTCCTTTTCAAAACTAGTATCTGAAAGTATCAGAAAATGCCCCACAGAACCAGGTTCCTGGTATGATTTGGTCCATTCTCTTGCCACTCACCTGTATTTCTTTGTACAAGAGCATTTACAACTATTCTCAGATCCCTGATGTTAAGCAAAGGTAAGAGTTGCTAAATGGCTTGATAAAGGTCCATGTTCCCTATCTTAGGTCACTCCCTTGATAGCGTGCAGCCTGTCTCCCCTGTGGTCCTTTTCATTCCTGGATTTCAAGGACTACACCAAGAAAAACAAAAAAGTCTCCACATTTTTCCAGCCCAGGGGGGCTGCTCAGACCTCCTCAATGTCACTTCTGAGGGCATATTCACCTCTTGGTGGTAATGCTCCTGGGATTTTTACAGATTCCAGGGGAGTGGGTTTTATTCCTTTACCATCACAGAACCTGGGCAAGGAGTCTGCTGTGGACCAGATTCAAAGTTGAAGTATGAAAGCCTGTAGGGATATGCAGCCTTTAGGGATATTTGTACTATTTCTTGATTAAATGTGATGCAGCCTGGTTGCCACACAAATCTTGACCTGCTAGTGAACTCACTCTGACAAATGTTTGTTGTTATCAAAACACAGAAGAATTGCCGGAAGTTAATGTCCCTTGCAAAGTCCAGATTTTCCAGTCTTTGGGCCAGATCATTTGTCCTTGAGTATCTAGCCAACTGCAAATTTCTGCAGAGTGCCTGTATTGCAGTTCCTGACATGGCAGCTCCCAGACACATCTGGAATTTGTCGCTTACTCAGTGGGGTGGGTTCACCCTGGCCAGCAGGTAACCCCCAGCCCAGCTACTCACCCCCAGAAGGATGGGGGCAAATGGAAAGACAAAAACAAGTAAACTGGTGTGTTGAAATAAAGACAGTTTAATAAATGAAGGGAAACAAAGGAAAAACCAAATGATGCAAAAGCAATCCTTTACCCCCCTCAGACCAATGCCGAGCCCAGTCTCCAAGCAACAGCTGCTTTGGAAAGATGAGCTCCCAGGTTTCACTGCTGAGCACAGTCCCCTAGAGTATGGGATCTCCCTTTGTCCGGTTCAGGTCAGCTGTCCTGACTGAGTCCCTTCCCAACTTCTTGCCCACTCCCAGCCTACTCAGAGTGAGAAAACATAAAACCTTATGCTGTGTAAGCACTGCTTGCAGTAGCTAAAACATTGACACCTTAACAGTCTCGAATCCACAATGCAGCACCACACCTTCTGCTTTGAAGAAAATTAACTCTTTCCAGTACAGCTAGCTGGAATAAATGTTGAGAGCCTGATGCTCTGATCTGTTGCAACAGCAATGAACCATGCAATATCCGGTAGTGAGAATTGTACTTTAGTAATAGGTCAATGTATAAAATCATAAATAAGGTCCATATCCACCTGCCTTGTTTAGATGTTACAGGGAGAATGTCCTTACTGTTCCTTCAGCAGAAGTTGGCTTCTTTGGTGGGAGAAAGAAACTAGAAAAAAATGAAGTAGAAATTTTGACCTAAATCTAATGCAAGCAGGACCTAGCTAGTCTCCAGCAAATGCTAGTTCCCAACAAAAACCTCATGTGTTTCAAGTCCTGCATAAAATTCAACTCTGAAGAAATTAGACTATGGTTTTTCTCTAATATCTCTCACAAGGCAGACCATCTCAGCAGTGTGAAATGTTTGCAGTGTCATGGTGACAATAATAGGATAAAATTAATAGAAGTTATCTTTAAAGATATCAGCATTTTTAATTGTAAGCACTTTTTTGGGGGGGAAAAATCTTTTATTTTCCTGTTGAATGGGATGGAGTGTAATAACTAGGCTTTCCATCTCTTTTCACCTCTTTTATCTTTGCCACTCATAATAGTGCAAAATTGAAAACATTACCAGGGTAGTAAAAGAAAAAAAATGGCATGTGCTTCTGCTACCCTGTACTGTTTTAGGGAGAAGGCATAGCCTGGTGTCACTGCAGCTTGGCCTCAGGTCAGTTCTCTGAAGCAAAAATATTCCATTTCAAGAATGCATGTCACATAAGCTAAAAGGGTGTATAGCTTTGTCCGCCTGGAGGAAGGGTTCTGAGTTTCTCCTGTGAGTTGATAAGACATGTCAAAAGTGATTCAGATAGATCACCAGTTCTTTTTCATATCTCATAAAGCAAAGCATGTGTGATATAACCTCATCATCCACAATCCTTGCTGGGAGATCACTGTTTTTCATTGATAGGTCAGAGCACAGCTGTGCGTCCTGCGAGCCTCTGTGAACATTGAGTTAATTTCTTCTGGGACAGTGGGAAGGGATTTTTTTTCCTTGTCATCAGATTGGCTGCAATAAATTGTGTTTGGGGGCTTTCTCACAGGGTCTCTGGCGTGCATTCAGAAAGCTCTGCTGTTGCACTGTGACAGGTGGTAGGAATGTGCTGAGGTTACGCTCTTGGCTTCAGAGGGCTGCGTTTGCTGTCAGGCAGGAGCGCACTGTGACTATAGAGCAATGTGTTCCTTGAAATTGTGATGAATGGGGGATGAGGCTTTTTAATAGCTTGGGTAGCAAGAGGATGATGCCTCTTTTCCAGGATACTTAACCTTCATAAAATAGGACATAATACTATTTCAGGCACTGCCTGCAACTGTTTAAGAATGAGGGAGTGCACATTAGCAGCCGTCCCCTGGCAGGTGGTGACGTAGGAGGAAGGAGTGATTAATGTACCTTTTGTGATCCTGTGTGATTTATGCTGGTGATTCACAGATGAATTCCCAGTTCTAGTGCTCCTTGCATCTTACTGAATCATATCAGCTTAGCTATGTATACAAAAAGATATTTGATAAATAACAAATAGCGTGCTAAAGGAGCTTCATAAAATCTGGTTTTCTTGTCTTCCCTAAAATTTGAGATTTATGGAGTCCTGTGTAAAACAGATTAGCTTGCCTGTTTGGGGCATAATTGCACCACTTTGGAGATAAAGGTGACCCATAGATAAAATGGACAAATATACCGATATCTTTCTTGCAGTTGCATATATTATAAGCTTTTTAAAGCCATGTCAACCATTTTTTATGTATCTTTCACTTATAACTCCTATTCATACAGCTTTAACTATTCTTTGTTTTCTACATCACTCCATATCTTTTTTTTCTGGTTTTAGCATTTATTACAGATAATTCCACTGTGCATGAGCTGGTCTTCAACAGTAACAGTGTAATTAATGCCATATATAGGTAGTGTGCTGTATAGTATTGCTTTTAACAATAAGAAACTTAACCTTCCTTAAAACATCTGAAGCTGCATGGTTTTCGCTCTGCACAAGTGATGCTGCCATAGCTACCACCTGTGGAGCTGAACAATTACAGCAGTGGAAAATCTTACCACAGAAACACACGGGCAATGAATCACTCCTTTCCTCCAGTATTGCAGTTTCCAGTCTAACATAAACCAAAGTGCTGGAATACAGGAAGCACATAAATGATATCTTGGCACAAACAGTGCTTTAGATAATACTAGAAGACATAGAATTATATTACCCAGAGAAAATACAGTTAAGGGTAGCCATATGAGTTACAGGAATTTCTGCCTGAAATGATTTTGTGCATTGTAAAATCCTGGGGGACTCAAGCCAACAACTGCAACACAAACTGCTCTTACTCTGCTTTCTCCACAATTTCAATGCAGATTCAATCCCAATGAAAATATTCTATGATCAGTTGCATTAGCAGAAACCTCTGCCAGAGATCCCCTTCCCACAAACACTACTGTGACATAATTTTTGCTGCAGTTTGACAAATGAAAATATTAGGAATATTAGCATATTTTTAAATGGTTCAGTTACTCATCTCTTTAACACCTTTAAAAAGAAGTCATAGTGTAAGTACAATAGGAGAGTGAGATTTTAAAGGAATTTGCTCATCATATAATGGAAGATACTAGTTAACTCCAGTGGTGATCTTATGTTTGAAATGGTTCAGTAGAAAAAATGGTTAATAAGTGTTTATAATCAACTATGGTTTATATCAGTTCTAGTTAAAGATCTACTAAAGACCTTACCTAACAGATGATACAGTGTCAAACTGACCTATTTATATCAGTGGTTATGATATTCCACAATTACATTGATCACATATAAAATGTTCTAATTTACCAAAGTTAGGATTTTACACATTAAATTTAAAACATTTTAAAAGAAAGAAAATGAAAAACTATATTTATTTTTGATGAAAATATTTCATTTACTGCTTTTCTACCCCTGAATGCACATCAATTTAGTACAGAAGCTATATATGGCAGAGTATACAATTCAATGGTAGCTGTGCATCAGTAGGATTTCCCACCTTCTAGCACCCTTTTCTTCAATATCCAGCACAAAAAAAATCTAATTATCAACTCTGCATACAAATCTAATACTTCTTATTTTGATTTTGAAGTCATTTGATTTGTATCACATCCTGATTTGTCACACAACAGTATATTTTTTTAGTATTAACTTTTCAGGATTATATGACCTTGAGTAAAACAAGAACTTTTTTGTCTTTTTTTAATTTTTTGCTAAGAGAAGAAGCAAATGCATTAAAAAATTCAGCTGCTTTACCAGCTTCTGTAGTTTCTAAGTGGTTTCATAGAGATCATTGTGTGCATTAAAGCATCTGCCACTGTGCTAAAGATTATGATCCTCATGAAACCAGTCATCTGGTTCAGACAAGCTGAACATTCACCCTGTGGTCTGACTCTTCAACACGTTAAACACTATTATGTTGGAAACTCAGATACAGGTGGGAGTTCCAAGAGAAACATATTCTTTGATGTGAAAGTTACTCAGATGTGGTAGGACTTTGACTCCAGGGAACTACCTTCCAGTTCTGAATCTCTTTAAAACGCTGTAGAAAGCACATCAGAAAATGGAATCAGTTAACAAAGAAAATATTTTCACTTTTGAGTTGTGTAAATCATTTGGCCAGCACAGATGACATTTGTATTTTTAAATTTTACATTTGTAAAATAAAAATGCTACATAACCTGAGATTCTATCAAGTTCTCGGGATCCTAGGGAAATTTATGGTACAGGTCTGAATTAACTTTTGGACTGCAGGCCCTGTTCTAGGTTAGCCTTTAAGTACCCAAGTGTCTTGGAAGATTTCTGGGAGCATTTTTCACCTTCTCGTTAGAAATTAAGAACTTTGAAGCCAGCAGTGGAAGAGTGGAAAAGTCTGTTTTTCTGAACCAGGAATAATCAGTATAAAGAGAATAACTGGTATAATTTGCCCCTACCTTTGAAGGGGCATATAGCAGAAATTGGGAGAACTAAGGTTTAGTTGGTACTCCAGAGTTACTTTTTGTCAATAAATCTCTAATATTAATGCATAAGCAGTCCAGAAGTAGAGAATGGAATTCCAGTTCACCTTCTTTCATCTGAGATTTTAAACTAAATTTCTGATTTTAATTATGCCTATTTGTGTTACAGTGTGTGAAGAGCTGTGATTTCTCAAGAGCACCTGTTTTCAGTAGTGCTATCATAATTTGGTCAAGTGATCCTGAAAGCCTGGGAAAAGTCCTAGCACCTACTCTAATTGCTAAATCACTCTGTAACCACAAGCAGATTGTTTCTTTCACAGACTAACTGAGGTGTTAGTTGCCCTTACTAGCGCTAATGTGCGTTTCACTTATGTGCATTGATATCAATTAATAAGAAGGAGTGGAAGGAAGAAATTCCTTCATTAATATTGCAGCCAATGTGGCTTTGTAATTTATATTTGTTAGAAATTGACCAAAGGAAGTAAGCAGAAAGGGTAAAATGTACTTTTTCCTCTGGCTGCATTAGAGCTCTGTCTTCTTTCTTTTTCTTTTTTTTTTTTTTTTTTTTTTTTTTTTTTTTTTTTTTTTTAATAAGGCACTCTCACTTCCTTTCTGTGGTAACTTCAAAACAAACGTGACCACAAGGCATCACAGTTCATTCTGTGCTTGTTTCTATGGATACATAGCGGACATGCCTATAAAGCAAAATACAGAGATAATGGTTGCAGAAAAGGCACAACCAAGATAGTTTTCATGAAGATAGAATGAGTAATAATATCAATGCATGCTAGTAAACTGAAATAAAGCACCATTTTCCTTGAAGAATTAGCAGTCAGTGAAACATCCCATCATGTGTTGTCTGCAGGTGGTAGCAGTGCTAATTACATTAAAGCCAAGTATGTCTAATTCCACTTCCATGATTTCTTCATTCTGCTGTGTAGTCACGGATGCATTGAAACTTTATGGCAAAAATATGGATATATCTTTCAAATCACCACCCTTGCTACTGAATCAGAAGTGTTTTTGTCAGAAGCGTACAGCATGTATTAGAGGTTGCAGCACTACTCATTCCACCCAGCAGTGAACATCTGTATGTGTAAAATATTCAGACATTAGAAGGAAACAGTGTAATGTCAGACAGTTAGTAGCAACTGCTCCACTACTTTCATTTTACATGGACAGACATCATGCTGATGCACACTGGAAAACAAAAAATGTTCAAAAGGTGCGAAGAAACTTATGTACTTTCAAAAGTTTATATTGTCACAGGCACTGCCTTGCTAAACCTTATAGACTCTCTATATCCAGAAAATAATGCGAAATCTGTTGTCTGCTTTATCCAGAGCACTACTCTAAAGTCCTCTGTGATTAAATGCAGATGATTACATGTTTTTCTAATCTAAATTCAGACTATTTTAGTTATTGATTTGTAAGTTCAAGTGTCTTATTTAAAAGAACTGCTTATGGCCATTCCCCAAAATTTGCAAGCTTAGATAGCCAATGGAGCCAGACTGAGAGAATAACTTCCTGTTATTCTTCTACATAAATGTAAAGAAATTGGTCAGCATCATGATATCAAGAGGAACTGAGTTGTTTCTCTGAAGGGACTCTGGAAGCAAATAACAGTACTGCTAATGATGTCATGATGCAACTGTTTCCCTCTATTGTATATTCTCCTATAATTTATTTTTTCAAGATAATAATTAACTTTTGCTGCAAATAACTCGGATAACCTGACTCATCTGACCTCTTTAAGTACAAGCTAGAGGCTAATCTCCTAGCACTTAAAGGTGGGTCTGTTTGAGAAAATGGGGCACAAATGGCCTTTTCTACCAATTATAAGCTGTGATTATATCAGCTGTGAATCAGAGTTCTGCTGTTGCACTTTGGATCAGTTTGTCCAGGTGTGTCACCGATTGTGCTAATTCTCAGCTGTGGGACAACTGTAACAGTTACAGCTCTTGCACATGTGAAAGATGCCAACACTCAGTTTTGTAGTATTTGATTTTACAGTTTTTAGGACATCTTATATCCTTCATAAGTCATAACCATCATCCAGGAATGTGTGAAATTCAGAGCTGAGGCAGAAATCAAAGTAAAAGGTCAACCTACAAGACAGAACAACTCCAGCTATTGATAAAGAGCACATTGTAAAAAAATTGAAAGCACGCAGTGATTGCTAACTTTTCACTTCAGACAATATTTTCAGTAGTTCTAGTAGTCAGCACTTCTTTTGCCCTTCTTATATATTCAATTAGTTGTGCGAGCTTAAGCAATTACTATTTGTAAAAGTTTGTGCACTCTCCTATACATTACCTTTCATTTTAGTAGGAGGAAACTGTGACAGAGAGGTCAAGGTTTAGTCCTTCAAACACACTTACTTTTCTAGCTGCTTTTTGTTTTCAGTTTTATGACCTACCTTTGATGTTATTTAAAGAAATAGCTTAGTCTGAATTAATTGTAGAAATTTGGTTAGAGCCATGGATAAATGGAATCTATGAAGTTTTCCTTAACCTCCACTTCAGTTAAAGTATAAGCAAAAATCCTTTGCTGCAGGAATTTCTTGCTCCTTCTGAGAGCTGGTGGTACTCCAGAAAAAGGATAAACAAGAAAACAATGTTGAGGCTTTCCTTTCCTCTTTTATTCCTGACAGTAGAAGAAAATACCTGAACTACATGGGAAAGAAAGTGAATGTCAAAGAGATAAGAAAGAGACAGACAGGGATAGACACCCAGAAGCTTTAAGACATGGGGTTTTTTGGAAGTAAAGGAAAATGATTTATTTTTTTTCTTTTTTTTTTTGGTGGGAAGTCTTTATACTACACTCAGCTATACACAGCTTGCAGTGCCCAGTGGAGGCCAATTTTTACTATTTTTTCCTAAGAAACACAAAGATCTGGGGTCCTTATATTTTTTTTCTCCTTCTCTGGATTTCAGCATCACAAATTCCATGCTTACAGTGTAATTAGATACTTTTCCAGTGATGAAACCCCGCTGTTGGGCTGAGATAAGATTTAACTCTAGACTTTATGTACCAGTATATCTGAGGTGATTCCTGAAAACCAGTGTTCTTCAAACATGACCTACCGATTCAGTCACATCATGTGACTGATGATGTGCTAGTCTGACAGCTGTACAAAGCTATTTGGGAAAGTCCCAGAGTTTTATTTAAACGTCTAGGACTTATCTGTATAAGACTTAAAGCTCTGGACAGCCAAAGAAACTACAGATTGAAAAGGCACAGATGTGTGAATTACCTTCTGAGGCAAAGAAATCACCCTGGTTATTGGTAAGGAAACTTACATTATCTAGTTTGCGCCATCCAAGGAATTTTGGCTAATCTACCACCTTTTGTAAGCAATGAATCTGTAGAATATATGGGAAATGCAATTGCTTGTGTCATTCATGTATCACCTCCAGCTTCATAATAGGTTTAGATGCAGGTGTTAATAAAAATTAACTCAGCCTAAAACATTCATAGGATTTGATGTTTTAGAGGCTACAGTCTGGTACACTGTATAGATAGTCATTAATTTAATTTGAGGTTGAAAAAAGGAGGTTGAAAAAATATTTCTGTAGACAAACGACTTTTAGTTATAGGCAGGGTTCTGCAGTGCTGTTTTTACTGATTATATCAACGGTGCATTTTTAATATGTTAATTACCATGGTACAAGTACATTTTTTAATATGTTAGTATATGTTATTACTGAATCTTATTTTCTGTGATGCGTAGTCAGAAGAAACAAGGGGTTCCACTTCACTGGCCACTGTGCAAACACAGATGCTAGTCCACAAAAGCTTACTGCTTTGAGGCATGACTTGTGTGGAGGAATATTATCTTCTCCTTTTTTAACTTAAAGAATCAGAAAAAAAAAACCTCAAAAGCTGCCAAGGCCCGTGGATAGACAAATATTAGAAACTATATACAAATTTACAGCCAAAGTGGAGAGATACAACTTTCTCATTAATGATAAAATATTAAAAGTGTGAAAGTATGATTCATAGTCATTTCTTTCCATGGAAAAGCATTATCCATGGGGACTTGCTCTGTCTCAGTTGTGGCTCTTGACCCATCTTGTGGCTCTGTTACCTGTTCAGAGAAAAAGCAGAGCACATGCCTGTGCACCCAGTTTTGTGTTTTCATTAAGAAATGAACGAGCAACGTACAAAGGTTCTTTTGGCAATCACCGAGAAAAATAGGTTGAAGATTTCATGTGGCAAGATGGACCCTCCAAGAAAGGTTCTATTCAGGTTTTCCTGCATGAAGCTCCTTCCTTCAGAATTTCTCTCTTGTGGTGTTTGTAGGACAGTTAGAGAAGGCAGTATCCAAAGTGAATGGTAAAGTGTTTGTCAGTTCAGAGCAGCTGTTGTTTACCTTGTCACTTATTATGTTGTCAGCTTTTTATAGAGCCTTCAGTAACTGCTGTTTTCATTCATAGCTTAGAATACATTTAATATGTTTATAAACATAGATTCTTATCTGTAAATATTACATTGTGTTATATGCATATGGTAAAATTATCTCCATTTTGTTGAGCTGGAAGCAGAAATCTCAGAGACTGAGTTGAAACTAGAAAGACATGAGGAGATACCTAGGATTGAAAAGAAGGCTCTACATTTGAACTAACAGGAGGTACCAGAAATTAATTGTATGAACAGAGAAAATCACCATGGGAAGGTGATGATGCACTGCAATTTCAAAGCTTAACTTACCCTTTTATGTGAGCTCTTAAGAGATTCGTGTCTTCCAGCCGTGTACATGGACCAGGCTTAAAAGAAAGTACTAATGATCAAACCCTTGTGATTTAGGATGTTTTTAAAACAGAAAAGGTAACAAGTGCTAAATAGATATGAAAGAGGAGCTGAGCCACTGATTATTAGAGTTGCAAATTACTAGAAGTAGAGATGATGCAATGAAGAATGGGTTATGGAAGCCTCTTCCTGTAAAATGAATTCTGAATGGAATAGTTTGCATCTGTGGAAGTTCAAAATCATAAATACATAAATAAAAAAACTTCTTTTAGAAACAAACAAAAAAAAAATTAGTAAGAAACTGATAAAGAGAAAAAGGACCACCTATATTTGCACTATTTTTTTTTCTCTTTCCATGGTAGACAGTTCTGGATTTAGAATATAGCCGTTATAGTTCAAAGTTATTATGTTGTGTATTTAAATTAAATGTTGCTATTTTACAACTATTAAAGATTTTGTTCCGCAATTTTTTTGTTATCTGTCTCCTCATGATTACTGTAGCAACCTGCAGTTGCTCTGTAATGAGGCTGAAGTCTTGGAAAAGACTGAGTCATGTAGTTCTGCAATATATAAATTAATCTAAAATTGAAGTAATTAATGTTTTTGTGCTTAAAGATAGTTTTAAATTTCTAATGGAAATTGGTAATAGTGTACAACACAAGTTTAATGAAAGCAGTGCAATAAGCAATATAGTCCAGACCAAAGTTCAGTGTCACTGCTTTGGATATGGTACTCAAGAGGCCTGCTGCAAATAGTAGAGATACAGAAGCAAAGCCCTAGGGACTGCTGGAAGCAATTGGAAATTTTCTGTCATAAGGAATTATGATAGATTGTTGAAGGACAAACAGAATTTATGCTGCATATGATTTCACTAAGATGTGGAGGTCTGCCTTCAACCTTATGCTGCTGAAAACATTTATATGCTTCCCTTGACATGTTTCATATAGTGCTAATTTTTTATTATCAAAATCATAGCTTTACAACTTATAAAAAAAAATCATTTTTATAAATACATTTTAGCATATGTCAACATCTATTTACTATTTTTTGGATACAACACAAGGAAGGACAAAATGTAGATTTAACTGAAAAGACTGAGACTGGGGAAAGGACTAATGTCAGAGCTAATTATAGCCCTTGAAATGGATCCAGCCTGACAGATCATTATTTCTCTTCCTGGATGTGGCTAGGGAATGGATTGCTGCCCAGATAGATTGTTTTCACTAACCATTGCTTGCTGTACTTTTTCTGAGGGATCCTTAACTGTCTGTCATTAAGTGTTACACGTCTAGAAGTGCTTGATACCATAACTGTGTATCCTGTTGTGACAGGCATGGTCATAACTGACATGTTACAGGCCAGAACTTTTTATGCATCATACATTTTAATGGATATGTATCCTTCATGGGATGGGGGATCACCTGTGTATTGACCAAGTGAGTGGAAAATGGAGTCTAAAGAGTGCTTATAAAAGACGCCAGAATAGGCTTCATGATCCTGAAAAGTTAGCAGTGTTAGTAATTTCAATTAGTACATTGTAACATAAATTAAAGCCATACAGATTCCTGAAAATAATGGCATTTTTAAAGGTCTAAAATAGATAATCTGCCAATAAACAAGTTTCTCCTCCTTCATTATTTCCGTAAGTCAAATTCTGTCCTTCCTAAATCACAGCTAAATCAAACAAGTCCAGTAATCTTTCTACAGTTTAGGTATTGTTTAAAGAGTGTATTCTTGCTCAAGAAAACTCATATTCATAATAAGATAGAGCAGATGTTCATTGCTGTCTGACTGGTATGGATAAAGCATTATTTGGGTCCTATAAATTAATTTTCTGCTAGAGTTGAATAAGTTTGTACACAACAGTCTTTTTCTCCTATGCTGACAGGAGACAAGCAAGGTGTTGGAACCTTTTTGTCACTCATGTTCTCCTTTTGAAATGGGATTGGAATCCTACTTCCCACTCCAATATTTTAATCTCAATCAAATAATTTGGAAACATCATTTAAAAGTGAGGGCCTGTTTAGTCCATGATAGAACCAGTATAACTCTAAGTCTGCCCCAAATAAAATTTTAAGCCAAATAGTTTCTCCATGAGTGCACCCAACCAATCTGGAAACATTTTACCTATGACTTTTCTAAACCAAATTAATTCACAAGTGATTTGGTCTTGGTTTAAAGAGAGCCTTTATATAAAGAAAAGCAGTTTAGAAAATTTTGGTGGGTTGAGCCTGGCTGGGCACCAGGTGCCCACCAGAGCTGCTCTATCCCCCTCAGCTGGACAAGGGAGAGGAAATATAACAAAAGGCTTATGGTTCAGGCTGTCATGGGCAAAACAGTCTTGACTTGTGGAAAAATTATTTATTACCAATCTAATCAGAGTAGGGTAAAGAACCAAAAGGCTTGGATAAAACCAGATCTTAAATCATCTTCCCTTCCTTCTTTCTGGCCTCAACTTCACTCTTAAATTCTCTACCTCCACCCCCACAGTGGCACAGGGGAATGGGGAGTGTGGGTGCAGTCATTTCATCCCAAGTCTCTACTGCTCCTTCCTCCACAATGGGAGGTCTCCTCACTCTTCTCCTGCTCCAGTGTGAGATTCCTCCCCCAGGAAACAGTCCTTCATTAACTTCTTCAGTGTGGGAAGGCCCATGGGCTGCAGCACTTCAGGAACTGCTCTGCTGTGTGTACCAAGGCACAGGGACACAAGTCCTGACAACAAACCTGCTTCAGCATGGCTCCTCTCTCCGTGGGGCCATAGGTCCTGCCAGGACCCTGCTCCAGCATGGGCTGCTGCCAGGGCCTTTTTTTTCTACTTCTTATCTGCATTATCCCAGAGATGTTGGAATCATGGCTGATGGACTCGGCCTTGTCCAGTGGCAGGTCCATCTCGCAGCCACCTGGCATTGGCTCTATCGGACATGGGGGAACCTTCTGGCAGCTTCTCACAGAAGCCACCCCCGTAGGTCCCCACCACTGCCAAAAGCTGATCACACAAACCTAATACAAAACTGCTTTCAGTGAAAGGAAAAGAAAATAAAAGTTAACTGACAGAACTTTCAGAATAATGATTCCACACAGGGGAAAAAAGGATTCAAAACAGTAAAGATAACAAAAGCATTCAGAGCTAGACAAGATATCGTAATTGAGGAAACCTGAGTGAAAAGTACTAAAGCAGCATGAAAGCTGAATTGATTTTTGGGAGCTGTATAATACAAGGCAAGATTGGCAGATATATTATATACTAAAAAAACCCTGCTGTGCACAAGGAAGAAACACCTCCTTTGTATATTGTCCTTTGATATTTTTAAGATTATTGATGAGATAAGGTTATCCTTCTGGCTGCAGTGAGTTTCTGTGGATTTGTCTATTACACTAAGCTTTCAAAGGAATATTGTAATTTACATTTGCATTTAATTTACATTATGCTGGTGTTTTCTGGAAAGCAATTAAATGAATCTTTGCATGAAGTGTAATTCAACTTAAAGCTTAAACTGAAAAAGTATAATGGTCCTTTCATTTTCCAGAAATTTAAAACAAAAGAGTGTTAGGAAAAAATAACAGTAACAACTTGAAAATAAACTGAATTACATCTACTACTTACTGACTGAAGGAGCTGTTCCCTCCAAATTCCATAGCTTCCAGATAATATAATGAGGGCACTAAAAGAACCTATGTCATTAAATATTGAATCCATTGTGACACATAGTGCAACCATGGAATCATAGAATGTTTTGTGTTGGAAGGGACCTTAAGCACCATGATTAAAGGGTGTTGAGTGTGCTTCCTTTCAGCAAAGCCCTCTTGCATTAAACTACACAAAGGGCATGTATAGTGCTTTCATTGTACTCCCACTTTAGAAATGGAAAAAGCACAGGAATATGGAAAATTATACTCTGCTTTGGGCAAACAAAACACTGTGTCACTAGAGTACAGATGATGCCTGTGACACATTGTAAGGAGGGATTATAATCTTTTAACAGAATTGGTCTAAAAGTCAAAACCAGGGTTTTAACAGCTGGTTAAATACAGCTGTGACTGGATTACTAATGTGTTACAATCCAGTCTCCTCTGTATTGTGCAATATTTAAAATAAATAATTTACCACAACCCGTGTTGGCAACCCAAACCTGTCAATCTTATACAAAACTTTGATTTCATTAAATCAGGTCACTGATGTGTCATTGATTCAAGGAGAGAAATTGTGTTACTGAAGTACCAATACACGTCATATCATGCAAATATTTCTTGGTGATTTTCTTTCCAATCTAATATCTAAACCAAAGATCAAAGGAATATTTTAACATGGGAATTGGTAATAGAAAGTATGTCCCTTACCATTTCAGAGGATTGTAAGAATGTCAGAGAATAGTTCATTTCCCTTCACTTTTTTTCCTGTATCATAAGCCTGGAGACCTGAGATGATGGTGCTCTAGAAATACTGTTCTTCTCTCTTCCATTTCTTTTCTACACTATTTATGTCTTTTCTCCCATTTTATCTCACTGTTTGTGTCTTTCTTCCTTCATATAATTCTGGATAGTTAGGGTTTTGGGTTTGTTTCTCTATTTACTCCTGGAGTTTTCAGTGCTCTAGTGTAAAATCTGGAGGTTTTTTGATATGTAACATATACCATGGCTGCATTATTTTCTTTTGATGGCTTATAAATCTGCATCCATATTAGTGGGTAATGTGGTTCAATAGGCATAGGTTTGCAGATCAAATCAATTAGGGCTGAGGACCCAATATCCCCATTGTTCATGTTGCAAGAAGCTTTGACTCACACTAGGCTGGGTCCAGGTCTGAATGCCGAGTCCATACAGCTGAAGCACCTGAGGTGTGAGACAATCTTCTGATGCAGGTTCATCAGAAAGAAATTCAGTTCATGTACTATAGAGACACAATGTGGAACAAGGCATTTCAGCTGCGGACAGCCAGGAGGTTTTCTTCAAAACCATGCTCTGGATCTGAACTCAAAAATTAATATAGTCATATAACACAGTTCAGCAAAACACTCCAAATTTGTTTCTTGTTTTGCAGCTTCAAAATTCTGGTATTTTCCTTGTTTTTCATTTTCTTCAGCTCATGTATGTAATTATCCAATAACTTTTTCTTGGAGTCATTCACAGGTGTACAGCATAGGCAAAAGATATTACTGTTCTGATTTTCTGCCCCCTTTCATTTGCTTCTTGCATTTATAAAGAGCAGCAGGTTATAATGAAATTGTGAAATCTACCTGGGAGAAGTTCCTGGTCATTCAAGCATTATGTGTTTCTTGGATCTGAGATTAATTCAGTAGAATATGGGAGATCTTGTCCATTTCTTAACCTAGTACAGTGACAGTGTGCTTTGAAGGACAATAAGTCATTTGGGGCTTTGTATACTAATTCTTGTGAAATGGATGTGATAATTTGTTTTCCCCATGGTTAGCTGTTATATTTTCAAGCTTTGTATTATTTTGTAGAACTTTTTAAAAATTGTTTTCTTTGCCTTGTCAGGAATCACTCTCCTTTGTTATTAGAATGTTGCAGCACCACCAGTGAAATGTCATAACATTGCTCATTTTGTTAACCATAAACTCCTCACAAATTGTTATGAAACCTGCTATTTTTAATCTTCTCCACAATAGCAAAAGTAAGACTATAAAAAGAAATCGTCAGTGATGGCATATACAGGTCATTAAAAGAATGTATGGAAATTATTTCTTTAAAGGTGAAGACTAAAGTTTGTTTCTTATGGTAGTCAACAGCAGTGGTCTATCATTTCTTCTATAAACAAACTGAAATACGTTTGATAACTACAAATCATCACCAATGATTGTAGATTTCCAGGAAGAATTCTGTTTATTAATGCTTTTTTTAATTAGCTGAACCGTGTAATGTTGATATTAAAACCACTGAAAGCAGGATTCTCAATGCTGCACAAATGAAAGCAATCCAGTATCTCATTTACATTCCTCTCCTGCTGTCTGCAGCAGATCTATAAATAGAATAGGCTACACACAGAAATTTATTATTGCAGCTGATAGCAATTTTCTTTTGCCAAGGTGTCTGGAGGCATTATTCATGAGATTCATTCTGATAGACTCTCAAGCTGAGATCCTCACTCCCCAGCTCAGCAGGTGGTCAGTTTAGGAACACGCTAATCAACTGCACAAGGACTGTCACTAGACTTATTTCCCTCCTTTAAAAAATACAGGAGGTCTTTCAGCTCCAGATTTTTTTCTTTAACCTGATTGCATGGATATTATGAGCAGATAATGGATTTTTAGAAATCACGTGTATTTGACATTTTATCAGTGCTCATCCTAATGTTTATACTATTATTGGAAAACCAAAATGAGTGTGATTTGATACAACATACACCATGTCTTCTGCATTCATACCCATGGGCACATGTGACCTTATCAAGCATAAGGCAGACATGTTTCTGTTCAATACTGAGGATGTACATGAATACTGAGCAATCACATGAACTGACCTATCTAGCTGTCATCTAATTTTGGCCATAATATAGGGGGAAAATCAAATAAGACCTTTTGTGAAATTATATTTATAATAAGTGATAGATGGAAACGTCTTGAGCTCTTTTGTTTTCCTATCTGTTTTTTGGCTTTCCTACCATACGTCTCATTGCGCTATCTTTGAATACCATTAAATAAATTTGTAAAACTACAATATGCGCATTTCTAAATGCTGGTTTTGTCACCTCTCAAGACTGATTACAACTTATTTTTATCCTTGCCTATTCTAATAGTCTTTCTGTGACTGAGAACATAAGTGATATTATAGCAGAGATATTATCTGTTTATTCTGTTTCAATTTCAATATGATCACTACTGCAAGTGTTCATACTTCAGGGTTTTTTACATCCTACTGTATACATACAAGCTGTATGTAGTACCTGGATATACAAATGATGTTTCCATTTGCAAAATAAACTAGTAACTTTCATTTTTGGTTCTCACATACTTTCATCTTTTCAGACATAATAGAAGACCTGCTTTCCTGAAGCAGTTGTTTTGACTATGCTATGAAAGCAGCAGTACAAACAACTAGTGAGACATTAGAAAAGTCACATATCTCACCATGAAAAGAAAGATAAATTAAAATATCAAATTAAACCCAAAAGAAACTGTCAACTCAAGTCACCAGTAAGGCATTCTGGCATGTCTAATGCCAGGAACATTAGAAAAAAAAAGAGATCTATTACAACCATAAGTAAGATGCCACAGATTTTCTGTAAGTGTAAAACCTATTCTGCTTGTTTTGAGCGCATTTTGGTACTCATACTTTTTTTGTTGTTGTTTTAATTTAAATTTGCAAGTGATGAAGAAAATTGGTATTGTGAATGCCCAAAACTCTACACTGGAAAACTCTGCCAGTTTGCGACTTGTGATGAAAATCCATGTGGAAACGGTGCTACGTGTTTCCCAAAGTCCAGGCGAGATGCTGTTTGCTTGTGTCCATACGGAAGGTCTGGCATCCTCTGCAGTGATGGTAAGCACCATTTTCTTCATGCCTTGGTCATAGCTTCTATCGTTCATAGAAGCTGTGGTAAGAAACAGGTCAAATCCTTTGAAGGTAAAACACTGAAAGTCACCACTTCCCCACCTAAAAACGCAGCCAACTAAAATCCAACCACAGGCAAAGAATGGCTGAGCTGATCACCTTTCCCATGTGTTTTTTCATAAAAGTTCCAGCCAGGGAAAGGGAGACAGAGGGATCAAAGAAGCTGAGTTTACCTGGATCAGCTGGGAAATACCAGGCAGCATCTGAGGTTTTAGTAAATCACCTGGAAAAAAACTGAGGGATTCAAGTGAGAGCTCCTTTGGAGAAATTGATTTATCCTGTAGTTTGATTTTTCCTCTGCTTAGGGAAGCATTACTTTGTACCTTTTGCATATAAAAGCAGTGTATAAAAAATACTTTCTGGATTGTAAAAATATCACCATGTACCATAATTTGATTAATTTATCAAGTCGAAAAGAAGGACAAATTAAAATTTACTAAGTGCTTTGCTATGAAACAGGAGACGGGATGAAGGGAAAATAATAAAGCAAAGTAAATAGGTCACTTTTACTAAAATTATCAAAGGGAGGACTTTTATTCCTTAAGCATTGATTATAATGTTTGTTCTAGGTCAGAAATTCCTGTGTGTGAACATCCAAGCTATTCTTTTCCCCTAACAATGAATGTAGCAAGAAATAATGATTGAAAAACCTACACATAGAAAATAGTCACTGGTTCTGAGCTTATTTAGTGGTGCACATGAAGTGCCTTTTCAAGTAAATATTAAACAAAGATCAGGTTGATTTTGTCATATCATATAAATATTTAATTCTTATGTAAAATTTTTATCTCCAAAATTTTCAGTAGATGAACGTTTATGTTTTATCTGTTTTCATCTAACCACGATACTTGATAGCAAATAGAAAAGGTGAGTATATGAAACATGTATGATACTTTCTTGGTAACCTTTCCTAGCTTGCAATAGCAATTTACTGGGACTTCATTTGCCGTCTTTTCTAATCATCCAGGCTGCATTTCTTTGTTCCTTCTCAATTCTACTGCATCCTCTTTAAAATGAGGCTCCAGAGCTGATTCAAGGTGCTATATTCAAGGTGTGATAATGCCATTGCTTTATACAGTGGTGTTTGACATTTTTCTGTCTTACTCTCTGCCCTTTACTTAACCAATTCTTCCATTCTGTTGTCTTTTATGAGTACACTGATGTATTCATGAAAGTGCTTATTAGTATGTCTAACACCTCTTCCTTTGAATGCTGATGGCAAGGTCAGAGCCCACTGTTCTGTATCTGAGGCTAGGACTGTTCCTGTAATCTACCCCAATTTACATCTGTCAGCACTGGCTATCATCTAATGCTTTTTCCCTGTAGTTGTTCAATGAGGCTCTTCTGCAACTCTTTGTATTTAACTCTCTCTAAATTAAGAGACTACATAAAAATTGAGAGCCTAAATTCAGAGAAAGTACAGAACCTCATTAGTTTGATTAGACTACAAAACTGGAGTCTTTGAAAGCACAGAAAGATCTAATTTTAATGAGTGGAAAGGGGAAACTGTCTGGATCATCACCATAAGCAATCAAAATGGGAAAGAACACACAGCTTTGTAGGACAGAGTATAGATCTAAGGTAATAAGCCCACAATATAAGAAACTATTTTTGGAATACGAAAAATTATTTTATTGAACTGTGTCTTAAGCATTTAGAAGGAATAGAAATAAACTAAACACGGCCAGAAGTCTTAAAATGAGCTGCAAGAGGCCCCTTCATCACATTTTTTAAAACAAAGAAGGGAGAAAGGGAGCCACAATGCAGTGGAGGCTGGATGTACCCTTCTGGATAGCCCTAGCAGCATCAAAGCCGTACTTTTGGGGAGATATTTGAAGATAATGACAGATTGCCTAATTAAAATGGTAGAATAATTTAAATTATTTTAGAAGCAGAAGGCAAACTTAATTGTTTACTGTGACAAAATGTGTGTCACAGATCATAAATTCAATAGAAAGAAATGGTCCATAAAAATTAAGGCATAGAGGAACACATTTTAAATGAATTATCTTTTGTTTAAGATACAAAGTAATATTGTCTCTACTATTCACGTTATAACCTAATGCTGCTACTTTGTGTCTGAAACACTGAGGAAAAGCTGTTTATCAAAATGTTTATCAAATAATAGTTGGTCTTCATCAACATGAAACAAGCAAGATGTCACAGTGATTATTTGATAGAATGAATATAACCGATGTGCCAAATAGAATTGCAATTTGATGCCAGCTTGGCTGCTCCTACCAATAGAGATTATTTACAAAAGACAAAGTAAGGATAAAGAAAGATATGGACAAAGCCATAAATGAGCCCACAGATACAGATCTTCCACATATCAGAGCTCCAATTGCAATCTGTTAGGGTTGCAAGTCATACTAAGAACAACAGCAATCTTTAGAAGTATGTAAGAAAAAGTCACAATAAAACTATTGTCACTATTAAAGGAAAAAAAAAACAGAAACAGAAAAAAAATGAAGAAAAACCAAATTACTTAACATGAACAGTTAAAAATACATAATTTTATGGGAAATGCATAACATTTAAAAAGTGACAAGGATTATAGGACTATTGTAAATATGACAAATGAGGCAAAAATGTAAGGACAGATAGTATCTTCTGTTAGACAAACCTATATAAATATGGAGAAATAGACAAGGTCTGGGACTAACAAGGACTTTTCTTATGTTTGTGAATGAGATAGAGCATACTGCAGTCTAAGCAGGCTGGTAACAATGGCTCTGAGTTTATTTGAGTTATGCTATGCTTGTTTCAGGCATCAATAAAAGCTTCCTAAAAGCATGTCCATTTTTCCAAAAATCCATAGCAAGATGCATGATCTCTCACTACACATTTTTCTTGCTTTTATCACTAGATGACCATGTTACTTTGACTGCAAGTTGACCATTATACATTGAAATGTGTCTCAAGAACCTGCACAGCTATGGAATAAAGGCCCGAGGGGAGGGGGGATGATAATATAAAAGAGAAGAGGACAAGCCACACTGGTCAGGTGGAGGACAGGGCCAGACAAGCATTCCGACCAGCCAACTATTTACATGGGACTGGCCCTTTTTGTCTCTCTATCTCTCTATTTTCCACACTTGTTCCCCCCCAAAATCACCTGATTTCTTCCTTTAGACATCCATAAGTCCTGTGCTATTCCAAAATGCTCTTCACTACATCCCCTAACGTGTCCCATACCCCATGGCTGTTACACCCCTCTGTCCAAAAGGTGATCCAGTGTTGACTCATCATGGGGTGTGTCACACCTTGGCACTAGGGCTGAAGGTAGCCTGACAGCCCTGGGAGGGGTCTGGACAAGGTGTTCCTTCCTCTGAATCCTTAATTTGGGTTCCTGTCTGCTGCTGTGCTCTGTGCTCCTCTGGGATTGTGGAGATGGACCTGTGACAGGCTGGTGGCTCCTGGGATAGGGCTGGGACTTGACTGTTGATTTGCAGAGTTAAATGCCTCCATGACTTCCAACTTGTCTGGGGGGTGGGGTGGAGGGGAGGAGAACACCATCACTGTGCAACACTTTGGAAAAGAGACTTTGTCTACGTGGGCAGATTGACTAATTCCCCCAAGTGACTTTGTTTCTTTAGGCTGCAGATAAAGGGATCTATATCATTTAAACTGAGTCCAGTTATTGAGCTCTGGCTTTTCGGTAGATTTGTGTGAAAGCAGCCAGCATTCAAACCCTTAGCCTGATAAATTTCCTTTCATATTTAAATTAGTAAAAAGTTGCTTGCATTTTGTTTTTTCCAGACTCTAAATCTTCTCCAGCGTTTAGTATCAGAGTTGATTACTGTTGTTAAATTGCTACCATCCCTGTAACCAGCCTTTATTTCTTTTTTTCCCTGTTTTTGTTAACACTTCTATCTGAGCACAGAAGGGAGGCATTTCCTGGTTTGTACAGGAAATTGATACAGTCTGTAAAATACAAGATCAGTGTGTTTGAAATATCTGAGTGCAAGAAATTCTGATATATGAGATGCAGAACTTTTAAATAGTAAATATGAGTGTATCATTGTACTGCGAAGTTGTAATGGCCTCCTAAATGCAAGTGAAGCAGGAATGCTTCATTCACCAGGACTGGAAATGAACACCTGGACTCCTAGACTTTCTATGTTGTTGGTAATTATATGTCGAACAAGAAACGGGGCTCTTCTGGGAAGCTGTTGGTCATGACGAGGCCTTTTGCTAAGCCAAGAATCAAGAGAAGCACTCTGCAAGCACAAATGCAAATTTAAAGGGAGAAGGATTTCAAAGACATGTGCATTGCTAACATGAGTAATTGTGTCATTCACAGTGTTTAGACCAAACTTCAGTGGTTTAGTTTCACACATGTTCACATATGTGACAACATGAAGCAGAGTCCTCACTGTGACACTGTATTTAGCAAACACATCCTGAAAAGAGTCATTCACAGCACACATTCACAGAAATCTGTAAGGTTCTTCCTTGAAACATTTCTGAGTAACACTTATGGTAATGTTTCACAGTCCAAAGGCTTCCAGCAGGTTTTCTGTAGGATGTATTCCCCCATGTATAAAATTCATTTCAAAGTGTTGAAGTGGGAATAGTCACTTGCTTCAAGTTCTGTAGAGTGAAAATCAGCCTGCAAGCGAATTGTTTCTGTGCAGCTATGTTTGGCACACAATGTCACCTTCAGAGTTGTTTGGGTCTGCAGACTGAATTGTGCAGTTCAGTGACAGCAGATGCCCAAAAGGAATTTCCTCAGCTAAAAAAAATCCACATTGCAAGGTTCCTGGTGCGTGATAAAAGACCTTGGGGAGTGCTGATCAGGGTTGCTCTTCTTACTGTTTAAGAGAATTTATTTTCTGGGTCATTTTGTTTTCACTTGGCCGTAATTTCCCCCACCCTTCCAACGTGAGGAATGTCAGAAAAATTGTAAGAAACACACATAGGCACACTCATACACTATTAATGTCGCTGCTGCACTAGCAGTTTTTCAGAATCATATTTTCATCCCTGAGCGGTGAAATCACTTTTATTATTTCAAATTTCAGTTCCCAAAGTATAACTCTGATGACCCCATGATTACTGATGCCACAGGACAAGTAAAAGGAATCCATAAGTCCTGGAGGGGACTCCCCGTAAGTGAGGAGGGGAAGGCATACACCTGAATGACCCATTAAGTGGGTCACTAACTCCTGATACAGGTCTTCCAGACATCATGAGTATTTTAATACCACCTTGAACCTTCAATCTGGCACTGCACCACCCTGCAGCTCCAGCACCCCTCATCTTTTCCTCCTTGGACATCTCAGAGTTTCCAGTGAGAAGAGTGAGTTTGTGTGGCAAGGTTACCCTGCAGCCCATGGTTAAGAGCATGGTGAGGTAGCTGTCCCTCTCCAGCCCATGGAGAAGATATCCACCTGCAGGCCATGGAGGATCCCAGGCTGTGACTCCTGGGAAGCCTGCACTGCAGCAGGGTCTGGCAGGAACTGTGGACCCATGAGGAGAAGAGCCCACACCGGAGATGGTTTGATGGCAGGACTTGTGATCCTGTGGGAAACCCATGCTGTGAAGAACTATAGCCCATGGAAAGGACTCACGTAGGAGAAGTTCATGGAGTACTCTCTCCCATGGGAGGGACCCCACACTGGAACAGGGGAAGACTATGGATAATCCTTCTACTGAGGAGGAGGGAGTGGCAGAGGCCTCATCCACAACCCCTATGCCCCATCACCCTGTGCCAGTCGTGGGGGAGGAAGAAGAGAATTCAGAAGTGAAGTTGAGCCCAGGAAGAAGGGAAGGGAGGGGGGAAAATGTTTTAAGAACTGGTTTTATTTCTCATTACCCTTGTCTCATTTGATTGCCAATTTTTCCCCAAGTCAAGCCTGTTTTGCCCATGACAGTAACTGGTTGTCACGGGATGAGCACAGACAAGCCCTGCCTTAGCCTCAGAATTCAGCAGCAGTTTAAATTTAAGGAATGACTCTGGTCTGCAAGTTCTAATGATGGCAAAGCAGATCTATTTATAAAATGAATAATTTCTTAAACAGAAAAGAGACAACAGATGAAAGATCTTAATCAGAATTACTTCCTACACAGAATAAAAGTAAAGAACTACTAGCAGATTACAGCATAACATAAAACAGTGCACTAAATCAAGGGACCTACATTAAAGCTAGCAAAAGAAATAGTACTGATAAGGAGTTGAATTAACTTATCACTGTAATGATGATAATGTGCACAGCATCCCCACTCACAGGAGAAACTCCACAGAGTACCAGGAAAATGTACAAGGTTCTTCTTTGTGAAAGTTTGAGTGCCTTTTATAGTCAAAAAGGGAGATATCAAAAGGTCAGTCAGAAATCTGACTTATCTTCCCAGATCTCACTTCAACAGTAAGATGTTCCTTGGCAGCTGGGAGATGCCAGACCAGCTTTAGCCCCATGGTGCCAAAATAACTCAGTACAAGACAGCTTGTCCAGCTTCAGTTATCTGACGGGTTAAGTAACAACAGATAAGTTTGGCGGGATGAGATGCCCTGCTACACTGGTGAGTGATCTTTCCCTGCCCTCATAGCAAGCCACAAAATTTTATTCTAGTTTCTCTGTCCATCTGAGGAGGGGAGTGACTTAGCTGCTTTGGTGGGTACCTGGTGTCCAGCCAGGGTCAACCCACCACAGCTTGGAAGACTGTAAACTACAATACTTGGTAGTAGCTTCCATTCCTTTTTCAATATTGTCTTTGCTAATAATTTGTCTTTGCAACAACCCTGTGTATCACTTAGGGAAGACTGGCTTAAGAGCTGCTCAAATGAAAGGAATTTGAGGTTGCTGGTCAACAGCTGGCTGAACATGAGCCAATGAGTGCCCAGTTGGCCAAAAACTCCAGTGGCATCCTGGCCTGTACCAGCAATAGAGTGGCCAGCAGGACCAGTGCTGTATCTGTCCCCCTGTACTTGGCACTGCTGAGGCCACACCTCAAATGCCGTGTTCAGTTCTGGGCCTCCCACCAAANAACAACAGATAAGTTTGGCGGGATGAGATGCCCTGCTACACTGGTGAGTGATCTTTCCCTGCCCTCATAGCAAGCCACAAAATTTTATTCTAGTTTCTCTGTCCATCTGAGGAGGGGAGTGACTTAGCTGCTTTGGTGGGTACCTGGTGTCCAGCCAGGGTCAACCCACCACAGCTTGGAAGACTGTAAACTACAATACTTGGTAGTAGCTTCCATTCCTTTTTCAATATTGTCTTTGCTAATAATTTGTCTTTGCAACAACACTGTGTATCACTTAGGGAAGACTGGCTTAAGAGCTGCTCAAATGAAAGGAATTTGAGGTTGCTGGTCAACAGCTGGCTGAACATGAGCCAATGAGTGCCCAGTTGGCCAAAAACTCCAGTGGCATCCTGGCCTGTACCAGCAATAGAGTGGCCAGCAGGACCAGTGCTGTATCTGTCCCCCTGTACTTGGCACTGCTGAGGCCACACCTCAAATGCCGTGTTCAGTTCTGGGCCTCCCACCAAAAAAGACATTGAAGTGCTGGAATGTGTCCAGAGAAGGGCAATGAAGCTACTGAAGGGTCTGGAAAACAGGTCCAGTGAGGAGCAGCTGAAGGAACTGTGGTTGTTTAGTCTGGAGAAGACTCAGGGGGGAACCTCATTGCTCTCTACAGCTACCTGAAAGGAGGCTGTAGCAAGGTGGGGGTCAGCCTCTTCTGCCATGTCTCAAAGGGCGGGGCAAGAGGAGACCTGCATAAGTTGTACCATGGGAGATTCAGATTAGATATTACCAAAAAAATACCATTGAAAGAGTAGTTAGGCATTGGAATACGCTGCCCAGGAAGGTGGTGGAGTCACTATCTCTGGAAGCGTTTGAGAGGCATCTGGGTGTGACGCTTGGGGATATGGTGATTACAGTGGTGTTGGGGTTTTGTCTGGACTGAGTGATTAAGAAGGTCTCTTCAAACCTTGATGATTCTGTAATTCTGTGATTTTATGAGATACGTGTAGGTCTTTAGGAGAACTGTATACTGTTCATCCCACACTGTATTCTGTTCATCCTACACTGTATATGGCTGCCGATCCTGGAGCCAGATACTGAGCTGGTAACTGTTCACAGTTAGTCAGTGTTAATATAAAAAGAGTGTATAATCTGATTGCAGTTCTATAGCCTGAAGTCTTCATCTCTTTCTATCCCTTAAATCTGTTTTAGTTTTTGCATTGTATTGTAAAGATGTGGTCCAAGATGTATTGCCAATGAATGCTGAAGGAACATTAATTTTAACTCATAACAGAAAATTCAAAGATAATTAAACTATTATTCTCTTTTTTCTTTGTCATTTTATTCTCTTCTCTTTCTCAAGATTTTTTCAAACTATAGTTGTTTTTTTTAACTCATTTTTTGTGCTCAGCTCCGATAAAATGTACAACATTAGGGAAGTAAGTAGTCAACCATATTGATACATTTATATAATGGGATAATTTGTCATTATTTGTTTGTGAGTCAGTGGGACATATCATACATTATTACTTGTTCAATACTGGGAGTGCAGAAAAGCACAATGATGAATGACATCGAACTGACAGAGAGACACAGGACAAGATCAAGGACAAAAAGTTGATAAAAGACTTCAGTATTCTTTCAGAGCAGTGTGTATTTTAAACACAGTGTTAATCTGGATTGTGTGAGCAAGGCTCATAATCAAAGACATTGTGACACATTTCTGTTCTTTACCACTTTAGACTGTGCACTGCAAGAGCAAGAGTAGAAATCAGTTTGGATATTGGCCAGACAGGAAATGAAAAATAACCGAGTGAGGTTAGCTGTGCCCTCCACTATTTCAACCAGCCCCAAACATTTTACAAATAATGTTTAGAAAGACTGTGTTTCAAGGAAAAGATTATACAATTTTCTGCAGTCTTGGCCCCATAGTTTTATAATGAAAAGACAGAGAAAAAAAGGAAAACATGGAGCTGTTTTGCTTCACACAATTTTGCCAATCACTGTATTTTTCATACAGGGTTTTGTTGTTTGGTTTTTTTTTAATTTCTAAGTTAAAACTATGTAAGATATATGGCAAACTAGTCTGCATTGAAATCAAACTAATGAAGGTCATTGCATGAAAGGAATTTCAAAGACTGAATGTTTTACACTGATGCACATTTACTGATGACCTTTCACTTCTTTATGTGATTGGATAAAGATCTCTTGATAAATAATACTTAGTTTAGAGAAGAAACATGATTTAAAATGTGGTATGAAATCTATAAGTGGCAGTTCAGAGACAGATAAAATATGGAATAGCTGTCAAGCTAGATAGATTGAGTTAGCCAGAAATATAAGCTTTTTATTCAGTATTAATTAACATTTCTAAATACATTTTATTCTCCAGGGACCAGCATAGGGAGGACTGTTTGCAAACACTTACTGCATGTGCCTACCTGCTAAGGATAGGGTGGTTAATTAGATACTGCATCTGACTTCTACCAGGTGTGAGAAACTTCTTCAGCACAGTGGGGAGAACTGTGAATGAGAGAACCAAAATAGTGTGTAATGGTTTCCTTTCAAAGTGCCCGTGGGACTCCTATTGCCTTAAAAAGTATTACTCTTCTTCAGGACCACACGCCCGATAGAGGTATAGCTCCATATGGTGCTCATGCGCCATTTCGGTTGGGATCCAAACGCCGTGCACGCACAGGGAAGGACCAGCATGGAGGGGAGCAGGGCTGGGATATGGCAGCTGGTTAAAAAGTGCAGGTAGTGCTTTTTCAAGGCAACAATAAATAAGGACAAGTCCAACCAGAGAATTTGAAATTTCCTAAATCTGTGCGTCTAAATTGCTCCTCTAGAGGAACGCACCTTGCTTCCTGCTGTCCTCCTGATAAACTACCATTACGTAAGTCTTTGTTTGCCCAGATATTTGCAATTGTGTGCAAATTATTTTGTTTCCAAGTGTCCTAGGGTTAGTCTTTAAAATCAGAAAAAAAAAATGCTTCCTTGATTTCACAGAGAACGAGTTCAGAATTTCACAACCCTTCAGCTTTATGGTAGTGAAGACCAGAGACAAAGAACATGGAGAATGAGAAGGGGTTGCAGGATACAGAGCGGGTAGACTTCAGCCCTAATTTCTATCTTTAGAAGTCTGAAATACTTTACTCTGACTTACAACCCAACGCTACCTTTTTACCTGGTGAGGTGAAATAAGCATTTTAGAATACTGTTCACCTGTCCTGTATAAATAAGGTGTTTTGTATGAAAACGTATACTAAATGTGCTTGGTTCCTTGCTGACATAAAGTGCCATATTAGGTGGTCAGCTGCTACATAGACATCTATGTCACAGATCATAGAATCATAGAATTATAGAATGGTTTAGCTCGGAAGGGACCTTAAAGGTCATTCTATTCCAACCTCCTGCCATGGGCAGGGACACCTTCCACTAGACCAGGTTGCTCAGAGTCCCATCCAGCCTGAGGAATCCACAGCCTCTCTGGCCCACCTGTGACAGAGCCTCATCATCTTCACATTAAAGAATTTCTTCCTAATATCTAATCTAAGCTACCCTCCTTCACCTTAAGGCCATTCCCCCTTGTCCTACCCCTACAGGCCATTGTGAAAAGGGCTTTCTTGGAAGCCCTCTTTAGGTTCTGGAAGGCTGCTACAAGGTCTCCCCAGAGCCTTCTCTTCTCCAGGCTGAACAGCCCCAACTCTCTCAGACTTTCCCATGTCTTCAGAGGAGAGGGGTTCCAGCCCTGTGATCAACTTAGTGGCCTCCTCTGGACTTATTCCAACAGGTCCATGCCTTTCTTGCATTGGAGGCCCTTTGTCAATCTTTAATCCAGTTTTATATGGAATGCTAGAAGGAGAGAGTAGAAAGGCAAGAAAATAACTCCCCAGTTAGAAAGCTCCAAGGAAATAGCTGAGACGATGGCGTATTTCATTCTGGAGATAAAGGGCTGCTCCCTGTTGGGAGTAACTTGTCAGGAATACACTCTGCAGGGATCTCTGCCGGCAAACCAAATCACCTGGCTCCGTGGAGCTACGTGAGAGAATTCGCTTTTCCCATTATAAACCGAAGCAGGAAAAGACAATAAAGGACAATTTTTTGACAAAAAAAAGACAATTTTTTTTTTAAATTTTCTCATCTCTTAAATATTTTTTGGTTTATTAAATGAATATACAGAAACAAACAAAAGGGGAAAAAAAGAAAGAAAAAAAAGGAAGAATACTTCGCTTTAAAGGAGCTGCCTGTGTGTCATAGCTTCCTGAGTTAGCAAAAATACAGAATTTGAGTCTTCTTCAGTCATGTTCAAGTAATCTAAGGGAATATGGGTGGATTGAAACTAACATCAGATTTAAATACGGGGGAGTTGCATTTTGCTCCAGTGAAACACACGACTCGCAAAGGTCTGAGACTTGAGGTTGTGTCCAGTCAGACTCATTGGCAGTGTCCTTCTAATAAGGACAAAAATCACTGTTTCATGTGGAAATTTCCTGACTCCCATTTAAGATCAAGAGCAAGGCATAATGTGCCACATGTGTGTAGTATTGCTTAATAAATGGGACAATACACCCTGTACTGCTGCAAACTCCCAGTCTGTGCTAGAAAAGGTTTGCCATGCCTGTGTCTGCACCTTTTCTCAGATGCAGGTACCAAGGCAATGCCTGCCACCTCAGTGCCAGTATGCCAGGTTTCCCAGGCTGCAAATTTAGAAGCAGATTCCACACTCTAGACACGGAGATAGCATTTTCACAATAACGTGTTATTGTTTCTCCCACCCTGTAAGCTTTCAGGTGCTTATATGTACTTAGGCTAATATAGATTTGCTTGGGGAGTATTATAATTCTTTACCAGCATTTCCCAATCTGGTTCATGCATTGTGCAGCTCCCTATTCCTTCCTCCACACAATCCCTCATACTGCCTTCATTAATAAAGCTGTATCCAGTCACGTTTGGTGCTCAGGTTGGTTGGGGGTAACTGATGGAATCTTTTCAATCTAGTCCCATAGCCATTCTTGCAGGATTAAGCTGTCTGTCATCTTTCTCCTCTTTTTACTAAACCATATTGTCAATACGAGCATTATGTGATCTCTGAGCATCAGCTCCATGAATTGACTACAGCAGCCTGGCTACTGGGTGCCAGCCCCTGGGGCCATGTGGGCACTTAGCACCAGCACTCTATTTTCTGCACAAAGTTGTATAGAATTGATTTTATTTGAAATTCATGTAGGTCCTATTCACTGTGCTGCAAATTCATCCTTTTATGCTGCTTCTTTTTGTATTTCTTCTACCTGTGAAGAATTATTATTCCATAACCTTGTCAGCACATCCTTGTACTCCCTTTCACTCAAGTGCCTGTCAGAGATGGCATTTCTTTTAACAGGAAAATTTCTCTCTGTATTTTCTTCTGTCTGTCTGAGTCTTGAGTAAATATTACAGTGTACTTTTATTTGTAACAATGTTACCTAGAATCCAGAAGATGGCAGTAGTTGCCAATAATTCATTTTTTTAAATAAGCTTATTTACAAAAGCTGAAAAATAAAGATATTTATCCTCAGAGGAAAGCCAAACCATATCTGCATTTGTGTAAAATATTATAACATACCAAATTATTAGTTTTATTTATAAGTTTTTAAGTTTTAAACCAGACTAGGAAATAGAACTTGTAAATACATGTGTTAAACATTTTGCCCTAACATTGAATTTATTCTTTTTAAATACAGCTATTAATATTACTCAACCAAGTTTCAGTGGCACAGATGTCTTCGGCTATACCTCATTCCTAGCTTATTCTACAATCCCAAATATCACCTTCTACTATGAATTTCGCTTGAAATTTCAGTTGGCAAACCACCACTCAGCTTTACAAGATAACCTGATTTTTTTCACTGGACAGAAGGGCCAAGGTAAGCTTTATTTGTATCACTTATCCTCACAAGCTTTCAAATACTCATTAAACAAGTAGGATAAAAATATGCACAGGTTTTTCTTGATTCTTTTTAGGATATAATTTCATTAGTGGGAAAATAATCTCTTCAAAACTGTATTGTTTTGTAAAGACAGAGTAATCACTCAGGTTGTATAAAAGCTTCTTTTCATTAAGGAGAAATATAATTGCTTCCAGTAGTTAAAGTCAACAGTTAATCTGAGGTAGTATATTTCTGAACATGATAAATGGAAACCAAGAGGTCAAGGTTCAATTTTTTTCAGTTGTAAACATAAATTTCACTGTTGATCATTGAACTCAGTGTTAGTTACATAAAATAGGAGACCCTAAACCCTGAGATCTCTCAATGCAAGTTAACCCAAGCTATCTACAAGTAAGCTGAGCTACAGTCTGTGTAGCAAAGCATTCAACTTGGTCTGATTAGCACAGCTGAGAAGCAGGTTATGTAGATCTACTTACAGCATTTGTACTAAGATTTTAACAATACTGAAGGTATCTCCTCACAGCACCCCTCTGTGGCAGGCTGCATGGCATCAGCGTGGCATGGGCTAAAATAGTAATAATTCTTGTGTTCTGTCTCTCTCAGCATTACTCCAAACAGAAGCCATAATATTGATAAAAGTTGAGAAAAATTGTATTTAATTTGATGCAGACATAAAGCAGTCATAGATACTTCATAAGAAGCAAGTAACCTGTTTTTTTCTTAATCATTTCTGCAATTGGAGCATGACCTAACTTTTGGGTTTGGAGCTTTCCTATGGGATTGTTGAAGCCTAGGAGGGAGGTTGGGTGATGTGTCTTAGGTCTGAACCTATCACAGTAGGAGAGAGATTTAGGTATGTTAATAGAAGACTCTACTACTATAGTAGATGCTTTACCATATCTAAAACGTCACATGAGTTTTGCAGAAATGGCCCTTGACCTACAGGAACCCTAGACTTATGCTGAACAGCATCAGAAAATTAATGCTTCAGAAGGATGAAGGAGGGGAGAAATTATTATTTGCTGTCTTAAGATACTGAGCTCCCAAAATACATTATTAAAAATCAGTTCTGGGGAGGTATTATGCAGTTACAGATACACATTTAACAAAACAATTGCAGTATATCACATCAGTAGGATACAGGGTGTCCTTCATTTGCTATATTAATACATTAGATATTTTCTTAGGTCTTCCTTTCTATTAAATTTCTTTACTTAAGTTCCTATACCGTCTGGGGCTTCTTCCCCTTTCTCCCTGTGGCTGACTTCCAGGAGTCAGACTGTTAGTCTATTGCAATGCAAACTAAAACCTGTTAGCTTAAACAGCTCAGTTTATCTATGATATAATTAAGTTTGCTGCTTTTCTTCTGCAAAGATCCTGTCAAATTTAGCTAATGCAGCTCAGCCAATCAACTGCACTTCAGTGTGCCATGAGACCCTGGTACTTAATTTATCAGGTTGATTACCCAAATTAGCCTAACACAAATAGGTATTAACCACTCTGAATGGATTTAAACTCAAAACTTAGCTCTGTTTCTATCTGTGAGGAAATCAGAATTTGCTACGTTTTTTTTCCGAACTTCAGCAAAAGACATAGTCAGACGTGGCTGATCCTGCTAACTGAACTACATCCACATTATTTTAACTACATCCATGTATAACACTCCCCGTCCCACATTTTATTTCTGTGACAGTCGCCATTCACTTGCAGGCAGCTTTTCCTTTCACTCACTAATTATTTATTTTTTTTGGATGGATGAAATACTGTCTTTCTTTTTTGGGTAGCTGAGTAGAAACAGTGCACAGAGTTGAAATTACCTAAAACCTTTCCATCTAATAATTCAGAAAACAGCATTCTAAAGCCAGTGTCTGTGCCATTAAATTTTTATAAGAAGCTCAGTTGTAATATGAACACAAAAAAATCATTAGAGCATTCTTTTCAATGACAAGAATGAACCACCACATTCAGACACGTTTCTGCAACCTTGGGAACTGAATTTCAAACACCTGTTTCAAACATTTCCAGTTGTAGGAAATGTAACCAAACAAAAATTATACCAATTAATTCAGTCTTTATTCAGGATGGAGAAAATGCAAATATGAATTGTAGAACACCAGTGGTATGAAATAATCTGATTCTTTTTCAGTTACAATAATCAAAAGAAAACACCAAAAAAATTGCTTAAATATAAAAGATACATTGCACTAAAATTTGTCTCAAAAAGGCCTGCCTGCAGGGTGTACCCTGTACTGTCAGAAGTCATTGTGGAATGTAGCTCTTGGAATCATATTTGGTTGAATTGAGTTTAAAAAAAAAAAGGCCTTACTGGTGTCATTTTTATTAATGAGAATGCTAGAATTCTGGGCTTATTATGCAGTTGTCAGGCAGAAACCTGTCTCCTCATTACTTTGCATATCATTTGTGTGTGTGCATGAACACTGCAGTACAGCAGTCAGGCATTCCTGCACCCCCGTGTTGAACGATGGGTGGGCAGCAGTGCAGCTGCCAAGGGCAGCACTCAACGAACACGGAACAATGAGGTGATGGTAAAATGCTGTTGGTAATTTGCTATTTTCTCCTTAGTTTAAATCGTTGGGGAGACTGAGCACCCCACATTTTAATGACCACAAAGCAGTTTCTTACCAAGAGAATGTTACTTATTTCACCAAGAAAATGCTCTTGTTTTAACAATTTACTGAGTATTGAACAATAACGCTCTCAACAGGAGGAGCATGAGGGTTTTCACAGCCAGTGATCTTCCAGTAAGGAAGCATTTTTAATATTTAATTTGTACTTTCCCCTTTCTCCATTTCATCCCATTTCTTGTAATTAGCATTCTCTTGCAGCACCCTATCTGATTCCCCTCCAATGTTTTCTCTGCCCAAACCATGGTTATCAATTTCATGACTAACCTCTTGTGAGTTACTATGAAATTCTGTCCCAACACACAGTTAAAATTAAAAGCTGTCTCATTTATGCAGACTATTAACATTGTTTTATTCTGCCCCAACCTGATAGAGTTCAAAGCCAGGATAAGGCCTTGAACAACCCGATCTAGTCAATGGTATCCCTGCCCATGGCAGTGGGTGTTGGGACTAAATAATCTTCAGGATCCCTTACAACCCCTCAACAATCTTTGATTCTACGCTTATCTTCTCTACCAAGTCAATTTTGTAGAGTGCTGACACTCTTACACTTCTTTAATATACTTTAATTCTGAAAAGTTCTGAAAAAAAAATCAGAAACCTTTTAAAAAAACAATTTGTCTTTAATGTGCTTCCCCTAATTTTGCAGATCAAATCATGTAAGTGCATTGCAGACACTGCTGAAAATAGAAACTTTAGTAAAGGTATTAAAAAAAGAATTGTTATTTTCAGTTTGGAAGTCCTTCACTGGTGAAAGCAATGGGATTTCATTCAGTCATGAACAAATCATGAACAAATAATTGTAATATAAAATGAATAGTGTTTGTGTTCTATACAACTGAATGTAACTGCACACTATCTACAGAGGCAGCGTATTCATATTCTTTGCAATACAGACTTGCTTTTCTTTTTCTTTATATTCCTATTGCATCAAAATAGTAACTCCATAGAAAAAACGAACTTCTGTATAGAAAAAGCACAGTGTACAGCATGTTCATTTCCAGAATATGAGATAAGGGGAATATGGCAGTTTTGCCTGTGAAGCAGCTGTGTGCAGACCTTCAGTGGCAGGACAATATAAGTAGCATTGTTTCCTGGGGAAAAGCCTACTTTATCTTTTGCAAATTAAGAAAATTTCCCATGCATTTGAGACAGGGGCATCCAGACACATTTGAAATAAGGGCCACCATGTGACATTGGAAGAACAAATAGGATGAGACCTTCCCTGGAACAAATACAAAATAAGACAGCCTTATGAAAACAGAAGAAAATATCAAATAAAGTACAGTGTACAGGCATGAAATTGAACACTGAATTGCCTGAATTCCCAGGAGAGTTGTAAAAAGAAATGGATGGCTTTGAATTTCAATTCAGGACATCCTAAGGCATGAGTGAGAACATTCTTCATTTTCACCATTGTTTGTATCCTGGTTCTTTTACCATACCAAATGTGTGTGCAGAAGAAACGTTGGGGTTGATAAAAAGAAACAAGCTGATCAGGTTTCTCTAAACAATGGTGGTTCCTCTCTTGCCTGCGTGAGAACACAGATTGAATCCTCTTTAAAGATGCTAGTGTAAAAATGTGTTTATTTGGATGACCAGGAATAGGTCCAGAAACTGAACTCTTACTCATGGGCTTTACACCAGACTTAAAACCCTTCAAATGAGATTTTACACTATAGTTACCAAAAGCACAAACAACACTTACAGCACCCAAGCCTAAATGTAAAGAAATTAAATTATTTACTGCGAACTGGCAAATTAATTAGTTCTAACCTGAAAGTAAAGAAGACTTAAAGAATTAAAGCACTTGGCTGACCAAAGAAATTCCATCAATGAAGATCCTAGAGCCGTGTTAATTGGGGCAGGTGCAATAAAGCCTCCAGGTGCTGTTGAGTCAAGGCAGCTGAAGGAGCTTGACAGAAGCTGCTAGAGCTTCTTCAGACCCATGTCCCTGTTAATCCCCTTGCCTCAGAGCAGCAGGTGCCCATTGGTTTTGAGGCTCTTGAAGTACCTATAATGATAGCTGAAAGCATCCTGGAATACGATTAAGTCAGGGCCTATTCTCACATGCAACTTGAAATTTCAATGATTTTTTTTTTTTTTAGATTTTAGAGAAAGTTGAAAATTTATCCATGTTCTAGGGGGAAAGAACAGCAATGACTGCTAAATCCACCAGGCCTGGCAGGTTTTGTCACTAACTTAACTGTAGTATGAAAAAGATCTTGCTCCAAAAGACCTATAAAAGTTTAAAATCTCTGCAGTTTCTATTTTAAATTCACAAGAACACTGGAAATAATCTTACAAGTGAAACCAAGAATATTAGAAATATATAGGAAACTCATAACCTTCCTAGCTAAAATTTTGCTAAACATGACTTTTCAGTCGATTTGGAGTATATCTTACACACTGGTGTTCACTAAATCCTTTTTTTGTCTTTTCAGGTCTGAATGGAGATGATTTCTTGGAGTTAGGCCTCCGTAATGGGAGAGTGGTATATAGCTACAATCTAGGTTCTGGCACAGCAACAATCATTAGCAAACCGCTCGATCTGACGCTCAATATTCATGTCATCCATCTCGGCAGAAATCTCCAGAAAGGCTGGCTGAAGGTAAAAAAGCAATTCCTTTAGAAGGATAGCTTTTAGATGAAAGTGTTCTCTGTGTTTTTTCACATTTTATATGGAAAATTTAAAATTTTTTTGTGCTTCCCCATAAAGCTGGGGGGATTGTCTTAATTATGAGTTCCTAAATAAAGGCAAATTCCTTTGGTGTAACAAATATTAATGTTTCATTGAAAGGTGGATGATCAGAAAAATAAAACTGTGACTTCTCCTGGGAGGCTGGTTGGACTCAATGTCTTCAGTCAGTTTTATTTAGGAGGCTATCATGAGTATACTCCAGAACTCCTACCAAAGGGACCCAGATTTAAGAATGGCTTTCAAGGTAAAGATTACACCGTTTTCAATTCCTTTTAATACATGCATTAGATTGTATATCTTTCTTTCATAGGCAACTGAAACAATCTGTTTTATCAGGAAACTAACTAGAATCTCCTTGGCTGAATTTCCTGTGGCTTTTTCATTATTTCACTATGATAACTAAGAAACGTTGCAAAAAGAGACTTTGCTAAATAATTTTAATGCTTTCTGTTCCTGCTAAAATAGAAGTTTGCCATTATAATGTTTGCCATGTAATCTCTTCTTATGTGTCCCTGTTCTACAACATCACTTCAAAAGGACTTCCTTTCTCTGTAGTAGTTTGGATTCTTCTCCCACTGTGACTGGCAGTGCTAGTTTGGGTAGTAGCTTTCATGCTGAAAACTTCTTTCTGAAAGAAATCGGATTTTTTTTTTTCCTGGCATTATCATCTAGGTCTCTAGACAGGACTTAGCTAATTCCTCTTGCAAATATTTATCCAGCAGATAATCAGTTTTACCTCAAAAGTGATATTTGAAGCTTTGTTGATCTGTTTTCGACTCCTACCAGATCAGCAGTGAAGCAAAGGACTTGTTCATAATACTTTACTTTTGTTCTTTACTTCCAAAGAAGCAATGTGATTGATATTTGCGAGGTAAAATTTCAATTCATCTTAAGCACTGGAAAGCCTTTCAAAAGAAAACATTTTGCAATAGTAAAACAGAGTTTGAGTTCTCATTTATGAAACTGAAGGTACATTATGAAAGGCAAGCATAGCAATAAAACTCGCTTTCATACACTGAAACTCTGCATTTCCATTAAGACCATGTAACTGCCTAATTTCCAGCTATTCGTCTTTTTTCTTACACTGAAATTTCCTCAAAATCAGTTTCATATCCTATAGTCAACTTTTCACTCAGAATGTCATATGAATCAACATCTCATCCATCTCTGTCTTTTCCGGAAGTGTGGATTGTATAGTTATACCTTTCATAGCCTCTTAGCAGCTTGCAAATTGGCATATCATAAAACATAATGTCTGTGCAAGTATTTTAATAAGGTCAATATCTGTGAAGTACTTTTGGCTTTTTTATAGACATGCTAATGGTAGAGGTGACCAGTAGGAATCTCTGGTGCTTCACTTTAATCACAAACATTGTGAGTTTTCCAGGTTCCTCATGTTCCAAATACCTTCTAATGATGAAATTTCTACAAATTCAGTATGAATAATCTTTAAAAAAACAGAAAGTTCATGTACTGTTAGTTACCGTACTATTTCTTGGTTTTCCTTACTCTTTAAAAAGAATTATTTTTTGCAAAATTTTGGCAAACAGAGCACATAAAGTTTTCTCTTTGTCCCTATCATTTACAGTATTAAGTCTGCTATTTTTGCTAATTCATTCCATGCTCCAGTTCCCAGCAGTAGCTTGTCTCTGTTCTCCAGAGCATAATGACTCTCAAGGAATCTACACTTCCCTATGACCAATTTCCTATGATGTTTTCTTAAGTAGTCAGCATCTCATTTGTTCTTCTATCTCAGAAATCTCCCAAATTTCAGCTCTCAGGATCTTCAGGATCAGAAATGAACCTCCATAGACTTTTTCCAGAGTGGGAACTGCAATACCACTAACAGAGAGGAAAATTCTGAACTATTTTACTTCAGCCAATCTGCAGCTGTAGGGAACTCACAGAAACTCTGGAAGTGACAGCCAAGATAAATTTATCTAGCACATAGTTGATTAAACCACTCAGACTTTTGGAAACCTGCTGCTGGCTGCTTTTAAAGACATGATTTATCAAAACCATTTTGCTTCTAATACCAGAGTGGTACCTCTCCTTTTGTAAGAAATCACTACTGGATGAAGAAACATTGAGGCCGGCCATACTGCTGCAGACTAAATGTCCCCAGGGTCAGTGTGCAATAATTTAGGATTTTTACTCTGTTCAACTACAGTTTCAGACCATTTCCTCCCTGACCTGCATGCTTTTAGCACTTGCTCAAGTAATTTCCATAGAGGAAGAGTAAACTGAAAATAAATGTCTTTAATAAATTGTCATTTAATAATCAAAAGTTGTGGAATTTTTAATTTAGGACAAGTGTGAATCAGCACCTCTGATCAGGTTTGAAAGGCTGAAGGATGTTTGATGGTACTGTAAGCAATTTGCAAAATCTCCTTCAGTGCCTATGAGAAGCTGAAGAAACTTGTAAAGGTAGAGCTCGGATGAAGCAGCCATGTTCCTGAGGACTTTGAGGCTCTTTGCACTTCATCTGAATTTGAGGCTCCTTGGGGGGTTGCAGGAGCCTTTTGTAAATGGGATGGTTCATTTAAATGTTCAGCTTTTTTTCATTTCCAATAACAGTGTAATTAAGGTACATTGTGAGTTTTCTGAGCATACTGCAGATGCTCTAAAAAGTCAAATGTGATGTTTAAGTAGCTGAAAGTCCTGTGGCCAAAGAGACTCAGCCTGGTCATTAGTGGACAATCTGAAATGGGAGTATAAAACCAGCTGTTGTTCATGTTCAAAGGTCTGCACAACTCAGCACTATGACTCACCTACACAAAATGAGACTGAGAATTATTTGGAAAAAGCTGGAAGTTACAGCTGAATTTCCAGCCCTTCCACCTCTGAAAGAGGCAGAGAGAAATCTGGTGTCAGGGACAAAACGAGAGGGAGAGTTCTGATGTTTCAGGCTCTGTGCTACCATAACTGCAGGAGGCAGTCTCTAGCCATAGATGCAATTGATGGAGAGCCAGGGCTTGCATCTAGAAATAAGTGAGGAGCAGAGAAAGAGGAGCGACTGATTGTTTCTGTGGTCCTGTTCATAAGCAGGATGAAGCATGGCTATAGAAATAATCTGTTGTTTGACAGCAAATACTGTCAAAAGAAGGAGTAACTAGGCTAAACACACTCTGACCACAAAGCTGAACTGTTGAAGAACCTCTTTCATGCTGAAAGAGCCACCTCTTCACATAAATGATTTTGCAAAGAAGTAAGTAAAATTCCAGGTACGGAAGTCACTATTTTTTAAAAAAAAAGTAAGCCCAGAACACAGTTGAATTCCAAATAGATACAAATATAGCCTTTCAGTCAATGTTTAAATCCGTAGTAAGCTAGAATACGTTGCAAGCCTGCCAGGGTAAAGGCTACTAATCTTTATGTTCCTGCACCACAGATGTCACAGAAGGAAAGTGACTTCTGAACTGGCTTTAAGTCAGTGCTGTATGATCCACACAGGCCCTCTGGGTGTTTGGGTCGCAGCTTCCAGGAGTCCTGAGTAGTCACTATATGGGCCATCTTTTGGACCAACACCCTGCTACTCACGAACAGCAGAGAAAAACAGGGGGAAAGCAAAGCATTTTAGGATAGGTAGGATTTTAGAATTCTGTAACTTCAGTACTGCACTGAGATAGAGACACATTGATAAAATATGTTCTCTCTGTCAGTTCTCTTGCTGCATTTTTAGTACATTTTGAAAACGCCTGCTTTGTGTACTTTTTAGTCAAATTAGCACCAAGTGCTTATAAGCAGGTAAGGGATCCCAGCAAGAAAATATGGAAAAAATCTTTGTGTGATAAGGATATTTAAAAAAAAATAAAGAAAAAGTAAAGCTGAGTAGTGAAGTTATGTATTTTATGATAATCCCTCAAGTTTACTTAATCCACTGTCGGTGTCTATTTAGTGTTTTGTGAGCTCTGCTTGACTGGGGTGAAAGCTATAAAATAAATTGATGGTAAAAAAGATCAGTAATAGAAAGGCCTAGGTGTGGTCTAAGGAGTCACAATTCAAAAGATTGCAAACAAAAGAGTAGTATACCATCTGTGAGTGTACAGCCTTGGTGTCTGATTTCAGTTTACTTGCATAAACTCTGATGTTCAGAATCACGCCAAGTTTAACTCACAAAGTCGGGAACTTCGAGTTCCTCTTGCAAACTTGGCTGTGTCAGAAAACCTCTCCATTATTCAGAATAGTTGGCAGTCTCTCATTAAAAGGGGCCCAGGACTGGCTGAGCAAAGGGAATTCAGGTCAGAAAGAAGGCACATTCATCAGCTGATCCCTCTGCAGAAGGCTGTATAGTGCTTGCTACAACAGGCTCAAATTGCTGCTCTGACTCGTTAAATAAAAGATTAATTTGCACTTAGCTGGACCAAAACACTCTTGTACCTGTTACATGCTTTTTTTACCAGTGCTCAAGAACTGTTCCTAACCTAGATGGCACAGCTAACCTGTGGTTGGTACAGTTAAACTAGTCATCAACACAAATGACAGTTTATTTTCCACGATGACCTTTAAGTCCTTGAGGACTCGCTGTGCTTTCAATTGTTTACGCAGAGCTCTGGGCTGCTTTTTCTTAGCACTCCAGCAAGACCCAGGAGAACAGAACATGCTTTATCTGCTGCTGATAAAGAGATGAAACATTAGTTAGGATTTGCCAAGCATAAGGTGGCCTAAAAAAACAACCCTGTAAAAAGCAAAGAAGCAGTAACATGAAGATTGCAAGTAATCATTAAAATAGGTTATTTTTAAATTACTTATTATGAGTTTCTGAATTAACAGTTATGCGTCCATATAGACAGAGCTAAAAATGTGTGAAATATGGAAATAGCCTAAGAAAGCTACTTTCAATAACATCATGAAACTGTGGTTAAAATAGTTATCTTGCTAAAGATATTACTTGTATTTTGTTCAAAATGCATTCTGTGACTGTAAAAAAAATCACATTGTACATTCATTGGGTCTTTCAGATGCAAGTCTTTTTCTTATGTGATCTCAGTGAATCATGCAAAAACTCATATTCAGTGATGTTTTTAAAATCAGTGTAACGATTACAGCTAAATTGTATAAATTAGGTTTAGAAAGGTATGAGCATTTTCAAATACAGTTCTGTACGAGTTTAACTAAAGTAATTTAAAACCTGATTTTTAGTTTGAAGTTGTATATATATTTATGTACAGATCTGAATGACATTTCAAAAGTGCTTAAAGCTACCTTTAAATGTGACTATACATCACTTGGATGTTGGGGTGTATTTTGAAAATTCAGTTAGGATTTGATCTAAAAATACCTACTATATGGCACCATTTTCAGTTTTTCAGTATAGAAATGAGCACATGGATCCATAAACACGACTCAGAAATACTGATGACTTCAGCTGGACCTGTAAGGCTGACCACCTGTGACACCACTAGGAAGAGCGAAGACTCTCCAAAGGGGCACTCCCCAGAACACTCACAGGCTAAGCAGGAGCTGTTGGGAAGTAGCAAGCAGGGAACACCTCTGCTTCAGTCTGAAGCTTTAGCTCCTCTTTTCACTTGGGATACCAATGTATTATGCAATTAAAAGGAAATCAGAGCATAGATCCAGGCACTGGCACTCAATCATCTTTACAAATAAATTATTACTATATTCCCTGACAAATATTTGGTCAGTTATTGTTTTATTGTCTGTTATTGTAATTATTGTTTTCCTAAACTATTCTTTGATGTGTTTAGGGACTTAGAATAATCTTCGGACCATTTCCCAGTGGTAGTCTGCATGCAGCTGTACTGTTCTGGAAAATAATAGAAGTTTGATAACAAAATTGTGACCATGCCACATGACTTGGCCACAGGACCAAGTAACAGGCCCAGAAGTGTTTACCTTGCTAGTATATGTTAATTTTTAAAATTATTTTCTGAGATTAAGGGCCTGAAGGAACAGCCTACATTGACCTTAAAATGTCATGTGTGACATGATCTGCATGTACCAGGGACTTGAGAAGGGAAGAATTTGTGTCATTAGCTGAAGGGGTCCTTTTCAGCCTGCGGAAATTCAAGTCCACCTTCCTTGCTTGCATTATATTATCCAGTGCTGTCTGGATTGTATTATATTTTATATTAAGCAGATTGCTTGCTGTTTGTTCTTCTCTTTTTTCCTGTTTTCTTTTCTTTTTTTTTTTTTT
>VZRQ01009384.1:903854-984288 GCA_013397975.1 Machaerirhynchus nigripectus | reverse complement strand
GCAAAGAACAGCTCTTCCAGGGGCACAGGCAGGCCTCCCTGAGCGATGGGTGACTTCAGCAAGCGTAGCGATCTCTCGGCTACGAGTGACTTCAGCTTGAGTGTTCCAGCTCTTGCAACTCAGGGACAGAGAGACAGGAGGCCGTGTATGACAGTTCCACAAAGGGAGCCTTTATTGTGCAGCCACCCCACAAAGGGTAGGTCACTGACACGCCCACCCTGGAATCAGGTGGCAGAGGGGGGTTCTTTTATGGGAAAGGTAGGGGGTGGGGTAGGAACCAATAGCCAACGGGATGTCAGGTATTACCATAGGGAAACAAGGCATGCTGGGTTGTCACCCTAACTGAAGGGAAAGTTGTCTGTCTCTGGAGGGGATTCTTTTGGCCCCCCCCAGGCTTCTTCCTCCAGGGGAGTGCAAAGGGCTCATGTGCCAAAGGCTCACAGCCCTCCACAGATAGAAGTAGTGAAGAGGAGAGCTGTGTTAGTGTCCAAATGCAGTTGATGGGGCGAAAATAGGTGACTTTTTTTCCTGGAAATTCTTATTTTCCATTAAAAAACCCCTTGTGGAGTAAACCACTGACTGCTCCCCGTCAGAAAGTTCTGAGCCAGTTTAAATCCGCAGGAGCTTCAAGCATTGTTTGAAGTGTGTCAGTTCATCTATAAGCTGCTCACCTGGCTGATGTATGGGATAAGAGGGGGCAGCCATGAGAGGTTGCCCAGCAGACGAGTCTCTGGTGTTTCATGCCTTGTCTCTCAGTATAGATGGAGCTGAGTGCCCAGGCTGTAAAGCACAGAAGAAGGAAGTACCTTTGCAGTTCCAAATTACTGTTGAATGTCAACACTTCCATTGTAATAAATTTTGTTTTCAAACACTTTGTAACACAGCTGTAAAACCTTTGCTGACAAGCAATTTTTTATTTTAAAAGTATCTGCCAAGATTAATTATACTTGCTTCCCCTTATGTGCTTTCACATGTGTTCATTTATTTCCACATATTTGCATACATTTTTTTAACAAGAGAAAGGTGCTGATTTAAAACTTGTTAAGATACTGACTGAAAACACTGAAGACAGCAAGACAGATTACAATGAGAAAGCAGGCTTTGCACTGTGGAGCCTCTGTCTATGATGCATCTTAAAACAACAAAAAGCTGTCCTTCTGTATGCTACAAAGAAAAACACTTGCATATCTGTCAAGCTAAAAACAATCTACTAACTCTGTATTGGAGAAAGAATTATATGGTAATTGGTTTTGCTGCCGATGACACAAAGCTTCACCTGTAAGAAAACTGGTACAAAAAACTGCTTCTAAAGCTAGTAAGCTGTACTGAAATTTGGAAAATTGACCCCAAGATTAGCACACAGACTGATCCCCATTCCCTTTATGAGTGTATTCATATTCTCCTAAATACAGTAATGAAGGAAACACTTTAAAAACATAATTTGGGATTGCTTTGATTGTTGCACTGCTGTATGTCCCAACTGTTGCACTTTGGAGGATTCTTCCGGAGCTGTTAAACCCTTGACATCTGATCTTTCTGAGGAACAACAAAGGATAATGGCCATCTTTTCCCTTATGAGCATATTAGAGGAGATACAAAACCAAAATTGCAAGACAAAATTCATAAATCTGGGCTGAAGCGTCCCACTCCCGTCCACCCACCTAAATCCTTGCTTCAGCAACTTACTCAGCTGTGCTAAGTCATCTTCATATCTATAAGGTGAAGCACCAACAGCAGCATCTAGAGGACATTTGGAAAGCAGGTGGCAGGCTAGAATGGCAGCTGGCGACAGAAAAACATTGCGAGCTTGGTATTATAGGCAATGTTCTTTTTCATCATTACAACTCGTATTCCAGATTAGTTTAGGGATTATTCTAAAATTTGTGGGGCACTGGGGGAAGAAGAGGGGGGCATAATTTGGTTTTTCTGGGTTTTTTTTTGCTTGTTTGCATTTAATTTATAGTGACCCACTACTGAATTCTATTCCCGTCCCCACATTTCAGGACAGCTAGGTCTTCACACACTGTGTATATGTGCATGTATGCACCAGTAATGGCCACTTTTGCCTCTCACAGAGAATGTGAAGCATTGCCAAAGAGGCATGGATGTAGCTTACAAATATTTTCTGTCAAAGTACAGTAGCTGTCAATACTACCTCAATATATTTTCTCAGAGGGAACTTCTTTCTATTTTCAAATCATTTATGTTCCTTTGAAGAGCAGAGTCCTTGAGGGAACTGGATTTGTGTTCAAATATTTTCTCTGCTGCAATGAGATCTCTCCAGAGGTTTTGCTTGCTGTTTTGAACTATTTTTATGTCTTGCTTTCACCACCCTGCCAGAAAGTGTGCAGTGCTGTTAAGCTGTAGATTCAGTTGCTATAGGGATAATGCTTTGATTTAAATAGAAACAGAAATATGCAGCATTAATCTGTACATTCTGGCCTGCAGCAGAGCACAACTGCTGTGTTTTAAGAAAACAAAGGGGAAGTACTTGAATAATAAAATGAAGAATGTAATTTTCAAGGCACAATAATATCCCCTATTATTTTATTTATGGCACAAAATCACAGAAAATAGAAAATTACATATAACAAGATTGTCTGTGAGGTGTTACGGCTACTTCTTGTTGGTGAAGTAAGAAAAAAGTGTATCTTGTGTGCTGTTTGAACAGAACATCAGACAAAATGGAGAGGGTTCAGTCTGCTAAATGTAAGCACGTGGTGTCGCTTTAGACACCCCTGGGTAGACGTTTGGCCATCAGCTGCTGCTTCAGAAGAGCTTGGGACTTGGATAAGTTTTCTGTCATATCTCCAAGCTTCATGTGCATTTCTCAGCACCCTATAGCTTTCAAAGAGCAATAGCCACTTGGGTTTGGAAATTAAATCACACCCCATACGTGTGGGGTGCCCCATAAAAGGACCTGCTGTAGTCTCGTTATTGGGCTAGATTGAATTAAAATAAATTTGCAGTGCAAGGACAGAATCAATCTGTAAGAGAAGGACATGCTTTCATATTCTGTAAGGGAAAAGACATTTAGCTGTTTATTTACTTTGGTTTAAAACAATATAAGTTTCTGGTTTGGGGGTGAATTTGCTATGCAAAAATTTTTGTCCAATTTGCCTTATTTAATAGGACACTTTTGCAGCATTCCATGGTTCTCTTTGTTTACATATAGTTGATTCTCTTCCAATCTTATTTTCTTCAGGCTCCATTTTTATGTCCTAGCCTGCAGATAGACTGTTTTTTGTTAATGCTCCACCTTTCCACTGCGTGAATTTAAAACCACTCTTATTTAGAAATCTCCTCCTTTGCTCAACATCTTTCAGTTCCACTACAAAACAAATTCAAGAACTATATCCAGAAATCTCCAGTGGACTGGGCAGCCTGATGGGGCCAATACATGCCAATATGAATTTGAGATGTCCTGCACTATCTGAGATTCTTATATGATGCTGAGAAATGTTTCAGTTCCTCCTGGAAAAGTGGTTGGAGGTCAGACAAGATACCCTAGGGAGTTTCAGATGTCACTAAATATCTTCTTAATCTCAGTTGGTCTAACTAATTAGATAAATTAATTAAGCCTCTGATCTCCATTGAGTATATGCCTATCTTACATATAGAATACCAAACTCTTGTCAGAATGTGCAGACCTGAACACCTCCTTTTCTTCTGGTGTTTGATTTGACACCACATTTGCATAACTGTGGGAAATTCCATATTTGCTAGCATTGACAATGACATTTTAAACAATGTATTTTCTATATTTAATAGGAGAATGGGTTTTGTTTAATTTAGGATCTAAGTAAACTTTCCAATTCTTCACAAATCCTTTAGGACCTTTAGTTATTTCCTTGTAAAGTTCAAGAAATGCTTCTAGTTTGATCAGGATTTCGTGTAGTAACAAACAGACACATTTCTTACATAATTTATGTGTGAGATTACTTTTCATTATTTTTTTTAATGTTGCTTGAATTTTTGTAAAATATTTTGGGGTTTGGTTCATAATGAACAGTGATATACACTTGTTGTCCTTGCTTACATAGAAACTGTGTTATTTGTTTGAGAGCTAATTTTGGCTTTGGTTAGGGACTTCAAACCTGAAAAACCATTCTATGAACACTTCATGACACTGTTAAGCATCTGACAAGAAGCAAACAAGAAAAAAGCCATTAAATTAAACCATCCTTGATCTTCCTAAATACAAATATGCCAGAACTTGAAGTGGTATTTGAATTTCCAAAATTTAAAGTGAGTTCCTTTTGCTTTCTGAGCTGGCTGACTTTGCCCTGTACATACTCTGAAGTGCATCCTATTAAGAGTCCTTTGCAAAACTAGGAGATTCAAGATTATACAGTTTGTTTTCACACACACTATCAAAGTTGTATTTGAAAGCCTTTCTATCCTTTCCCACCTAAAAATATGCTTTAAAAAAACCACAAAAAAACCCCACATTTTGGCAGTTGCTCTTGAGATACTGGTTTCTCAAGAATATAGAAGAATTAATTTGATCCATGTTCTTCAAAAAGCCTGAAAATAGGAAAGTATCTTGCAGTAACATTATCTCCTAAGACACGTAAACTTACAGTGTCCCCAGGTGAGCTAAAGGCGTAGGATCCTCTCACAGTCAGTGGAGATCCAGGCCTTTCCAGTTGTCTTAACACTGGCATTCTAATGGCACAGGTCCTGGGATAGTTTTCTGCTCTTCCTAGGAGCACAGAAAAGGAGCACTTCAGAGGAGCACAAGTCTTCTACAGTTCTTCTGTCTTATCTGCTGGCTCACACATCTCTCAGACACGACGTGGATCATAAGGCAAATACCATTAGTCTGTGCTGAGGAAATTGAAAGCAGAACTTTATCACTAGGGCCATGCATGTGTTGGTTTGTGGGACGGATAGTGCTCCAGTTCCCAAGACTGTTTCCACTGGATCACCGCTGATTAGCATATGAGCTCAGGCAGTTACTCGAGGATCCCATTGCCTGAACTTCAGCATTCAGTGGTCTCTGTCAGAAACTTGTCTCCCTGGCCAAAAGCTGCCTCTCTCATATACCTCTAGGGCAACTGTAAGCTAGCTGGGCATCTGATGTAACATAAAATTAACTGTCTTGATCTCAGAATGAATCTCACCTCTTCTACCTAAAGAAATACAAGAAGCATCTGGAAGATGCTCTTAGTCATACAATTTACTTTTAGGTCGTTCTGCAAGGAGCAGGGAGTTGGACTCAAAGATCCCTATGACGCCCTTCCAACTGGAGGTATTTTGTGATTTTGAACGGGTCTTTAAATCCCGGAGAGTCAAGTCACTAGTGCAAGCTGTCGGGCTCTCCTGGTCTGGGAAAACAAGCAACCAAAATCAAGAATATATAGAGAAAACTAGACCAGCATGGCAGGCCTCATGATGGAAAAGACCTGAAACATTGCCTTTTCCTTTATTTCTTTAAAGATCAGGAGATTTTGGATATAAGCTTCTCAACACCAGTCCAGCTTGCTTAGGCGTGTTAAATAGGCTTCATTTGTTGATAGACCATTGCCACCGCAGGCCGGCAAACATTTTCACCTCTCTGCAAATAATTTTCAATTAATTTAAAAACATGACTTCTCTTAAGTCATAAAAGACAAGAGTTAATAGAAATTAAAATGGACATATGCAGACACAAGCCAGGGAAAGGGGAAGAACCCTCATGTATGATGCCCAAGAGCAGCAGCACCAGCTCCAGCAGCCTCCGTTGCAGCACAAGGAAGGGGCACTGCTGTTTGCACTCGGGGAGTTAAATCACTTCCCCTTCTCAGTATCTTTCATGCATCAAAGCATAACATTTATGGCTGAGACAGAAAGAGTTCTGATGCTGACTTTGATGAATTGAGGTGCTTTTGCTTTTGCAAGGTCCTGTCCTCTTTTCCCCTTCATTCCAAATAGCTGTTTATCACTCTGAAGGGTTTGTTGGCTGTGCTTTGTTTACATGTTGTCTGATCTGAAGGTTTGGTGAAACAGCAGTTTCACAGGCTCCTCATTATGTTTTACTCAGAAACAGTGGGCAGATTAATGGAGGATATGTAGCTCAGTCAGTGCAAAGAAAAATTCAAGAGTTTGCACAAAACAAAAAACCAAGCAAACCTGAACCAATCAAAACCCAATCAAAATGTATGAGTTTTCATTCTTAGCCTTGAGAAAGAAAACTTCCAGGGAAAAATCCATAAGTATTTTTATTCAGGGGAATAGTTTTTTAATCATAAAGTGGTACTGAATGCTAGAATTCAAATAGGTCTAATAGGTTTAATTTTAGCTGTTTAGTAAGGAGGGCATTTTAAACATCAATGCAAAGTTTATTCTGTATTTAACAATTTCTACAGAATTCATACTAATTTTAAATTTACAGGTTAGTGTGAATTTTTTGGGTTTGTTCCCCAGCCTGGATGAAAGAAAGGCATAAAGAGTAGCAGACATTAACAAGTCCAATGATTCAGTCAGTTTAGAAAATTTACTTACGGTATAGATTTACAGTCATAGATATATGAAACCCAGATTGCCACCTCTTTCATGGTCAGATCCACTATCCTATTTTCCATCAAGTGCTTCAACAAACCTACATCTGATATGCCAGTTATAAGAATTTAGAAAATTAACAATGACTAAGTGATAAGCAGTTGCTGACAGACTCCTGTCAGCAACTAAAATTTGGAAATGTTAGCAATTCCTTTATGCTGGTTTTATTTTTATGACTGTTTTTTGCTGCTTACCTTTCCCTTTTAATGTCCACTTTAAGTCCTACTTTATAAAGCCAAGGTCTTTTGGAGTTATTTGTAGAGCAAAGCACACACAGAAAAGCTGCAAGCTTCTTTTTTATTTTTTCTTAACAGATGTTAATTGCGTAAGGCTAAAATTCAAAATAAAATGTTTCCTACTAAGCACATTTTTCTTTTATAATAAAATGAACATACCAAAAAGTTAAATGAATAACTTGGTTACTACCCTTTTTTGTTAACCATTTTGGATCAGGTTATTAAATAGAGGTATCCAAACTTGAAACTCTTGATTAGATTGCTACTGACATGTTGATTTCTTTTGATAATACTGTTGCATTCTTTCCTTTCACTTACCCTTTGTAGCTGTGACTGCCTCACTGGATGGAAAGGTGCATTTTGCACAGAAACTGTGTCAGTGTGTGAACCTGAGCATGATCCTCCACATCTGTGTCAGCAAGGCAGTACCTGTGTGCCACTGCCCAGTGGCTACACATGCCACTGTCCTCTTGGAACAACTGGTACCTACTGTGAACGAGGTATGTCAAGAGTACAGTACATTGTACACACAGTTATGTGAGGTAAAACCACAGCATTCTGCAATATATCAATTAAATGTGACATACAGACACAAAGTACAAAATAGATTTAAGAATGTGATGCTCCTTTCTGTTAGAAAAAGTAATTTAAAACTATGAATTGTTAGATATTGTTTCCTTGCTCTGCTTATTTTTAATGCCATTTTTTCCTTCCAGTTTTTCAAATCATTCAACCAGGTTCACAAGCATGATTTGTCAGACACCAAGGGGACAGGAAGCATTGCAGAGCAATGTTACAGTGTTTAGTTCAATTCCCAAGCTCACATTAATGAAGTATGATGGGAAATACACTTGCAATCTCAGTAGTGGTGCAGAAGAGGGAAGCATCTGGGACCTCATCCAATTTCTGCTGATCCTGATGGAGAGGTTCCCGTTGACTTCACAGATTATTGGGTACAGATGCACTGATAACGGTGAAAAAATATGCAAATATCACTGTAAAAATCTGCAAGTGATTATTCTCCCCAGCTTTCTTTCAACACATCACTCTCAAAATATGTCCTCAGTTTGCAGGTTTTGCATTTCTTACCCTCATGTAAAGGAATCTTTATTCCGTTTTCTTCTCTGAGACTGCACAAATGAATATTCAACAATGTGGATGCACAGGGGCTACAAGCTCAGGGACTTTTCCTGCAAGTGCCCAAAGTGCCTCTGTGTGTAAGGAATTGTGGTACAGCCCACACCCTCTATTCCACAGCTCTTAGTTTCATGCTAATTTTGCACAAGCTTATGTCTTCCTGTTGAGAAGCTTTCTGTACAACTTTTGGAGAACTCCAGTGGCTGTTAAATAGCTGCCTTTCCAAACTGCCTGTCAAGGTCCCGCCTCCCTTGCTGTGTGAGTTTGAAGCCCAAAACTGACAAGCTGAAATGCATTTGACCTGATTTGCAGTCCTCACCCTACAGATGGATAGTTTTAAAATCCCATTACACATGGAACTGGTAGGCTCAAATGAAAAATAATATAGCTTCTGGAAAGTTACTGTTGAATTCCCTATTCCATGTAAGAATGTGCTTTCTTTATTGCCTCTGCTGCAACAGCTGTTCTAGGCTCTTTATATGAACTTCCAATTTTGAATTCTCATTTCAAGTGAGGTTTTCTAAAGTAATGCCATCTGGATTCAGGATACTGATCATCAGGACGTGCTATATATAAAGCAGGTAATTAATCAGGTAAACACTCCTGTGGTCTGGTTTCAGAATACATTTGGATCTTATGATGGCCACATAATCAGTACAAAACATACTGGAGTAAGAGAAAATTGTATTTCTTACAGATTGTCTTCCTTTTAGTAATTCTTCACCTGGTAAGCATATTAGAGGGTTCCTCTGTGTTTTATTTAAAAGCTTTCCTTTTATGAATAGGTACTATGGATCCGGACCAAACTCTTTGCCCTGTATTTCACCTTACTCTGTGGCAGAATAATGAATTATCATGAGATTTTTCAAAGAGCAGTTTGCACTTTTAGTGGATGGCAAATTGCTAAAAAACAGCTGCTTATCAAGATTGAATATCTCATCTCTGGATTAATGGTGGTTATTGGAGCCAAAAGAAAAAGAGACAGAGAGCAGTGAACAGCCCAAGGGAGAAAACAAAGGGTAATTAAAGGATGAAGACTAATGAATGTACAAGAAAGAAGGAAAAAAGTGTGAGAAAACAGAAGAGATTTATGAGGCAAAAAAGCACAGAGTAGAATAACAAAGGGTAAGAACAAACAGGGTTTTACAGATAATAGCAACTGGTAAAGACAGTACAACAGTATGGTTTGCAGAGGAACAGGTCAGGTGAAGTGAATAAATGGGGCAATAGGAGTAGAACCACAATAATAAACAAGAGTATTCTGAACACAATTATTAAGGGTACTCAGGCATAAACTGGCAATAATCTAGCACTAACTTGTTTGGCAAACACTAAAAATGTTTGAGGTTCTTTATTAACTATGTGCATGAGAGATGAAAGCATATGAGCAGATGAGGATGATGCTGTTCTTAACCGTGATGTGTCCGGCTTAGGGCATCAACTCAAGCCACCAAGGACGCAGTGACTGTCAGCACAGAGATAGGGTACATTATGGTTAAGCTTTAGATGTCAGAGCTCCACTAACAAGTGTTCAGTAGTTGGAAAACTAAGTTAGAACAAGACTGAACACAGGGAGAGACAGATCAGTTAAAAAACATCATTTTCATGGCACTTATGGCCTGAGACTTACAGTACTTACTTGATTATCTCATGATGACCATTGCCAAAATGTAAATTCTGAGCAATAGTCTCAGGAGGCTGCAGTAAGATGTGTGTTATTTCGTGTGTTTTAGAGGAAACAGAAGAAATCAACCCACTTGACCAAGAGAGGGTAGCAGTTTCAATTACTGTGCGTTTCCTATGGGCTATACACAACCGATCCATATTCAGGAAGTAGTGCAGTCATATTTTGTAGTCTGAAATGCCGAGAACAAATATATTCATTGTATATTTCAACCTGACAAAGCAAGTACCAGGACTTGCTTTTCTCAGAGAAAGATCAAGAGGTTCAGCAGGCAGACAGCACCCTGGTGACTGACCAATAGGAAGATGCCTGTGAAATTTAAGACCAGCTTTGGGACGCCAAGCATCCATAAAGAGCACTAGGAAAGGAGGACAGGGTTGTAAATTAGATCAGAATGGGCCCAAGGAACAAAGCCTTGTCATGCAAGGCAGAGTAATACATGTCTTCAAGAACAACTTAAAGCTCTACTTCTTGGGTGCACTGTGTAGTCCAAATGCAAATAACACTCATAAAACAGGTTGCTTCTTCAAGAGTGTTAGGTTTCTAAAGGTAACAAAAAAACCCAAACAAATTATTAATTTATACTTCCAGAAATAAAAGTGAATATAATGAAATGGGATGGAAATGGAAGATTTATGCAGGAGTCTTTTTCACTTGGTGTTAACATTGCCATTTGGACTTAAAACACTTCTAAGACTGTGACACATGAAGCACCAAATAATTCTGTTCCACTGGTTTGAAAAGGTCACAGCTGTGACAGTAACACAGCAAAGCCAGACCAGCTCCTGAAGTGCATAAATGGCAACCAAACATTGCCATGATCTGGCATGGTGTTAATTCTCTAGTTAGCACTCCCATAACCACAAGGATTAGGAATATGGGGTAGTAGCTTATCTAGGGGTTTTTTCTTTACAGTAGTTAATGTTTTCCATGACACCAAAACATGATGTTAATAAAATCTTTTGGTTATTTGACTTAAAGTTTGCAACTGAACTACCAAATAATTCTAACTTGTCTTCTGATTAAGAAGTGAAGCTTCCGCCTGGAGCAGCACATAATTTAGTTATTTCAATAACACACAGTATTCAAAACCAACAAGAGTTTCCAGTAATTTGTCTGGGGAGTCTCCTGCATGGCTTTGCAAGCCAAATTCCAGCTTATTCCATTTGTGACAATGAATACCTTTGTAATTAGATCTCTCAAAGGGTTTTTGAAGAGGGAGAAGTCTCTAAGGACATCTTTTTTTTCAGCTGCCCTGCAAGTATATAGTAGACCTGTTGGTTTCACTGTGATTATTACTGTGAGAAACAGTGGCCAAGATCAAAGGTCAAGGATGATTCTTCCTGAGAAAGAAGGAACAGTGTAAAACCCTTTTGCTGCAGGTAGTTTGATTATACAGGACATTGTTATATACCTGAACACACAATATCTTTTTCATAACTAGTAATTATTAAGAGATGTGAACATTAAAATTACAGACACTATCCATAATTACTGTCTGCAATTATATTGTAATCTCTACTAAATTCTATTTTAGCAACTTATTCCTCTCATAAGAACCATGTCCCTATGTGAGGCCAGTAATCTTGTCTCCAGCAGTGGCCAATAATGGAGGTTTAGAGAAAAAATTAACACAGCAACTATATACAACATCTCCCTGAAGCACTCTTTTAGTTTCTAAACATTTATGGCTTACCATTTGGGGTTTTTTCCTTGCCATTTATCTTAATGGATTAAATCAAGTCTCTAATCTTGGCATAAAGAGTATCACCAAAGGCAATTAAAAACTTGAACAAAAAGAAATTTTAAGTCAGTAAAGTTCCTCTGGCATTCCATTACACATTGAGATATATTTACACATAAGATAGGGTTTCTATAGGTACTAAGCGTATTTATTTCCCAGATAATTTAACAGAGGAATGAAGAAGACCTACAACTTCAGATTAGTTAACTGTGAGATAACAGAGATTGAGAATGTTCTTATTTAAGGGGACAGCAGTGTAATATTTGAAAGACTCTATAGGTGGCAGTATTGGAGAACACTTGCCAGTGGTGAAAATAAACAGGGTTTTCATTACAGTATTTCTACAAATTTTAAATTATTCAGCAGGTTTCTTTAGCAGGAATAGTTTGTGCCACATACATTCATAAAATCTATTATGATAATTTTTCTTGACTTCAAGGCATGAGACCAGAATGCTATTCCCTTTTTCACAAAGAAACAAGTTAATAAATAAATTTCTTCAACTGTATATTAGTCTCTGAATTCCATAGCTACAAATACTGCCTGTCACTATACAACTCAGAAGAACTGAAAGAAAATGTAAAGAGTTTTCATTGTTCCATCCTTGGTTTAATGAGATACGTGTCAAGCAATAAAGCCATTTCCTTGATGAACAAAGGGTGAGCAACTTCCCTGGGCCATGTTTATTCAAGTCAAGTCAATTTTCTAGATATTATTTTGACATCAAATTCCATTTTCCTGTATAAAAGTACAGAATTTTTTGAAAATACCGGATAAACTGTTAAAAAATCCTCTCTGACTTTTGAAATAATTTTTACTATAAATATTTTTTACTTTCTACATAGCATAGAATATTACTTGACATATTTTGGCTACTATTGTAAGATAAATTATTTCACAGTATGACTTAGCTCAACTTCTACATGACAAGACACTTTATATACACAGTCAAGCACATATACATGTACATATACGTTTGGTTTACCTGACAATGCAGTTAGACTTGCACAGTCTATTTCATAGTTATCATTTGCAAATTTTTGCTTCTATGCTTACCCATAAGGACAATTTATTATTAAATAGAGTCACAGTGACTATTATCACTATTGTCTTTTAGTCATTTAAGCAATGCCAATCCCATCAAGCTTTGTTTCCATTGATATTTTTTGAAAACTTGTGGCAACATGAGCGAATCTTTAAATAGTAGCTACAGCATTCCTGTCCTATAAGGATAAAATGTGTTGTCTAAACTTTACCTGAAAAGCAATCTAAGCTTTCAGCTTTATCATTAACAGTCCAGTAAACTTAATATCCGTGGCAGATACAAGGGAAGATGAATTTGTAACATTTATCTGTACAATTTAAAAATCCAAGTAGAATAAAATGAGTTACCTACTTGAATGCATCATATATAAATGCAAGTGGGAGTCATGTATGATAAAATAAAGGAGATGATAATACCCTCACACCAGTTCAGCTATGTCATCATGGAATGTGATGTCCCAATAAAAATTCAATCATCTACTTACCATTCCCTCCAGTCACCCAACTGAGTAAGAACAAGATACAACCAGCCAACTAATACTTAGCAGGATGACTCTGAAATTACTTAGACTTCATCTATGAGCATGAATGATTTGCTGGAAATGTGCTTGCCACCTTACTTTGTGAAGGTGTTCAGAGCTAGTTAGTTAGTTAGTTAGGTAGTTAGATAGTTAGCTAATGGTGGGAACTGGTTTTAAAGGCAAAGCACCTAGATTTAAGTGTCTAAATGTGAGTTCAATATATAAGTTCCTATTATAAGTTTAAAGATTTGAGAGCATTTCTCAGCCCATAGAGATGCAGCTGGTGTCTGGTCTGAAAGACAACTTTGCTAAAGGAGCCCCAGCAGGAGTTTCCTTCTGCATTGCTTGAGGAGTAGCTTTAGATACTTGATCCTGTGCTGAACTTCACTGCAGCAGCATCAAGATCCACTTGATCTGGACCCTGACTCACAGACTAATTTGCAGGCTTGACCTTAACACCTGCCTCATCACTGTGGAACTGATGTTTCACTTGCCCAAGCTCAGCTATCAGGTGTGGGCACTTGGGAGGCTTGATCAGGCTTTACTGAGTGAAAAATGAGCCAGACATGGCTTTTTCTATGTCTTATGTTATTAAGTCCTCACTCCTTTGAGCAGTGACTCACACATCCTTTCCCCTTCTTGCTGGAAGCTGGAACAGATTGCCCAGAGAGGCGTCAGAGTCTCTGTCACTGGAGATATTCAAGAACTGTCTGGACACAATCCTGTGCAATGTGCTCTAGGATGACCCTGCTTGAGCAGAGAGGGTGAACCAGGTGATCCACCGCAGTCCCTTCCAACCGTACTGTGTAGCATCATCAGATACTAGTATTCAGCTTAGAAAACTGAGCCATTAATCAGATAAAGAACAGAAGTATTTGTTTAAATGCCTGTTGTACTTACAATGCATCCTGCAGTGCTGAGCATTCCAGTGAGTAACGCAGCAATTACACAGCACAGGACCTACCAATTTAGCTTATAGGATCACCAAAGGCATCCATTTACCTCATTTGTTTTAGCAAAGAGTTTCTTGGGAGTAAGCATATGTAACACAGGTGTTGTCTTGTGCAAGTTTAGCTGAACTTCTTATTTTCTTAACTTAGGTGGAAAAAAAAGTTTGCTGCCTAGAAAACAGTATTAGGGTACCTCAGCATCTGATGTGTTAGTTTTGTATATGCCTGCCATTAAAGCAAATTGAAAAGCTTAAATTGTCATATTCTTCACCTTAAAAGTTTGTCTCTCTATAGAAGCAATTTTGCAAAAATGAAATTTCATACTGTTCACCTCTGTGCACTGTGGTAGAGTGAATGCATTCTGTTTTGGGATATGGGTGCACATATGGGTTCCACGCACATGTCAAGTGAGATTTTTTCCATGCATATAATCAGTACTTGCAGGATCCACGGATCATTTACAAGAAAATTATAAGTCATTCTAGTACTTCCTATAGTTACTCCTGCTGCATTGTGGCAAAATATGTTACTTTCTGACACTTGTAAGATACATATATATTGTGAATAAGCCTGCTTTTTGAGGATAATGAAAATAAAATATTTGCATCTTAGAAGTTTCAGAATGAAGTACATTAAATAGTGAATTGTATTTGATAGCTATAAATCAGGATAATACCTCCTTACTAAAGAAGTCTGACATCTGTTGCTGAAGCTGTGGGTCTTATTTTTTAATACTCTATCTGTAATACAAAACCATGGATTTAATTCTTTCTCTGAGTGATACTTTAAAATCACCTTTTATCCTTGCTCTCTTTCTCTGCTCCAAGGCTTTTTATCTTCCTTTCATATCCCTCCCAGCGACAAGCAATGTAGCATTTCAATCCTGCTGATTTTGCTCTCACACTAGTCATTGTCCAGGCTTCCTCCATAAGCAGCAAAAAATTAACTACATTGACAAAGTAACTGAATCTGCCGTAGAGACTTTCAGGTTCCTCATTATACACTTTGCCTAAGGTGACCTTTTAAGCAGCAGCATATTTTCATGTAAGATTGACCATTGTGGCACAGTTCCTCCACATGAAAGTCTCACTGTGCAAAAATCTGCCACAAGGAGACTGACTTACAAATGATGCATGAAGAAAAATTGTCTATGTACAAAATGAATTATTATTACTGATTTATTTTTAAATATGGAGACATCGGTACAGGGGTTTTATCTTTAACTACTAATGGAGAGCCTTGTCTTACCTACTGAAAAAAAATCCATACGGAATAATTTGTATTACTCTGTCTTTTGTCCCTGATAGTGTTTATAAGTTTTAGTGATGTAAAGTACATCACCAAATCTGTTTATCAAGTTTTATTACTATTTATCTTCCAGGCTAGCTGCTATTCTACAAACTACTTTTATTTCTGTCAAGTTTTAAGTATAGATGCCAGGAACTTCATACCTTTGACATTATGTAATATATTCCTACAGACACTGCCTAGCCTTGATAGCATGCATCACAAGTTTTAAGATACTTAGGATGGGAGTGATTTGAGAATATATACATATTAGACTCAATAATGCTCATCAAAAGCCTGATTCTGATCATTAAGGCATTTAATAAATCCATTATAATTGATATTCCAGTGATTAAAACTTACTTTTAGACTTACTGAGATTTTGTGCCACCAAATCCATGTACCTTCCTCAGAAGTATTATCTGTAATCTACCAGGAGGAATTAATAAAAAGGTCAGCTGTGCAGTTACTGCCCATCCAAGAGGCATCCCCATGTCAGGTTATGCTGATAACAGGTGAGAGATCTGGATCCTGTACAGTGATGCATCTGCCTGCTGGACACAGTCCACCAGGGACACCTTGAACCCTGTTCTGAGGGAGGTGGTGTGACAGACAAATCACAGAAGCTTGCAGCATTCTGGCTGCATTCCAGCCTAATAACTGAGGCCCATCTGTGATAGGCAGTACAAGGTGCAGCTGGGTAGAGAGTGAGTTCACCAGCAGATGCAGTGCAGAAAGCTTGAGTGTGGGAAGATAGCAAAGGGTATCTCGGAATGCACTTCAAGGACACCCTGAAGGTATATTTGACTGAGAGCAAGTTCCTATAAAACTATGAAATTAGGAGCACCAAAATGAGAAAAGATGCTGGCCTCTTACAAGGGACACAACACAGCTTCAGCTGGGAAAATGAGAAGTGAGGAGGGAACACTTACAACTCAGGGATTTAACACTGCTGTTTAACTAAATAGTAAAAATGGTTTATCACACACAGGTCTAAATACACCCTGCACATCTAAGTAGCTTGATTTATTCCAGTGAACCCACAAATACAGTAAACTAATAACTTCATGATAATGAATAAGCTAATAACTAACATGATTACAGAGATTATTTACAAGAGCATGTAGTTACAGGACAAGGGGGAATGGCGTCAAACTGAAAGAGAGTAGATTGAGATTAGATAGCAGGAAAAAAATCTTTGAGACTGGTGAGGCACTGGAACTGATTGCCCAGAGAAGTTGCGGATGCCCCATCCCTGAAAGTGCTCAAGACCAGGTTGGATGGAGCCCTGAGCAAGCTGATCTAGTGGAAGGTGTCCCTGGCCATAGCACAGGAGTTGGACCTAGATGATCTTTAAGGCTCCTTGCAAGCCAATTCCTTGCAAGCCAACCCAACTGTGATTCTTTGATTCTGTGATAATTATATCTCAAATATGAAATGTTGTTGCAGGGGGAAAAACTGGAAATGGTTTCAAGTCACATAAATAGTATAGAAAAGTATAATAATTTATCAGCTGGCTGAAGGCAGTTGAACCAGCCTGATTTTGTAGGGGTATGTGAACAATCAGCACTAAGAGGTAAGACATAATGATTAAGTTGCGTAAGCTCAAAAGTGTACATTGTATCTTCACTGTAATTGTGTGTGTTCTCTTTCACTCTAAGATAGGATGATCTGAATTACCAAACATCTCAATATTATTATCCTAAAAACAAATTTCAGCAACAATTAATGAACACTTCTCACTTAAAAGGTACATTCTTATGACACACAAAGCAGCTCATTACAAATACTCCACTAGGATTTTCCTCTGTACGGTGAGACAATAAATGTTTGTTTTGACTCTTGCAACAGTATTTTGCATTTCAATTTTTAAATAATGTGAAATTTATTTGAAAATTAATGCTAACAAGATCAGATTTATTTTGTATTAGAACTGCAGCCTTGATTGTTGAGGAAAATAAGGCACACAAGAAAATGGCATTGATTTGCTATTATCTAAGTTTCATTTTGTATCTAGGTTATTTTTATTGTGTGGAAAGGGAAGAATTGGAAGTATTATGTACAGCATTCAAGTACTATACAAAATATCTGGTCCATAATAATGCAGTGCTCTCAAAATACCTTTCAGAAGACATTTCCTCTTGTATTTTTCAGGTATTTCCATTAGTGATCCGTCCTTCAGAAATAATGAATCATCATGGATGTCATTTGCACCCTTTTATATCCGGCATAAGACCCATATTAAACTGCAGTTCCAGCCTCTCTCTCCAGATGGTATCCTGTTCTACACTGCACAGCGTTTGGGTACTCAGTCAGGTACGGGGATTCCCGCTTGCTGCTTTCATACAGCCAGGTACTTTTGTGAAAAAGAAAGGCAATACATTGAAGTGATTCAGGCATTCAGTCTCTGTAACTCCTTGCCCGTGGTGGCTGGGTTTGATCATGGGATCATAGAATTTTAGGGGATTGGAAGGGACCTTAAAGATCATCTAGTCTCAAGTCCCCTGCCATGGGCAAGGACACTTTCCACTAGACCAGGCTGCTCAAGGCCTTATCCAACCTGGCCTTGAACACTTCCAGGCATGAGGCATCCAGCCTCCCTGTTCCAGTGTCTAACCAGGCTCACAGTAAACTATGTCTTCCTAATACCTAACCTAAATTTCCTCTCTTTCGATTTGTACCCATTACTTGTCATGTAGTTCCTGACAAAGTCTCTCTCTGGCTTCCTTGTAGCTCACTCCAGATCCTGGAATCTTGCTGTAAGGTCCCCATACAGCCTTCTCTTCTCCAGGCTGAACAGCCCAAACTGTCTTTGTAGGGGAGGTTCTCCAGTTCTCTTACCAATGTTATGGCATTCCTCTGGACTTGCTCCAACAATTTCATGTCCTTATGCTGGGGGACACCAGAACTGTATTGTATAGTTGTTTTGAACTGTGAATAATCAAGTTCATAAGAAAAAGCATGCAAAATCAAAGTTTTAGATTAGTCCAAAGCCAGCAAGTACATAATGAACTTATTTAATGGTTCAGGAAAGCACTTCCCCCTGAGAAGTGACCACAGCCAGCTTTTTCGAAGCTACACTAAGATTCTCAGTTTGGGGGGTGCTGGCCCAGTGCTTTAAATGACCGAAACCAAAGCAATATAAAAACTGATCAAACAAGTGAAAGTGAACAGAACAAATGAGGCTTCTCAGAAGTGTAGCTTTTTATTATATAATGTTGAAAAGTGTGCTGGTGCAGCATGTAAAACATGCAAGTTCTGGATTTCCCAGATATGCAGAGTGATAAATAGTTCTAAATAAAATATTTATAGAAGTATTTTAAACTTTACTAAGTTAACATTCCTAAAACTTAATGTCAAGAAAACATAATTTGATAGTGTAAGTACATCCTAAAATTTAGTCTTTAGGGTGTACATTTTTTGTTATTACTTTATTAACATACTCAATTGCATTTACATGGTGACTTGCACATTTTTAAACAGAAACATTATGTCTCATCCATTACATCATCTTAGACCAAAAAAATTTAACTACTGAACATAGTTTTACATTCCTTTGTTCAAAGTCTAAAGCTCTGAGATATTTCAATAAACATACTCAGGCACAAATTCATATTATCACACATATGCCCAATGTACCAGCACCTTACTGTGTACACAGATTTTTCAACAGGTTGATAATGCATCATACACTGCTGGCACCTCCTATTTGCCTTACTGTAATTGCAACCACATACAGAGAAGAAGCTTCAAAGAAAAATATATGGAGCATCTGTAATAAAAATACATGTATTAGCAAAGAGCTCTTTCTTCTACAATGAATCTTTTATAATTCTATCCCTTACCAGCCAAATTCTGAGATTCTTGGTGAATAGTTCTCTCCTGCACGAACTAAAGCATTACATGGGCCATGAAAAATAGAAGAGCAAAAAAAAGGATCTCTCTCAAAAAGAATAGTCAGAGGTCATGGAAGCAGCCAGCATATAATGAAATTAAATACCTCTTTGGAAGCATCAAAGAGAGCGCTAAGTATGTTTAACTTGGGCCAGGAGTGGTTTAGTCCAAGCGTGCCCTCATTCTATTGCCATTCCTGAGTGTTTAGTTTGCACAGGAAGGAGTATTTTCTTTCAATCTCTTCCTAAAATCATAGCAATTCCATTTCAAAATAAAATTCATCTTATATAGAGTAATTTATTTACAAAATTTCTCACTTCCACTTTCCCTGTTCTCAAGTTTTGAAAGATTTAGGAAAAGCTAATCGTCTGGCTTTTTATATTTGCCTTCATATAATCCTGTCAAATCCAGGCAGAATTAGATTGATGAAAGACTCAGAAGTATTCTTAGCAGCCAGCAGATGAGATAGAGCTTTCTGTTGAGGATTAGTTTAGAAAGCATTTTAAATAAAGCTTCTTCTTCTACACAGTTATGTAAGATTTAATAAATTATTTGCTGAAATCACAGGATTTTGTTTCTAAAATTCCTTTTTAATAGGAAATAATTAGAAATTTTTTTCCTCATTAGGCAATGCTGGTTTTTTAAAAGAAATGAGCTGATTATGAATCTAATTTAGCAATTATATTGAGTAGCACAGTTATGTATCAGCTTGGTTTATCAGGCATGTAAACACTACACTGGGACTTTTCCTTCAGGGGCATGTCCCACCAAATAATCCTCCCATCATTAAAAATAAAATCACGTCTTTAGTAGGTGAAGAAAAAAACATGAGACTTCTGTTGAAACACTTTCTTCCAGCTCTGTTCTTTCCAAAGAACATTACAGAACTTTCTAGAAAGGGCAAGTCTCCTTACTTTAAAGTTGACCTGCTGGTTCCAGCTTCTATTCCTCTAAAAATATCACTACTCCAGTACACACATTTAAATACCTCTCAAACTGCCCTAAAATGGAAAACATCCTGTGAATCTGTTAGTGTAATTTCCTATAATTGCCATTCATCCATTTTGTTGATTTGTCAACTCTTTCTGAATGTGCATCATGACTTTAAGTCTGGTACTACTGATTTCTGCAGGCCATAAGAAAATAATTTCCGAGGGTTGGCAAAATTTATGTGGCTAGCAATATTAATAATAAATTGGGGATAAAACCCAACCCAACAAGTGAGTTGAGTTCAGAAACTTGAAGATAGAATTACAAGGGGACTTTTTTCACCTCTTTGACTACTTGCTCTATGCACTGCTTCTGGGCAAGGTCTCTGCAATCACTATGGAACTCATGGGGAGTCCAGCACACTGTCTGTAGAAGGCCAGCTCACTTCACATTTTCTCAAGAGCAGTGTATCCTATTTTTACCAATGAAAGCATGAGACCCCTAATGATTAAACAGCCTTTAATTCAGATGGGGCTTGCTGGATGCACACCAAGTGCTTGAACAATATATATAATTCAGTCCATTTACACAGCAACCATTCTATACACTTGGAGGCCTTGGCACTCTTGACACTTGGGTAAAAGGCAGTTTAGAAGGAGCCTTGCTTTTTTGTTGAGTCATAGCATTACTGAAGCTTTACATTTGTTAGCAAAAGTGGAATATGCCGTTCTGCCTGCATTATTCCAGAGTTCAGGCCACGGTGATGGAAAGGTTTACTCCCCAAAGAGATGAGAAAGAACAGTCATGCTAGGTGACTAAGAATGAAGTCAGGTTAATAAACAGAATGGGATGACTCATGCTAAATTTAACGCTCAACATTTGCAACAGCAAATGTCTCTGTCTCTCTTTTGCCAGATAATGTTACCTACCTGGTTTGAAAAACCTAAAAACTTTAACTCCTGATATTTAAAGCATTTCAGTTTATAAATCTATAACATGAAAATAAGAGAATGCCAGTATAAGTGTGTGATGTCTGCATGATTTTCTAAAACATTGCTTATGATGAAAAGTGAATCATGGAACTGGACTAAAATCTTTTGGAAATATTCAGAATTTCTAGAATATCCAAAAGGCAGGAGCATTGTTTTCCTAATCAGAAAGAAACTGATTGTCCACCCACTTTTAAAACAAAACTTCAGTGGTGAAGTCTTCTCTCTTTGCAGCCATATTTCCTTAGCTGACCGGGACATAATTTCTGCTTTGCTACTAGTTTTGGAATCATTTGTATGGACTAAATCAGCAGTGTAGGAAGCAGAACTGCCAGCCAGCTGTGTGACAGAACAGACATCCCCACTGTCTTGAAATCTGTTGCACATGAAGTGTTATTGTTACCCATGTGCCACTGGCAAGCAAACCAAAAATGTTTGGCAAGTGGAGGCTGCTCAAGGAAGGTGGCTCTTCCAGCTGGCAAAAAGTGCCAGGGTGACAGTGGTGACTACAGGAAGCACAGAAAATGTCTTCACAAAGAAGAAACACATTTTGGAAAGGTGAGGCTGAATAGTCTGACCTACAAGTAGATAACTGCCCACCCCTTGTAGATGTATGGACATCACGGTCTGTAGGGTTGCTATGGATCCCAGCTATGGCCTTCCTGCTTTGGGATGGTGCTCCAAACTGAAGCTGGACTCTACCTATTGACACACTGATTTTTTCCATGGTTTGAGAAATATACAGGCTTGCCTTGACACCACACCAGTTTTCAGTCTTGCATGAGCTGTGAGATGGAAGTCTGCATATGGAGCAGAATAAATTGTAATCATCATCATGAAAGAATTGTAATAATCATCATGAAAGCATATCCATGGGTAGCTCCTTTAAGTGTGCATTAGGGGCACTGGCTATGGTCATCCCTAGGTAAAATATCAAGGTTCAACAGGTGCAACAACCTCCTTTACCTTGTCAGCCAGCTGGTACCTAACTGCATGCATGCACTCAGACAAGGGCAAAGACAAGGTTAAGGTTAACAAACATAAATGAAGGCAGTTTCAACTATGTTGACATATTACCAGCTGGCAATTAACAGCAGAAGCTGCGGTAGGAGGGGAATAAGGCTCATCTCTTCTCTTTGTTCCCTCATTCTATCCATTTACAGCTCTTCCTCTTCTTCCCTGTTTTCTCTCCTTGGCCTTGGGTCTTTTTCTGGCTACTGGAAATGCTCAGGAGGCATGTGAAGGACAACTACTGGTCAGTTAGGTTTCCTCTCAGGTGGACACCACAGTGCATCACCTTCCGCGGCCACAGATTGTAGCCATTCAGCTGGAGGCTGATAGGGCTAATTCCACCCTTCTAGATAAGAAAACTTTTGCTCCTGGAAGAATATGTAAGGGGTGACAGTGTAAGAGGATGTGGTTCAGGTCCATGGAAAATCGTACAGGACAGAGGAAAACTGTGAAGAACAGAATGATAAAAGAATGAAAGCAATGTGAACTCAGCAAGGCAGGAAGGAGCAGTGAGCAGATACTTCTTGGAGCTATGATGGTTACAGGATGCCTCATGCCAATACGAGGCAGTAATACTGCTCGAGACAGAAACACTTCATTATGGTGGCTTAACAAGGTCAGCTGAAAGTGAAGATGAGCACAGAGCAGAACCTACAGTAAGAGGTTTCATTACCTGGGAATGATTCCCATGAATGTTACTGCTTATGAGAATAAAAGGCTCAAATGTTTGTTCTGCAACCAAGATGGTGCCAGTGATTGATAGCAACCTCTGAAAAAAATGGTGGAAGGAGAGTGGAGGAAATGTTAATACCACAGTGATAGAAATTGGCATTCTGGACTTGAGCTAGAGGACAGAAGGGTGAGGTAAAACCAACAGAGGGCACAGACTGCAAACATATATCCAGAGGTGTTGTCTCAGGGCTCCAAAACAACTAAAGGAACTGAGACTGTAGATGTTCAGTAACCAGGAAACCACAGTGCAACCTCCCTGGGACACTTAAGCTGCAGAAGCTGCAGAAGCTGCTGAGGCACTGAGCTCATCAAAGCCTCTGTCCCTAGCTTGGCATAGAGGCTTCTGCTCAGTAACACAGGATGAGACAAAAGACAAGCAACATATGGCTTAAAGGAATCTAGACCTTCAGTAGTTCCAGGAACTAATCAGTGAGTTTGGAGCACACAGGGAGCCTTCAGAGACACTTGCATCTCTCTATCACTGGGACCATGATAACAGCAGCAAAAAAGTCAACACCACTGACTACAAGACTGCATCCACTACTTCAAAAGTTACTTAAAAACATGTTCTGGAAGCTCCTTTGGCCATACAAACTAGTGGGAAAACCTTAATTTGCAGTGGAGTGTAGGAAAAACCTCAGGTATTCTTTTAACAGGTATCACAGACTCACACAGAATCACCAGGTTTGAAGAGACCTTCAAGATCACTGAGTCCAACCCATGCCCTAACACCACCTCAAATAAACCATGGCACTGAGTGCCACATCCAATCTTTTTTTAAACACATCCAGGAATGGTGACTCCACCACCTCCCTGGGGAGATGATTGCAGAACTTTATCACTCTTTCAGTAAAAAACTTTTTCCTAGCGTCCAACCTAAATTTCCCTTGGCACAGCTTAAGACTGTGTCCTCTTGTTCTGTCAGTTGTTGCCTGGAGAAAGAGACCAACCCCCACCTGACTATAACCACCTTCCAGGTAGTTGTAGAGAGTGATAAGGTCACCTCTGAGTCTCCTTTTCTCCAGGTAATAAAGGCCTTGCCTTACACACACACACACACACCAGAGCACAAAGATAGACTTAAGTCACTGTGGAGAAGAGACCTTAAACAGAAATGTTAAAAATACCATCCAGGATGCCCTCCCAGCTCACAGTGTGTCAGCCCTTTGACATTGTATTCAGGCTTCCTAGGTAATACATCCATATCAGGCATATTTGGTAGTGTAGGCAGTAAATGCAGAGATCTTTGCCCAACACAGCTGTGTAAATTGAATATTATCACATTTTTTACACTGATGATGCTTCTGGCCTGAATATGACATCTCCAAGTAGAGTGCAATATTACTAGAATGCATTTCCAACTGTACCAAGTTTTGACAAATTATGATGTACATGAGTTTCCTATGGTAACACAGAAATGGGGAAAGTTGATACTGCTTAAGCATGATCCCCACTTAGGACGGGGGTATACAGACACATCTGCGTGTCCAGATAAAGACTGAACATGAAAGGGACCGTTTGGAAGAATTTAAAATTTGACAGTGTTACGGTAACCAATTTGTTGAAGAGACTTACATACTTTTTCATAGTAGTAGCAAGCTTAAAAATTTTGTGATGCACTCAGAATTCATCATAAGTCATATATGAAGATATTGCTACAGATAATCCAGATCACACAGTAGCAGTTGGATGTACTTAGAGGAGACTTTTCATTAACCCCCAGTTTTAGGAACTGACTGCTCAAGACACAGCGCTGACTAGGCTTCTGGGAATTCTGACATTTGATATGGCAGCAAGTGAGACTTGTGCACATAATAAAAACATGAAAATAAATTTACAAAGAAAAATTCACACCTGCTTTGGAGTTCTGGCTTCTAATATGGAATAGAGACAATCCACTCTGAGGCAGAGCAACTTTGACCTTCAGTCACTTGGTGAATACCCTGTACTAGCATTTGCAGGTAGAAGTGCTGTTTTATCTCCAGAACGGGTCCTTCCTTAAGGCAATACCTGCTACAAAATTCCCTTCCCTTGAGAAGAAAACAATCTTTTAGCATTTGGCCTATAAAAAAACACTTTTTGTTTTATATAAAAACACTGTTTTTATAAAAAAACACTTTTTGTTTTACTACACAGAACAGGGACTATGACAGGAGCAGGAAGATGCATCAGAACAGAACTGAAAGCTGTTAATAATTTTGTTCAACATCCAGAGTCTTGACATGTTGCAGTTTCAAGGCCCAGCTAAGCTACAACAGTCTACTTCTAAAGAAGATTCAACCATACTGACACAGATTGCCTTACAGTTCCTTGCATCCAGCAGGTTGGGCAAAGACTTGTATGCACAACAAAAGAACAACTGTGAGTGCCTACCTCAGGAGTCTCTCTGCTTTTTTTGTGACACCACTGATGGAGAGGAATAGCCCATATTAGATGAGATGTTAATCTGAAAAGCCAGAAGCAACGTTGTGTGTCCTGTGTGTAGGTGGTATTTTCAAGAAGGTAGGACCAGCTATACAGTCTAGTGCTGGAAAAACTAAGGATGTCATCTCCTTCACGCTTAACAAAAGTAAACTTCCTCAGAGAGGTCTCTGAACACAGGTTATATGAGACAGGTCTGTGCAATGATCAAACTGAAATAGTGAAAAACCCGCTTCATGGTCTCCTATACCAAGACTGCTGAGAAGAGAAAATCAGTGGCAAGAATGCCATCTGTTTAAACTGGTCATACAATTCCTATGATGACATTGGCCTGCACAGGCTCCAGCTGTGCAACCTGGCCCTCAGAGACAGGGCAGATGGAGATCCTTTGTTGAAAATATTACTGGTTGCTAAAATGAAAAGGATCAAAGACAAGACCATCATTTGCCTTCACTTTAAGAGGAAGTTTCCTGGACATGGAATGCACAGCACTTCACACGACAGTTCTAAGATGTTTTCAGCCAGTTGTCCCCAGTAGTACCTATGATATGACAAAGTTCATGGAGAAATACTGACTGCACCCTAGGATCAACTTTCAGATCCTAAAATTTATCTCAACACTCTGTTGTTCTTGCCAAAGACTAAAATGGCAGGTCATATGTGAAAAGAGAGGGTCTAACCAGAGGAGTAAGAAGGTACCTGAAGAGCCTCAGGGAAAGTTGAAATTGGAAAGTGTAATTTTTTTGTTAACAAGTAGCAGAAGAAGTTACTCAAATTTGAAGTGAGGCTTCAAATTTGTGCCAGAACAGAGTACTCAGCAATAACCTCTTTACACTGTAGATAGCAGATTCAGTAACAGATTTGCTCTTGTGGTAAGACTAAATAAGATTCCAAAACAGACAGATCATTGTCAAATGTGCAAAGCTACCAAAACCCTTCCCTGCAGGCCAGGAAGTCTTGGAGAACTGCCAGCTTCTTCGGGTCTTGATTACAGGTCAGATGCAACAGCAACCCTGGTCAGACATTTTCCTTCTTCCTAGACAGCAAAATATGAGTACTTGTGTCCTTATGCAAGTCTGCATGTCTGGGTAGGAGAGAGGATCAAAGGCTGTCAAAGAGGTAGTCCAGAAACCTTTCCTCATGTTCCCTTCTTACCCTACGATTGAGGGCCTGATAAAAGAAATAGACAAGCAGGTTATGTACATTGCTGAAACAAAGCAAGATGAGTACATTCAAACTAGGCACTGAAAAATCAAGCACACTTAAAGCCACATCACTAAGCAGGAGAAATCGTAAGTGAAGGAAGTTATATTAATTTTCTGAAAAAAAAAGAAACAAGCAAGGTCCTCGAAAAGAACACTAAATAGAGGGAACTAAACCGGATCATCACAACCGGAACTAGCAAGCTAAAAGGAAGTGCTCTGCCATCACCAGAGCTGAAAGAAGGAAGAGCTTTTTTCTTGTTCTTTTCATGGGTATCCGGAGCAGGGAAGGTGAGGCGTGAAGTATGAGCTCTACAGCCACTAATAAAACTGAAGCATCTCCACCTTGCCTAAATGGCAACCTGAACATCTCTTGAATAGGGAGGTATAATTTTAGCAACTTTCACAAGCCTCCAGTAAATTAAGCCATTCAATTTCACTACAGGCAATGTAATTAAAGGATTAGAAATACTCAAAAATTAAACACACATGAGAGCAAACTTCATCATTCTACTGATAGGTCCACCCTTAGGAATGTTGAATCTTTAAGGAAACTGGACTGATAACTATTAGGAAAGCTTGCATTCAAATTTAACAAACATATATACCAGCTTAACTGATTAAAACCTGATGCCTATTATTTCCAAAAGTAATATATAAGTTAAATTGCACAGGCAAACCTCAAAAAATTTGAGAACTGCTTTCCTCTTCTGCTTCCCTGCCACCTTCCCCTATTAGGCTCTATTGCTGCTCTCACAAACTTTTTCAGCTCTCATTTCCTAACCTTCCCCAGCTTTCCTTCCTCATGCTTGAAAGTACAGTTTGAAGTGGTATCCTCTCTCCTTTTACACTGCCTGTAAGGCCAGAAACACTGATAGTGCAAGAGATAACTGCCTTCTAATACTTCCTCTCATGAAGGCCTCCAGAAGAACAATGCAATAAAAAACATTCCTACAGATGTCAGATTATTAACCCCAAAACATTGCTGTTGTGAAAAGGAGCTTTCAGGGAAAGCAGAGTATGTCTGGTGCAGACAAACCTGTTCATTAAACTGATGAGTCCATCAAGCCTTTATTCAGCATATTGAGAGTATTTCTGCCTTTGTAATGGCCAAACCTTTATTCATTTCCTCAGGAACACAGATTCGTATTTCCTGGATGCCAAAGTGATCCTGCTTCCTCTTACCTCACTTATCTAGTCTCTGCACAAAAACAGGGCTTTTCAGAAAGTTGGGCTTTTTACTTTGAGGCAAATATGAGCTCGGTTTCCAATAATGGGGGGAAAAAAAAAGGCTAAGAGCAGCTCATCAGGGAACATCTCCCTTTGTGTGATTTAGATATGATGATGGTCCAAGGAAATGCAGGATTGAAAGCATCAGAATTATGAACATGTTGCTCTTCAGTGCACCCCCTGTACAAATTAAAACTATTTTATACTGTTTTTTACAGGTGATTTTCTATGTATATCATTAGTAAATGGATTTACACAGTTACGCTACAACCTTGGAGACAAAACAGTCATCCTACAGACCCTTCAGAAGGTCCATGCAAATGGAAATACATGGCACTCACTCAGTGCAGGAAGAGTTGGTAATGAAGGCTACCTGGACCTGGATGGTATCAACGTTACTCAAAAAGCTAGTCCTGGAATGAATGCACTAGACACACACACAGATTTTTTTGTTGGAGGGGTGTCCTCCTTAAACCTTGTTAATCCAATGGCAGTAGAAAATGAACCCACAGGTTTCACTGGTTGTATCCGAGAAATTGTTATAAATAACAGGGAACTGAAGCTCACTGTGACTGACCCAACAGGTGGCGCCAACATTGGTGATTGTGACGGAACAGATTGTGGTTACACTGTGTGCAAAAATAATGGAACGTGTCAAGTTAAAAACTCAGGTTTTTCTTGTTCTTGCCCAAGAGAGTGGACAGGGACCACGTGTGAACAATCTATTCACTGTTTACAAAACATGTGTGGGTCTCAAGCGCTCTGTATTCCTCAACCTTCTTCATTTTCATATACCTGTGTATGTGCACTAGGCTGGACAGGTAAGTACTGCAATAACAAAATCAAATTTTATATAGCAAAGTTTGTTGGTAACTCCTACATTAAATACACAGATCCTTTTTATGGAAAAAGAGACCTCCAGTACAGCCGCCTTTCTTTAAATTTTACTACCAATCAAACTGAAGGCTTAATAGCATGGATGGGAAAAAGTGAAAATGAAGATAACGACTTCCTTGCCATTGGTCTTGCCAATGGAACTTTAAAAGTTGTGATTAATCTTGGAGAAAGAATCTCTGTTCCTCTAATGCATAGCAAATACTTTACCTGTTCTGTTGGAAGATGGCATTTCATTACTGTAGTTCAAAACCAAACTTGTATTAAGGTTTATCTTGATGAGGAACTAATCCTTTTTGAAGATATTGACCCACAAAGGAAATACACTGCTTTAAACTACGGTGGCATTTGCTACTTTGGTGGGTTTGAAACTGGCAGGAAAGTCAATACAGTCACTACAGGGCTTTTTCAGAAGGAATTCATTGGTAAAATTAAAGATGTTGTGCTCTTCCAAGATTCTAAAAAGATTCAGCTAATGAAAGCAGAAGGGTACAACGTTTATGATGGAAATTCTGGATATTAATTGAGAAAAAATATCCAAGACTCTTTTAAAAAATTATAAAATTCCCTTTCCTCCTGTTTATTGTGTTAGCTGACAGTGTATGACTCAGCAACCAAAATTAAGAAAGCACTTAAAAAGTAATAAGGGACAAATTTATGTGGAGTATTAATAGCATATATAAAATATGATCAACTGTTTTACTTCTAGAATTATTTATACATACTCTTTAGCACTTACTTTAAAGTAATGGGAAAGTCTGCAGGTTTTTTTTCTTTATTATGCTGGAAATAGTTTTGTAAACAAAGAGGTAGTGAAGCTTATAAAGCCAATCATCACTGAAGTGCTGTTTGTTGCTTTATGAGAACAGACAACTGTTACCTGTTTCTCCAACTCTTAAATTTTATTAGAATGTTTCTTCTATAATTTTATAATATTAAGGTCAAGTGTAAAAACTGAAATTGGTGGGGGAAGAAAAGGTGTACTTGAGGCAAAAAGCACGTTTATTGCAGAGAATTTTTAAAAATCATAACAGCTGTAATTACTTGTTAAGCCCACAGACTCTAATTAGGTAATGAAGTTGTTCTCCCTCCTTTCTGAGTCTGTGTCCATCCTGACAAAAGGGTACAACCTAAGCCTCTCTTAAGTCTGCTAAAATATTACACTTAAAGACTGATTTTAAGAGCAAAAAACATATTTAATTTTAGAGAGAGAAAACAGGCCTGGTTTTCTCCAGCAGAGGTCTCCCCTATTTGACTACATGAAACCTTTTGGCTTTAATGATTTACAGCTGGAATGTGGGAATGTGGCAGTCTGCCTACAAGTAACTTTTATTCTTAAGCACTTAAAAATTAAAAAGTCCAAGAACTGTTTTGCTTTACCTATACCTTTCTGGCTTATATACCCCTAAATGACATTTCAAAATGTTATGAGACAGAGGTTTTGGTCATAGTAAACCAAATTTCTGCAAATCTATTTTTCGTTAATTTATAATCTCAAAAGTAAATAGAGCTGTTCATACATAAATACAAAAACTCAATTCCTTCCCAAAAAGCTGTGTTATATTCTGCTTTAGGAAGCAATAAAAAAAAATTCAAGTTCTACTTTAATGTGCTTACACCAATGATGTATGATGGCATCTACATTACTCATTTGACTGCTGGCCTAGTATATAAGTGAAATTATTAAATAAAATTAATAGTGATTGATTCCTATCTTTTCCTTTTTCACTTTACTATTGCTCAAAAGCACATAATAAACCATCACCTCCTTGCATGGAATTTCTCTGAATGCAAGTCTTCAGCATGTACCTGTCAGAAACAAGTAACTATTTTGGGGTGGAGAGGGAAGTGAGGATGGGGTGCATATTAAGGAGCAAAGGCCATAAGCACCTAGAACTAGGTGATATACATTTGCTTCCACATCACCATCCTTAGTGTGTAGAAATGAAAGCACTGTCAAGCCAGGTGACTTAAAGATAACTGAAGTGCATGGGAGCTACCCCCAAGATGTTTTACTAAGCATCTGCAAACATCTTTGTGAGGTTCCTTCTATCTTCTTCAGCTGCTCTGAGCCCTCAAGTGATCAGCCTGATGCAACAGTTTCTGCACCTCTTCCCAAAAGGCAGGTCACGAAGCCCACCTGGCATTTGACCTGTACCCAGATTCTTCTCTTCCAGTTTCTCTAAGTAGGGCCTTTTATGGCCATGTGATGCTGGAAAAGGGAGCATATTTAAGGTTTATCCTGTTCTCTCTGGGGCTTCTGGTGTACTGCCAGTTCCTCAGCAGTCCACACTGCCTTTTGTGATCTGAGCAGTGATTCAGTGTAAAACAAGGAACAAGCAATCGGAGCACTTCCAGCTAACACAAATGTTGGAAGGACAGTGACTGAAGGCAATGGAGAAGTAAAATCCTTTATTCCTGTAGTAGCAGGATTTATTCCCATTACACTAACTCACATCCTAGGAACAAATCCTGGAGATTGTTGCTGTTTGTTAATTTCAACACTTAACAAAACTCTCCCTCAAGAGCTGTTTTACTGTGGCTCTCTCCATGTTTTACATACACAAGGCAGGTAGCAAAGCACTCAGCAAACTTGAAAAATGTTTACATCTTCTTTTAAACAAATTATTTCTGGTAGTTCTGGCAGAAAGCATTCCCATCCCTTCCATACAGGCAGTTGCAGTTTTCACTGCTTCCAGTTTATTTTCAAAGCCGAGATGGATGCACATGTGAGAGGCAAATCACCAGTGGACTTGGAGTAGACTACTTTTGAATGGATCAAAAGAAAATCTTCACATGCAGAGCTGTCAATTTAAAACTTACTCCAAAAATGAGAACAATGCTTTGGTGCACTTCTGTGCCTACAGAACTCTGGTGTAAATATTTAAACAACAAACCACATGTATAATACTACCAGATATAGTCAACGGCACTACTGCTATACAGACATGGAATTAATTTGGAAAAGACTAATTTTATTTTAAAGATGTTTGAATATTTCTTTTAGTTACTGAGGATTTTTTTTAACTAGTCTTCTCAACTATGAACCTAAGAAACATCACTTAATAGAAGTCTACCACCTCCTTTATTCAGTGCGAGATTTTTCATTTTAGCCAATTTGACTGTGAAGCTACTTGCAAGGTATACAAGTAGAAATTTACCTTTAAATATACTCATAATTAAACCAACAATTAGGGTGTTGTTAAACTGGGAAGACCTTTCTGGAGAGAAGAGGCTTTTCTACAGCAAAGTGCAAAATGCTCTGTCAGCAGCAAAGTAAGGTTGTGTACTCAAAGTGGAAAAACAAAACTCTGAAAACTGGAACAATAAACCTCAGTTTTTCTTTATACAGTGAAATATTTTTGTTGTTTCTGACAGACTCAACAAAATGCCCAGTGTATTTTAATAAGTATAAGAGTAGGTGATTTGTTTTCACGTTTGCATGTTGTTTGGCATTTGTGGATGGCAGTCCACCAAATACGAAGTTACCAGAAGTCCCAAGGGTACAAACACTTCTGCCCTTCTCCCCCCTCTTTGTTCTCCAAAACTCAAAACAAACCGAGCCATGAAGTGTACAACAAATGTGGCATTCTGTGACTCAGCCTTCTATATTCATTTAGCCTACAGTTTCACACCTATGAAATCAAACACACACGGTATGTGAGAAAGTTTTATCATTTTAGAATCAAAATATCCCTTAAAATATTTACATTTTACAGTAAAAAGGATAGCAAAACACAAAGTAATGTACAAGCTTAGGTATTCAAGTTTCTGAAGCATGGAAAATGGTGGGAGAAATGAATTTACTACTACAAATCATTTTCAAGAATTTAGATTAGAAATGCTTTCTTATTAAAACAAGTGCAGTTTAAAGCAGTAACATTTGAGCAGCTCAGCCTTCCAATTTCTGGTCACAAACTGCTTCAGATGCTTAGGAAATACTTGAAATATAATATAATGAAATATACTTGGGTTCTTTATTGTACTTCTGAATAATTAATAAAAAAACTCAAAACTCTTCACACCACCGAGCATATTATGTTTTGTTGTAATGTGTGGATTCTGAGGCTTTGCTGCAGTCTTTAAAAACAGTGCAATTTAAAAACAAGGTTATTGTATGAAAACCACCTTTAAAATTATCAGAGCATCTTAAAACAGAAGAGAGCACAAATTACCAAAGGCAGCAACTATATTGCAGACTTGACTAATGCCAACTTCCTCAGCTAAGAAAATTCCTAAGCCTTTATTGCATATTAATAAAAGAAATATTTAAAATTTTTAATATACAGCAATGTAAAATTTTTAAAAATATTAAACTCCTACTTCTAGCGATAGTTGGTATAATGAAAAAAAGGATGAGTATTGGTACATCGAGTGGTACCAAAACACAGACTTGTTTCTGCAAAACACCAACACGGAATAAAAAAGATGGCACAATCCTAGCAGGCTCGTGGGTTTTTTTGTCATACAAAGTTTTACATTTGTATTTGACATTACTCTAACAGTTTATTGAAATAGGATTTTAAAACACTGCCTGCATCTTTTTACCTTTTGCTTTTAGTTCTGTCACTGTGGTCCCTATGTTTCTCTCTGTTCTTTTCACTTTCTCGTTCTCTATGCTTGTCTTTGCTTTTCTCCCTCTCCTTATCTTTTTCATGAGCCTGTTCATCACTTTTAGGCTTCTCTGTCTTTTTTTCTGGATTTCTAGTCTCTCTGGGGCTCTTCCCATCAGCAGCTCTATCACTGTGAGGAGATCGCACTCTTTCTTTGTCTCTCTGTCCTTCCTCTCTACTCTTCCGCTCTCTCTCTTTTTCCTGGTTTCTGTCTCTGCGCCTGTTTCTTTCAGAATCTTGCTCCCAGTATTTTTCGTTGCTCCACTCTTTTTCATGTCTGTCTTTTTTTTGGTGATGGGTTTCACTGTAAAGTCTCTGTCGATCATTTTTGCCTCTACTGAACCCTCTGTCCAAATGCTGTTCTTCTCTGCCCCAAGGATCGCTGTGGCGTCTTTCTGGTCTCCTACTGTCTTTACTCTGAAAAAAATTCTCTGGTCCCAAAAATCTTGATTGTTTGTGAGCCACTGGTAGCCCTTGTGCAACGGGTCCGGCATACTGTGGTGGCTGACCTGATAAATGAGCTACTGGTGGCCATGGCATCATTGGGTTTTGAGGAAAACCAAAGCCAGGAGGAGGAAGAAGCGGAGGTGGTAAATGAGGAGGAAATCCAAACATAGGGTTGTTTTGTGGAGGGAAGTTATGAGGTGCAGGAGCCTGAAACTGAAATCCAGGTGGATTAGATTTAGGATGCTGAAAATTCTGCTGCGGAGGTCCAACAGATGAGAAGCCGCCACTTGCAATAGGGCTTGGGACTTTGGAAATAAACTCAGAACGAGAGGAGTTTTCAGTTTCAAAATGAGATGAAGTTGAGGCTGGTCCTCTTCTAAATGAGTTCACTGTTTCAATGTTTTGCATCAGTGCATCTTCCTGTGAGTGTTTGGTATCTTCTGCTTGTGATGCAACTGTGTTATCTGCCTTAGCTGCAGCTGAACTGAACTGTGTTTCATTGGTTTGTGCATCACTTTGATACAGGTTTAAGCCCCCTTCTCCAGAAGGCTGTTTATTCTCTGGTTCTCCTTGATCATTTCCTGAAGCATTTTGTCGGTCTTCATTTCTGCTAACATCTCCGTCCTTGTTTTCTGAAATATTCGTCTGCTGGCTTCGTCCAGCTGCCTGTCGTGGGTCTCTTTTAAGATTAATAAATGGTGGTGATTTAGAGGTATTAGCAGTGGTACCTTCAGCAGAGCCTACATTAACATTGTTCTCATTGTTTTTTTTTCCTGAATTTGATGAGGAAGAAAAGCTGGAATTTGTGCCCCTTCTAATTTCCTGTGCAACACTATCCTTTTCCGGTAACTGTCGCTTTGGGTCATTTTCTTTACTTTCTTCGGTTTCTTTATTCTGTGACTGAGCAGACAAATTTGCTAAAAATGCTTCTGTGGAGACATCTGGAGGTTTTCCCTTAAGACTCAGCCCTATCAAAGAACCAGCACTTCTTGCAGAACTTGAGGTCCCTACAGCTGCTGCATCCACAGTTACAGCAGTATTAGTGGATTCTTGAGGATCATCCAAACCAGTCTTTGCTTCACTAACTTCAGCAGTTACATCAGCAACATCCATGGTTTCTTCTTTCAAGGCTGCCTGTTCATTTAATAATGGTATGTCTTCACTAGGACCAGCTTCTGACTTGCTGTGCTCATACACCTGCCCTGTCGTACCCAACAGGCTTTGAAGAATATCATCCACTGGCAATGGTTTATTTGCCAGCTCCAGAGTAGAAGGCTGATTTTCCCATCCAACCAGGACTCCAGGAAGAAACCTGAGAGGCTTTGGTGGTTCATGTTTGGTACTTTCCACCAACGGTTCAATAACTGCTGGAGTATCATCTGTATTAGACTGCTGTGGTTTATTTCTCTGCTTGTGTAGCACAGTTGTGAAGGAATTAAAAAAATTATTTTCCTCTTCTTCTTCTAGTGCTAAATCATGATGAGAGACTTCAGGTTTGCTTGGCTTGCTTTTTTTCTCTGGTGGCAAGCTACTCAAGGTACTTTCAGCAGCTTCATCTGCAAAACTACTGGTAACACTTGAAACAGCAGTAATCTGCCTCTTCATTTTCTGGCGAATTATCAATCCCAGTAATAAATTTGGTCGATGTATTTCAATCCCTGTACAAAATTGTAACAGCAATTTATCATCTCTTTATATTTTGGTTAAGGTAATAATTTTAACAAAAATAACCCCCACACATTTACAATGTACTACTGAAAGTAAGACTCTTACGATATTTGAAATTGTTCTGCTTGTCATGTTAAACATTAACAATACTTAAGATAATAAAAAGATGTATTTCCAACATTAAAATTATGACTTCAAGCACTGCAAATTAAAATTGTTTCAAGCACACTATAACTTCCAAATAGAGAATACGAGACAGTTATATAGGACATCTAATCTCATCAGAAACAGCACAGAAGTTAAAACATCATGTTAGTCTAACACAGCTACAACATGGTAACGGTGGTAGCAAAGTGTAATAGGAAAAAGAAAGTAAACAGAACACTTGCAAACACAAAGTCTCCTCATCAATTTGTGTTAGACATACGTCTTCCAAGATTTACCAAGAGCAAATTTCAGAAATGTTTCCCTCATTCTAGAAAAGGCACTGTTTCAAGGCATACTATTACTATATATATTAATATATATAGTAATATTATACTATATTATTATAGTAATATTAATATTAATATATATAGTAATATATATATTACTAATATACTATTACTATGTCTTCACTATTTCTTTTGTTCTGGATAATTGCAAAAAAATTATGAGTTGTAGCTCATTCTCTCTTCATTTTGGCTCTGCCAATCTCAGAAAGAGAGATCATCCACAAGTTTTTACAACCAAGATAAACTGATGCAAAATAACTCGGGTGTAAGCAGAACAACTGAGAGCCATTTCCAGACCTTTTCTTCCTTGCCCATCTATGTTTCAAACTTTCAATGAATTTTCTGTAAGGAACTGTGGAATACTTGAGAAAAAAGATTAGTACATTTCAAATAATGAAAAATACTATTTTAAATTTAGAATATCAATTTGGAACTCAGGACTTCTACCACAGTCCACTTGTGTGACTGAGTTTACTGACATTGAAACCTACAAAGCCACCTGCGTTAGAGAAAAAGGGTAGCAGACATAAAACAAGGTTGTACACACTGATTTTTTCATCTTTGAAATATCAGAATAATCTAGCAAGGGAAAATTTATGTCTTTTCAAGGAAACCAATATAATAATACTATGGAAAGCTCATTACATATTCGAACAAAATAGCTAGCATTTTAAAATTATATTTCCTCTAATATTTCTGTTGCCAACTTCATTAAGTAGCGTTACGGTAATAAAGTTCCAAATTCCAAGCTGTACTTACCAGGCCCATCGAAAGGCACAAGATGATGAGGGACTTTATCTGAGGAACCTAAAGGGATGAGGTACAAATCTTTCACTTGCTTCATATTATTGGCCGCTACACCATAACGTTTTCTACTGCTGAAATAGGCGAACAATAATGCATAGGAGATCTGATCCTCTTCAGTTACCGGGGTAAAGCGAACCACACAGATTTCCTGTTTACAAGAAGAGACAGAAAAAGATGGTCAAGTAATTTTTTGTGAAATGTTTTTTTTTTTTACTGACTACTCTTTATTAAAAAGAACAGAGCTGAGGAGAAAAAGCTACACCAAAAGGGCAGAGAACAACAGAGGAGAGAGAAGGAGAAGAAACACGGCCAAAAATAGTTCAGAACTAGATAAAACAAATAGAAAGCATTTAGTATGAAAAAATTAATTGACATGCTTGACAAAAGAGCCAGTATTTTAACAGCCAGCTAAGTAACAAGTTTTAGGGAAGCTTGCCAACTTCCAATGAATTATTCTACTCCCTACCCTTAACATTACTAGAAAGCTGTGTTTTGTAGTCTGTTGTGTTCAAGATACCCATTCCTAATAGTGGAAGACCAGTCTTCAGATCCCAGAATCATGCCCAAAGCCCAGCTCAGGAGTTGATGATGCTGATGCTGTTTAATGGCTTAATGAACAGCCTGGAAAACTGGACATAAGACCCTCTGCAAAACTGAGATGGCACCTAAGCAGGGGCAGTAGTGCATATGCTGAAGGGCTGGTGAGCATTCAGAGGGACCTCAGCAAACTGAAAAAACAGGCTGACCTTTGTCAATGTCAGCAAAGGCAAAATGCAAAATCTTGCATTTGAACTGGAGCAACCCCATACACCAGGACTGGCTGGGGGACTGACTGTCTGGAAAACAGCTTGGCATAAAATGACTTGGGGGTCCTGGTGGACAAGCTGAGTATGAACTGGTGATGCGGCCATGCCAAGAAGGCCAACTGCAATCTGGGTGTCAGAATCAAAGTAGCAAGCAGACCAAGGGATATAGCTATTCCTTTCTATCCAGCACTTGTGAGACAGCATCTGGAAGAGACTTCCTAGTTTTAGGTTTCCCAGCACAAGGACAACTGGCACGCACTGGGACAAGTCCAGCAAAAAGCCACTGAGATGTTTTTGCACAATGTAACACTACTGAAAATGAAAGGGTAACACTTGAGATGTGATGTGGTATCCAAACATTCATGGCAAGTTACTGTGTCAAAGGAAGACAGGTATTCTCACACAGCAAATGACAGTTTAAGGTTAGATAGGAAGAAAATAAATGCCAGCAGTTGCCACCCATCCCATTCAACATAACAATGAGATATTCCTAAAGTTCATGTATTTTGCAAATGTTTCAGAGAGAAAAAAACCAAGTATCTTTAGGATAACTAAGATGCATATTAAACCTTACCTTGGTCCCTGAAGCTTTGATTTTTTCTACATAATCCCAGACAGTGTGGGGAGATATCCTACCACCTACTTGAATACTATCAGGTAAATCCTATGAGAAAGGACAACAGAAATGTGAATCCAATATAAATATTGTGGGAAGTCCTTCATCCAGTATCTGTTTCATAAATTCAAAACATACTTAGTTCTTTTATTTCTTAAATTATAATTTAAAAATATCAGTAGAAGTTACAACAGAAGAAAATATTTAAACTTTGGACATTTAAGATTTCAGTGCAAAGTCAATAACATGTACTAAATTAGTTATCATTCAATACTGTTTCTCTATACCTTGCCAAAACTATTCTTTCTGGTAACATTAACTGCAAACATAACTGTACTGTGCTCTGGAAACACTCAAGCTATCCATAAGATCACACCACAGTGAGAGCTCCACACCTATGTATATAATAAACTTTCATCATCTTCATTATGAGGGGAAAACATAACCTACATGTGCATGTATACACAGATGTAAATTCTTCTTGGATACTACTGAGTTCACTGTTCCCAAGCAAAAGAAACAGACTTTCAGAAAAATAATTTTTTTGAAATAAAGCAGAAGAGTTTTGAAAAGTGCATCATATTCATATAACAATCCTTTAATATTAAGGATTACTGCATGGCCTGCACTTCCCTGAAGATTGACAAAGTAAAGACAATCTTATTAACAGAAGACCTAAGCCCTTTTAATTAGAAAGCTGATGCATCCTGTGTAGCTATCAAGAAGGAAAATTGAGCCTTATAAGCTCTCAGATCCTTATTTTGTGACATGAAGACAACTATTATAAGCAGTTGCATGCTTTTATTGTCTCTCAGACACAGAAGAGAACGTTACATAAACTTTTTTTTAGGGACATTTAGTCACAATGCAAGGTTAGGACCAGAATTGCCACCAGATAGGCAAAAAAAAATAAACTCCATTACGCAGGTTTCTGTTATAGGTGGGAAGATGAACCAGAGGTTCACGTAATGAATAATGTCTGACTTACAAATATAGACCTTAACCTGTGTCCTCCCACAAATACTTTATTCAGTACAATGATGATGCATCACTGTCTTCCATCATTATACTATTATTAGCCTACAAGGTAAACAAGCTGGTAAAACTAATAAATGAATTGTTCATTCTTTGCAATAAATATAAATACCTCTGTTAAATACTCAAAGGAGCCAGAAACTGGATAAGCCTTAATAACAAACTTTGCTACTGAAGGCATATTGATAAAGCCCTTCCAGATGAAATTCAGGCGTGCCAGAAACAGACTTTCACATTCCACAGTACCATGTGTTTCTGACCTAAAAAAAAGGACAAACAAAAATCCACTTGGTTTTCAACATGATATATCATGCAAGACAGTGTAAATCATAATTTTTCTTTATCACAGAAATGCAGTATTATCAAGAATTTTCTTCTTCAGTTAAGCATACTTGAGGCTCAACAAAAAGAGACAGGTAGACAACCACATTTCTTATCTTCCAGTGGAGTAGCTCTATGGTACAGGAAGGACAGTCAGATAAAGAGCACATTAGATCACTAATCTATCTTTTAAAAACAGAGGAGTTGTTTAGTCCGAGAATTATCAAATGCTACTGAAGAGGACACAAATACGTACAGATCTTGCAGAGCCAGCAAGATTTTCCCCTGCCACAGGGAGATGATGATGACACACTGCCTGCTGGCCTATACTGCTTTTCTGTCTCCCACATTTTGTGCCACCACTGTGTGTCCACCATCTGAATACCTTGTGTCACCCTACTCTCTCCTTGAGCCACCAGCTGACTCCTCATGTCTTTTCCCCTATGCATCATTTCCACACCTCCTGTGAGTGCCTCCTCCCAGTTCCACCTGTACAAAACTGTTTTTCCTCGCTTTGGAAAAAAGCCTCAATTTTGTCAACACAGCAGCTGAAAAAATTAATGGGATGACTGAAATAATTTCACAGGAGAGTGTTTCTCAACCTGAGCGTTTCTTTATGAAAAAGATTACACATTTCTACATTTCCCATCATGTTGCTATCAAAATACATTAGGCATGCTATTAGCAGTTTTAAGCTGCCCAGTAGTACCAGATACTGTGCTGTTACAGTAACAGGGTAAGCTATGTTTATTTCTGTCTACACTGGAAATTACCTTGAATCTGCTGTAAGCTATTCAAAAACCAATGTTCACTGTCCTTGGTAAAAGATGACATTGCCCTGATAAAGCCAAAATTTCAGCATGAACTCTGGTCAATTCTAAATATTTGGGAGTTGATGTTTTTCGAGAAAAGCCTCCCTCAAATCAGAAAGAAACAGCCTCATAAACTGCAATTTACTTTTTACTGAGTAGCAGTGTGTGGAAGAAAATGAAGAGAGAGCTGACAGCAAATACAGCAAAACATCAAACAAGCTGCTGTTACCTGTCATTTCTAGAAAAGCACTACTTTGGAATTTGAAACTAGCCTGATTTATCAGTGTAAATGCTCTGCTTAGAGCAATCTCAAATTCCCTGAATTTATATATACACATATACAAAGACACGCTCATTTAAATGCAGCACAATACATACTACATGCCTTAACAGCAAAAGGTAGTATGAGATTTATACACTGATTATTTTGTAATAGGAACTCTTTTTAAACCTTGTTGCACCATAAAACACTGGTTTTCTGGGAAAAGTAAACTATGTGGTAATTAGGAATTTGCAATCATAACCATATATGTAGTATTATGTATATAAATGCACATCATTTACTCCAGTAGAGAACTCCATTCTTAAAATGTGTACAGCTTCAAGTACTCAAATGGATTAATGAAATGCCATTAAAAAAGCAGCTTTAGACATAATAGCATAACAAGATTAATAATGTCTTTCCTTTAAAAATACTGTTTCTACAGCTTATATTACTTTGGGAGAGGTGTGAATGATTTTGACGAGTCTTGCTTATCATCTTCCAGTAATTCTGAAGCTAAAATACTTGATGTGGAGGAGAGTGCATCTGCAATGCTCTCTGCTTCATTGTCTGACTGCTTCCGTGCAACCCCAACAGACACTTTCACCTTCTTCGCAGAGAGGTCATCAGTAGGTGGTGCCATTCGGCCTGCACAGAAAGAAGTGCAATGGGTTTCATTTTTTATTGAAGAAACAAAAAGAGGAGTTCCTCACACACCAAAAATACTATACACTGCCACTGAAGTGGGATAGGATAGGAAACTCACATATTTTGCACATATTTACACAATGTATAAATTAATAAATTGTATATGTTTATACAGTACTAAACATAAATTTGCCACTGAAATGGCATAGGATAAAGAAATGAGGAATGAACAGTAGTATGTACATCCACTATAGGGATTTCACAGTCCAGTCGATTTTTTTTTTTTTTTGAAAGAAGGTAAGTTTATGCCAATAGACTATCCTTTTAATAGTCTCTTTTGTAAATTATGAAGTAAAATATTCCTGCCACAACTTTATCAGCAAACTAAGCAAAAACCTAAATTTATTTAAATTCCTGAGGTATATTGAGATTTATGACTGAAAATTATAGAAGCATGATCTATTTATTTTCATGTGCTTTCCCTAATTACCTATGCAGATTTTGCAGTTTAGATCAAAGAGATGATTTTTATGTTGACTTGTGGTGTCTGGAGATGCAGATTCATTTATTTCTTTTTCCTTTTCAGCTTCTTCTGACTTCTCAAACAACTTCATATTAGGTTCCTAAGAGAAGAAACAGATTTCAGTTAGTCTTTTTTTATCCCTCTTCTAATATTCCTAATATTATGCTTAAAAGTTTTATGGTGTTTTCCTCCCTTCAGACATAAAGCTCTTCCTTCAGCTGTAAAATTCTATCACAAAAATCTACAAATGCATTACAATAACTAATTAGTATTCTCAAATATCACAGAATCACAGAATGAACCAGGTTGGAAAAGACCTTTGAGATCATGTCCAACCTATGACCTAACACCTTCTCATCAACTAAACCATGGCACTGACTGCCATGCTTTTTTTAAACACGTCCGGGGATGGTGACTCCACCATCCCTGGGCAGATGATTCCAGTGCCCAATCACTCTTTCAGTGAAGAATTTTCTTTTTATCTTTAGGTAACATTTAGAATATTTTCTAATTTCTACTTTCTATTTTCTACTACTGCCAGAATTCATCATACAGTCACAGACACAACATAGAAGGAAAGAAACCAACACACTCACGAGGCCAAGAAGCCAGTAAAGAGAAAAGAAAAATTCAACTCAAACCAGACCTAATAGATAATTATAAACCTGAACAACAAAATCATAAACAAAACACTTTATAACCATGTTGTCTATGAACTAAATACACTGTAGTGCCATGCTTTCTTTTCTACCTGAATTTCCATTACTTCCTCTTGTTCTTTCATTGGTGTCTCACTTTCAATTTCTATTTCTCCTTTGTGAGTAATTTTTGTGATAGGTCTTCTTTCAACCTCCCTCTGTTCTTTCTCAATCATTTCAATTGTCTGTGAAACCAAGAAGTTATGTGTAATTATTCCCATACAGTAAAACTTGGAAATCCAGAAATAAAGAGGTAACAGTATTGCAATTAGGAAACCCTCTAGGAGGAAAAGTAATACATTCTTATTTTGCAAGTGTCAAGTAGTTTCATAAAGCGAACATGCAAGCAGCCTGTCCAACTTCTCCTACAGTGTAGCAGCAAGTACTTACCAGGCATGCATTTAAATAAGTTATAAAGCAAACCTTCAACACTAGATTAAAACACCAGTAATTCTGATTTCCCAAGAGCTAAAGAAAAAAATACATCCATTCTTTTCCCATAATAATAGGGACAAGGTAGGATATAAATATATGCAGATTTGTATCATTTTTCAAGAGCTTGTTTTTTAGTACATAAAACTACTGCTTCACCTCAAAAAAAATTTAAACGTGTACTTAAAAGTAACAGAGATGCAATTCTGATCAGCACTGCTGCTTTGCTTTCTTGCAATAAAATAAAATATAAACCGTTATTTCTAACATTGCCTCTTAAAGCACATTTCCATTTCTTACACCAGGAAGCAGTTGTGTTGGCTGTCCCAAATACCTTAAGCCTGATTTACTAAGGAAACAAGGATCCTATGATTGCTTTATCTGCCTGAAAAATATCAACATACTTTTAAACATCCTGGGGAAATAAAAAAACCCAGAGTAAGTAGCAGTCTCAATGCCTTGCTTAAATAGTAACATGAAAAATACAGTCAAATGATACATTGCTCTTTATTTTACAAGCTTCTAGAAATTTTGAAGCATTTCTCTGAAATAATTAGGACCCTTCAGCAATTTTTTGAGCAGCATACACTTTTCTTTGGAAGATATTTCTCATAGCAGTGGAATATTATTTTGCATGGTCTGTTTTCAGAATTTCACTGAGGTTCATAAAAGTAAATGTAAAAAAGATCCACTACAAAAAATGGGCTTTGGATAGATACAGAATAAACAAACTTTTCATTCTTTATAGGCCTTTGAAACAACTTCAAGATAATCAACAACTGGTTTTGCACAGAAAGTAGCAAAAAGTTATCATGATTCATAAACAGGTCTAGCCACAATGTACAATGACAAGGAAAAAACACAGGAATAATTACTATTGCAATGCACGCTGCAGTCTCTGAAACAGCATCCCATTCTACCTTATCAGTTACTACCAAACATTCATTCTGAGCACACAGATGAATTTACACTACCCAAATATCATGCTTTTAGGTTCTGTGATGTGGAATATAAATACCAAAGACTCTGTCAACATAAATCCAGATTTTGTAAACTAGAAAATTTTTAATGGCCATTTTCAAGCAGCTGCAGTTATCGATGGACTAAATGCACAATAAATGGGGCAATGTCTAACAAAAAGGAATTTTCTATAAAAATAATACAGGTCCTCTTATTCCTGTTTCTCCTTCTAAACTGTCATCACAGCTTTATAGAGTGACTTTCTGTTTCGAGAAGTCATGCTCAAACTAACCTAGTAAACTTCCTACACTTCCTTAGGGTGTTTTTGCTGTTTGGTTCTTTTGTTAATTTGTTGTCCCTTTAGGCTGCCTTTCTGACTGGCAGATCAGGTTTCTCTGGATTTACTTCTTGGGACTGATTTGTAATGCTTCAGCAGTAAGTTAGAAACAACACCAGCTTGCTTTGGTTTCATTTGTCCTAACAGATCTCTCTCCCTCATTAAGAAACTGGTGTATATAAAGCTCCAGCAACAGCTTTAAAATCTTGTGGAAAATAAGGACAAAGATTCCTTCATTCTTGAGACATAAAAAAGAAAGAGCAAGTAGCAACAAAGTTGCAAGGCAAAGGAAAGTTCATGGTTTCCTCCTTTCAGAAACTGACTACACTTCTTTCACTTCTGTCCTAACATCATCTTTGGGTTTTCAATACTAAATTAATTATAGAGATCCTCCTGCTTAGTCAGAGCTGCTTTGTGCAACATCCATTTTGTTCTTTCTGCATACACTTGACCTGCAAACAGAAGTTAAACATGCTTAGGCTGTCAAATAAACTACGTAAGTTGACAAATCTCACATGTCTGTTTTCTCTCTGTCTCCAAGCAGCCAATTCTTTGGAAGCCAGTTCTTCTGGGCTCATTTTTATTAGATGGTCTGGAGTAACCTCTCCTTTCAGTACTTTCTTAAATAATATCTAGAAGAAAGAAGAAAAATAACTATTGCTTTCAAGACAAAAACAGCTTGAAGCAGGAAATAAATCAGAGAAGTAACATACAACATGCTCTGTACAGCTAAATGGAGTGTGTGGGTTTGTAATTATCTCCACTGCAGGAAGCGGTACTAGAGCTTATAACATAAAAAGCTTAATTTCAGAGCTCCATTTATACTACATAACAATGTATCTACATATACCCTTAATGATCAAATGTATAATTAACTGCTGTTTCAAAAGAGAAGGAGAGCTTATGCCCACTGCAGCAGTAACGCAGACATTTTGTTGGTTTTTTTAAAAGGTGCAAATCCTCTGCATTACACAACAAAGAGAAGAAAGTATCGAAGAGGATATCTGTGCTTTTTGACTAAATGAAGTCCTAGGGTAAAAAAAAGACAACCAACTAATTTAGCAGTATGAGCAAAGAGAAAACGGAGGTTAGCTAAAAGTTAAGATAGAAGTTCCTACAGTTTGCAATTGGCTAACTGTAATGGCAAAATACTATAAACAAAGTGACTTGATCAGAATAACTGATAAAGGACAAAAGACAGAAGCTGAGGAGATATGATGTTGAACAATGGGCTCATAGAAAGCAGCACAGAGTGTGAAGACCAAGCTTGAGAAATCTGGGTGTGAAAAAGCACAGCGAGAAGATCCTGGACAGTAAGAAAAACAGTAAGTGCAGTAAACATCAGAGAATTATGAGGGGAACAGGAATATCTAAATAACAGGTCAGTGGTAAAGAGAAACACAAACTAGGCAGGCTATATCTACTACACTTTAAAACCAAACAAAAAAAGGTACACTGGAAGCAAGGAGTTGGAGAATTAATAATGGGGAAGAACAAAGAGGACGCTGAGTGCCCAAAGAACAAACAACATCAAAAAACCAAGAAAACCTAAAAAAAAACCCCAAATAGGTTAAACTGCAGGAGGATTGATAATGTTTCTACATTGAAGACTGTTCCTTTAATCTACAGCAAATCAATGATTCCTGCAAAGGACAACAGACAAATCACACATACATTATTTTTAGGATCTTTCAGATTGAACATTAAACTTCTGTATTTGTTCTTATACTTTGCATCAGTGTCTCGAAAAAAAGAAAATAGCTCTCTTTCAATCCTTGTGGCAACTTTTCCTGCTCTCTCCTCAGGAATCTTTAAACTGGAGTCTGTCAATCTGTAAGAGAACACAATGGCAAAAATTAAAAAATGCATCCAAATAATTAATTAACAGTTTTTCCTCTGCCTTCCAAATGAAAATATTTATGAACACAAATTAATAGTTTCATTTCTTAATATATATTTACCTTTTCATTAGAATTTCCTTAAGAGATTGTTTAACACTTTGTCTTATCTGATCAGCAGAAGGTTTGGAAGCTGGCACAGCTGGCAGGTGTGTTGCACTAATGGATCCTTTCTCATTTTTCTTTTTCTTAATTTCTTGTTTCTCATGCATACCTATCAAAACACACAGTTAAAAAATATAAAATACTCAAGTAACTTTATTTATAAGTTTTTGCTGCTGATGGAATTATTTTCATTAAGTTTTACTTTTAAACTGCTAAGAATTGACCAAGAAGAAGTGGACCCCAGGGTGGATGGTTTTTGTTAGGTTGCTGTTTTTTTCTTGTTTGGTTAGGATTTTATGTTACTTAGATTAATCCAGAATAAAAACTTCCTTAGCAGAAACAGGGGTTTTGCCCTTTGACTTACAGTATTTTCTTCTACACTAAACCAAGATGACCAGTGCTTATTAGCTTGATCTTAAGTATGATTTTTGACTGAATTTTCATAACAGCATAGATTAATTTTTCAGTTAATAAACTGAGAAATAATATACTATGAAGCACATATAAGCATAATAAGCTTTACTTTAAAATACCATTCTACATTAAACTTAGCATTTCTGCATCTGTTAGCCATCAAAATTATTTCAATTATCTCATCTTCTGATTCAGGTAACACTCAAGGTCATTATAAGTTTTGTGTAATGCATAATACAAATAATGGATAGGTCTAATCAAACTAAAGTCATTAAAGCAAAATTACTAATTTTCAGAGGATCAACTGAAAGCTCATTTGTGTCAGCAGGTGAACATGCCACTAATTTCGAGCAGTACCCTTCTATTTAGGAAAGCAATGGGAAATAAATAATATTTATTTTTTCACTTTATACCCAGAAAAAAAGGAACAAAATGAAGACTGATAAAGAGTTCTAGAACGCATCAGCATTGGCAAAAGACCAGAAGAGCTAAATTATATATATTTTTAATCAAAAATTCAAAGCTTGAGTTTCAGAGTAAAAGACAGTTCTCACACAAAATCTCACTAGCTTTGCTGCTGAGATTTCAGTCCCATATGACAACAACTTCATATTACAACGAATCTGAGAAGAAAAATGCTTCCCAGAAGGGAGCTGGGGAGAGGACAGAGGTTGCTGGGAGGAAAATATGACCCTTCAACCTTTCAAATGAATTTTGGATGAAAATCTGATGACTCAGCAAGCAATACAATGTTTCCCTTTGAAATGAGTTGATAAAATTACTTGTCAATTTGTGCAAAAGACATCAGTAACTCAAAATATAATTTATATAGCAATGAAATCAGTTTTATGAATATAAAGCATTTCATAGTATTTTATGAAAGTATTTCAAAGTCTTATGCAATGTTAAATAAAGTTTAATACAGAGAGGTTGGTGTACTTTTTCTCCCATTTTTGATTATGTGAGCATACTCTTCTTCTGAAACAGCAAACACACATCTACCCAGGACACATTTACCTACTAAATAAAACTTTAAAATAAATGAGAAATAAAGATCATAAATGTTATGGGAACAAACAGCTCTTCAGATTTTCATGTTCAGAGCATCATCATCCACTATGGAATGTGATTTGAAAAACTGATGCTATGAAGAAAGCTATCATCCTTCACTGTACACAGATGTGAATTGCAGCATGGAGGACATCCCCAAACCTTGGTACCTGATTTTGTGGACCTTTCCACTGTACTAACAGATTCTTTACTTGTTTTTTCATTTTTATCTTCAGGGGACCGCCGAGAAATTACAGCAGTTTGTGATCCTTTCCGAGCGGGGACGTGCTGCCCTTTTTTAGTATCTGAGTCTCTGGACTCCGGTAAGTTCTTCCCATCCCCAGACTCCTGAAATAAACATTTACATATGTTAGCATGCTACTGAATGCTACAATCAACCTCTACATAATTACCACATTTTTCCCATTTTTTCCTTTTTACACTGTACAATGTATACCCCAGATGTATGTGCCACCATGTAATTTTCTAAAGAGTTACTGAAAAATATCCCAAATTACTGCCAAGCATTGCTTAACAATCTCTCTTAAATACTGGCTCAAGATATAGCACAGACAATTTGCATTTAAGCTGTTTGTTGAAAACTACTCAGTTTGCAGTTATTTTAAAAAGTCAGGGATACCAATGAACATCCCTTAACTAGTTTTAGCCACTGAGGTCACTGATGTTTAGAAAGCATATGTAAACCAAAATTAAAAAGAACAGCTTACATTCCAGAATTTCACTATTACTACTCAGAAATAAGACAGGATTACTGATGATTGTTACCATGAATATGACGTTATATACTAACAGACTAAATAATTGTCTCAATATTCTTCGTTAATTATCCTTTGGTTAGTAAAATTAGACACAAAAAGTAGAAAGGCTCCAATCAAAACACTATGCCTTTTTTTCTACATACAACCTGAAATAAAAACAACCTTAACTAAAATACTGTTGTCATACTGTTTTACAGACACTTTAAATATCTGCAGCTTATAACATACAGCAAATTGACAGAAGTCCTATAACATGTTTAGAAATCTGAAAGAAAAATGCACGAGGTTCTTCACCATTTCTACGTACACCTGTACGTATAGGTTTATATACACATTCAGGAGTAGGACTTTGATGATCCTTATGTGTCCTTTCCAACTCAGGATGTTCTATATGCATCTGACATGCACATATCCCTGCTCAATGTAAGAGTTTAGCAAAACCATCTTGAAAGAGTCAAGCCAGTTAGAAAATGAAGTAACTTCACAAATAATTTAAGTTATAGATTAGATTCACAAAGATGTCTGAAACATGGTCTATTAACTGGCAATGGGACAGGCAGAAACCTTCTAACCCAGTAACTAAGAGAACTTTAAATAAGACTAACCCGTCTGAAGATTTTGACTTTATGCTTCCCAGTGTCCTCTGTTTGCTTTGTTTTTTCAGTCGCTGTATTTTGATTACAAGTAGGTGTTTGCTTCAACACCCCCAGTTTTTCACACTCAATTGCTTTTTCTTCTTTATGCTCAGGTTTCACTTGAGTATCTGGTACATTTTGATCAAAACACTCCATTTTTTTGTCTTCTTCAGCACAGCATTTCACACACACATACTCTTTATCTTCTTCACCCATCTGCTGTGCTTGAGAAAGGCTCAGTCCAACACAATCACCATGAAACCAATCATCACATCTACCACAACCTACCATAAACCTGAAAACAAAATAAGATATAAGTCAGTGAAAACTGTGAAAGAAGACTATGAAAGAAGATACAGCACCTTCAGCAGAATATACCATACTTGTTTCGATTTGTGCATCTCAGCAATTTGTTCTTACCTAGTAAGTGAGTTTCTCTGGTGCTTTACATCCATCTCCAGCCTTACGACATGGTATGATCTTCCTGAGAGGTATTTTTTTGACCTTTTTGCTTTTTACAGTAGTCCAAGAGACTATCAAAACCTCACTGTGTTTGTCTACCTTGCTCCCAAATCCAACCAAGTTTCTTTTCAGACTATTAATGTTCTTACGAATGTTAAAAAACAAAACCAAGAAACTCTCAGAAACAGTAAACTTGTTTGAAAAGACTTGAAAATTTTCTTGCAAGATATTATCTTCACTTTCCTACCAATATGATTGTCATCATTCTTCCCAAACACAGCAGCAGCTGCAATCTTCCACAGCAGTATGAGGTCTTTAAACGTTTTGACAAACACAATGGGCACAGGTATCCCTGCTCAATGTAAATTAGGTATATATCTAAATTAGGTTGGTATTTTACACCTCATTCCTTAGACCATTGTTACTAAATTATTTCTGGAAAGTTGCTTTTTATCTTTTTTACTGGTGAATATGGGGCCGGGAGTTTGGCTTCCAAAACCACCTGTCCAGCTTGCAGTGACTGCTTTCTTTTAAACAAGGTACACACTTCTGTGCTACTCAACTATTTTGGTCATAGCTAATAATTACTTGAAGAATGTTTCAAACACCAAAACAACTATCTTTTAAAGGACACCCTTCAACTCACAAGTCACTTAAGTGCATTATTTTAAAAGCAGAATCAACTTTAGGTACAGATATTTTCAAAGCATTGTGAAGATCACCTGGTCTAAAATAAAAGCATAGTTTCTGACTATTTTGTGGAAGCATTTTGAAAACTTCATCAGGTATCATAAATACCTAATTGCACTGATAGGTACAATTTCCAGTGCAAGTATTTGGGAATGATGTGGAATTTGAAAGCTCCACAGGCTAGAAAATGACTACTTCGGGAGACTTACATGGTAGGAATTGTTTTTTTACAAATAATGAACCTGGCACCAAGGAACAGCTTTCAAATGATGTAGGAAGATTTCCAGCAATACCCACTTACATCAATACCCACTTACATTCTCTTTCCCCTTTTATATTTTTGGGGGGTGGAGGGGGGGGTGTTGTTTGCTGTTGTTTTTTGTGCACATTTTTGTTTGGTTGGTTTTTTTGCTCAATTTTTCTTTCGTTTTTTACTTACATAAACTACATTCAAGACATGTACTTTTACATATAGTCTGGATGAAGAAAATCCAGAAAGAGTACAAGGGTATTAAGGAAAGTGCAAGTTCTTTGTTAATACTGGAAAATTATTTACTGAATTCCTAGGTTTTGAATTTTATAGAAGACAGACCTGACTTAGAAAGTAATACATGAAATCATGATTGCTTCAGGAATATATTTAACAAGCTAAATACACTGACCTAAAAACCCTATTTCTTTAATCTAACACCTTATAGATCTCTTCTATAAGTAGATTCTAAGCAAAATTATTCCTAACTTATGTAAGTCCCTACTCAGGCCAGGATCTGCTATCTGCTTGCTTACCTACTTTGCAGAACCATATAAATATTACAGGATGTGCTCAGAGCAACTCTCATTCTCCAGAACTGTAAATGAATGTTCCAGGTGGCTTGATGCAGGTATTGTATTCAAAAACTACTGTTATCTCAAAGAGATGAAAATTCTTATTAACAGCAGACGTTTGAAACAAGAGAACATAAGAAAACCTGTGTTTTTATGTTCTGTCCTTACCTACCTAAAATATGTCAGCATTACATTCTGTTGAAGAAAATAGTTTGGTGCAAAATGAGTCTGAGAAGTTTTAAAGGTCCATCAGATTGAGAAAAAGCCTATGATGATGTTTGGTAGATTCAAAGAAATTGGTTTTTAAACTAGTTTGAGAAGAAAAATATTTTCTCATTTCGAATTTTCTTTTTCTGATCTGCAACTAATAGTATTACTTGTCACTAGCAAACAATATCTGTCCATCTACTTCATAATTTCAATTAAGAAGGCAGAGGTTCCTTCATGTTTTGTCAGTATCTCAATCTTTTCAGATTCATGTTCCAGCAAAGTGCAAAAACAAGAAAGGTAATGTTAGGGGGCAGTTACTTCTGATGGTCTCAGCAGAGTATTACCACAGCATTTATAAACACAACAGAAAACCAAGAATGAAGACGTAGGACTTCTACACAAAGCTGACTGCTCCTTTCCAAGAGCCTAGAGCCAAACATGCAAGGGCAGGAAACATAAGGTGAGTGGTTTTATTTCACAACTGCAAGGGTCCACACGGGGTGCTTTACATAGGACATATCTTGTACCACTGCAATAAAATACTAGTAAAGCTCTGGGAACACTGAAACTGGATACAAAAATTCCCCATGTAAGATTTTCTGCCAAAGCTGAAATAAAGTCAAAGCATACAGCTAAAGCATCATTGCTTCAAGGGTATTTTGGTGTCCTAAGGAACTAATGCCTGTTGTTCAAAAATAAAAGGAAACCAAGAATACACCATCATGAAAACACACCTGCTATTAATTGAATTTTTATTAAAATATATGTACTTTTTCCTCAGTTTGTAAATTCAGGCATTGGAGACTAATTTGTTAAATGAGGAAGATGGATTGTAGTGTTTAGTAACCAAAACAAACTTCTGATTCATATTTAGCAAACGGATATTTGCTGAAGAGATGAAACTAAAATACACAAGATGCTGCATATCTTCAACTTTAAACTGACAGCACATGGAATTTTTCTGCTTAGCTCACACATATTAAGGGGGTAGTAGAGATGGTGTGTAAGTCAGGTACCAGGATAGACATCCAGTCTTAGATCTTTATTTTCAGGTCTATCAAATAAATAATAAAATTTTTAGAAGTCAAAAAACCCTACAAGGAATTCACTTCAGAAAAGATCATTCTTCGCTAAGACTACACAGCAAGAGAGATGTAATTCAAGCAAACTACTGAAGATGGCTTCATTCCAGTCTTCACAACAAGGTTTCAACAACACTATATTTTAACACACACAACAAAACTTCAGAATTCAGGATTCAGAAACCAAGACTACAAAGAGAATCAGGAAATGTCCATGATGCCTGTACTATAAAACAGAATGTATTGTTTACAATTGTTTTGTTTAAACCTAGTTATACAAAATGGTAATAAAAATACTGGTGCTTCCTGCCTAAAAAAATTCACTATTTCTACTATTTGGGGTTTTTTTTCCACACTAGTCAACTGCAAGACTGCAACTTCTGAGGCTGGGAGAGAACATACTGATTTGGATACCAGTAATATAAATATTCCTTTTTACTGTAAGGCCACTTTTACATCTTTGTCTCTTTCACTCATCTGCACACAAAACAACTATGATTTGTAACAACTGTAACTGGATAATGGGCAATGTTCAGACTAAATAGGGGTGTCAAGAAAAACTGAAGCCTGGTTGGAAGGATCAAGGATGTCCTCTTGCACAGTTTTTATTTTTGACTGAAGAGGTTCTGATATCTTGGACTAGTAAAACATCAAAGTTTCTCACTGCAGATTGCTTCAAATTTGAAGTGCAGGACTTTTACCCATGTTGTAAGGCTGGATTGGAAGATGTAAAGCTGAAAGAGAAAGAAAAATATGGTTTAAAATATTAAATCATGCCACATTCAATAAAAGACTTTCTTTCATTGATTTTACTTTAATAAAAAAAATTCTTTTTTGGAAGAAAAATTTAGAAACTGACAGGTGACAGCAGACAGTACTATAGCTCATTAGGACTTCTGCATATAGTATGCTACTGTGTCATTCCTTTAAAGAATCCCCTTGGTAGTTCACATATCAGCATGAAAAGAGACACCTTAAAAAAAGAAAGTAATAGATGAAACATAACAGACAGAATAATTAATGCAAACCTGCCACAATCTCTCTTATGACTGGAAGACTTTCTTTGGTGTGTTATTTGTAGTAAACTAAATTCATTTGTTAGACTGAAAACTCAGGCTTGGACAATTTATTTTCTAAATATATGGGCCATGTTTTGAAATTAACTTACATACATTCAAGTTATGTAACAGCAGCAAGTTTACAGAAAAAATCGTTACTGTAAAATGGGCAGAAACCACCTTACTCATAAAATAGTTTTTCACTGTAAAGCTATATTTGAATAAAACAAAAGACAAAAAAATCAGGAACTGTCAAGAGTAGTTCAGTGGGGGCCAGTAATCAGCAGTTTAAGATTAATTAATCATGTAAGTTGCATTGCCACAGAAAATAATTTATTTAAGAAACAATTTCTTCTCTTTAATCCTTCATGTTTGTGGTACATAGTAATTGGGAAAAGTACCACAACAGGACTCAAATCTTAACCCGAAAAAACCCCAAACAAACAAAAAACCCAAACCAAACTATTTAAAACAACACCCTAGCCCCAAACACACCTAAGAGGAGTAAACCCACTGTTCATTTTTTAAAGACTTCAGTATTTAAAGCAAGTGCCCCATCTGCATTTCCATCCCTTAATGGCACTGTTCACCAATCTTCTACAGATCTGTTGTAAACTTGCATTAATATTACAACTGTTTCTCTGCTGCACTGATGCTACAGTCCAGCCAAAGATACTCATGGCATGGCAGCTTTAGCAGAGTGTATGCTCCACATCAGTGAAGCAGCATGGCTTAATACAAAGCTCAAATGAAATGTGTGTACGTCCAAGAAAACTCAGCACTTCCTTGTCAAAGCACAGTCACGAGCAGCACCACTTGGTTTGCCTTCTGACAAAGTTTAACACAAGTGACATGATTTTTCAAGTTCTGATCTTCTAGAAAAGAAACCCACAAACCTATCTCACTATCAGCAATCTCTTTACATGGAATTTACAGCATATGAACAAAACATTGCAAACTTACTGCCTAAGTACTAAATTTCAATAACCCATGTTTTATGCCATATATGTTTCTTCTCTTTCTTCAAGGCAATAGTTTTCCTTGCTTTTCATATTACAGGAACTCCTCCAAAAAGGAAGCAGCAGGAAGACAAACAACCCTATGCTTTTTGAATTAAAGATGAATTCATGAAACATGCCAAACAGCAAAGGCAAAAACTACTGAACTTCCCCAACCCTGAAAAAAATGAGTATATTTCCTAACATTAATTACAAATTGGCACTAAAAATTATATATATATTTATATTTATATATATATAAAAAAATCATTAAGGGAAGCTCCATTACCAGTTGATTCTACACACGCTGCATGTTGCAGGATAAGCATCATATGCTTTATAAACTTCATTTATATTACTATGCTGCAGCATTGGTAGGATTATTATTAATACCAGCAGCATTAAGGAATCAAGCAAATGGATACCGTAAGTTGTCTAAAATAGTTTTATAAACGATGAGCATAAATACAAACTGCTTATAATCTATAACTGCTTATAATGTAGGTATAAAACCTACTAATACAATTATGTAACTGTAAATAAAAATCACAGTAGAGTCCTTCCATTCCTTAACTATACATTACAATGTTGTTTTGTTTATACTGTCATTCAGTTTTTCTACAGCTGTGGATGGACAAGCAAGATAGTTTTTAATGTTGCAAGGCTTGTCACAATAGAAGAAAGCAGTAACAGAGGCAGAAAACTTAAAAGCATCATCCATTACTGTAAAGTGATGACATCTTGCATAATCTGCAGTTTTAACATACTGATACTATTTAATGGACGTTTACTAGAACTAAGGCACCATCATTATTCTAATTACTGTTCCTTGTGAAGAATGTTCTCACAACAAATTGTTTGCTGTATACTATCCACTGATTCCAGGCATCACCACCCTAAAAAAATATATGCATATGTAATTTAAGGATGGCTACAAGTTTGGAGCCTTAAGCTCCTTTCTCAAGCACTCTCTTGTATTGGCTGTGCAAATTGTATGATAACCTGGATCCAATATAATTTACTGACAATTAGAACTTTTTCCAAAATACAAATGAGCTAATAATAATCTTTACTACAGGTAAAAACAGTTCGAAGTTTGCATCAATCAGCCACAGTACTTTTCTGTACTACAGTTGTGAAGAAATTTTTTAAGAATTATGGGTAAGCAAGAGATCAGGAATACTGTATCTTTGCTAAATCAACTCCAGCACTTTCTAATTAACTACCTTCTACAACAGTACTAACTTTTCCTCTGTATTAAAGCATAGTTGAAATGTGGGGGGAAAGCAATACCTTAAGTAAAATCTAGTCCTGTATCACTTAATTTTTCTGTGAGGTCTGAGGTCAGTTTGTGTCTGACCACTCAAACTGGATTATCAAATCCAAAGCAACAACAAAACAAAACCAGAAAAAAAAACCACCACAAAACAACAGCAATAGGGAATCCTCAAACTCCCATAGCCTATTAAAAAATCTTACTTGGAACTGTTGAAATCAAGAGGAAGTCACCAGTAATAAATTAAAGTTACAAACTTCCTTTGTGATAATGCTTTCTAGAACATGTGCTTAGAGTATCTCAAGTTGCCTACTACGAATTACTCATCCAAAATTGATCGAACTTCTTGTTAAAGAAGACAGACTACAGACAAGGGAGACAATCTGAAAAATGTTAGGTTTTGTCTATCCGAACAAGCAAGGAACCAGTTCAGCCCTCCAGCCTGCAGAGAATACGAACATCTGCAGTGAAAACCGGAGAAATTTACGTGAGCCCTTACACCAGAATGATGTTACAAGAAATCTTTCATTAGCAGACTTCCCAATATCTGCAGAGCTACCATCTTCAGCTAGCACTATGCCAAAAAATTAAATACTATTTTTTAAAATTCAACTATCTTTAAGGATCTTTAATCTGTCTTCTGGGAAAGTAACTATTGTTTGTGACAAAGTTTAGTATTTTCAACACCACTTGGATTCATTAGGAAGTTGAGTAGTAACTTCAGTCTAACATTTTTGATGTTATATGCATATCCATACACATACACACATTTCATCTATAGATAGATAAATGAAATTTTTTGCATATGATTTCTGTTATTAGCTGATTAGAAAACATCTGACAGCAATATGGGAAAACACTGGCAAAGTCAAACATGTTGAAAACAATACTATGAGTAACAACAATTCAAACCCTGCACTGAAAAAATACCCTTTCAGATGTGTTGAAAATTACAAAAAGTTAAATTGTCATTATCTGACTTGCGCAGAAACAAAAGGTTTAGTTTTAATATGAAAGAGCTATTTTTTAAGTTATGTAGCAAAGGTACATCACAATATATCAAGCGAACAGACTGAGACAGTCCTAAAGCCAAACACTGACAATCCATTCTCTGAGTATGAAAAAAAATATATATATATATAACAGCTATGATGGTTACAGCTTGTGAACTTCAAGACAAATGGAAAAGAGAGCATGAAGTCATTGTTCAAAGCTCAGGTGCCAAATGATGACCTATTAACAGAAAGTAATCAAGCATTGTCTCTTACAAAGCAAGATGTTTTATAACTTGCAAACTTTTTTAATCATGAGCAAATCTCACATTTATAAAACAGGATTCCTCCTTTCCCAGACAAACCCACTGTATCTGCAGTAAAAGGTAAGCATACTTTGACTTTGGATGTGGCCAAATTACTGCATGTATTCCTAAAGATATAAATTGACTCCATTTGTCACGTGCTGATCTGAAATAAAACAACATTGAAGTACCATCCTTCTACTGTTGTTCTAGCAGACAGAGTAAAATTACTCTGGGTCTGTGTAAGGCCTGTGTAAGCAGCGCCCTTTGGGAATTCCATACATGAAGAAAGCTGACGCCACAATTTCCACACATTATCTTCAACTCGAATCAATTCTCCAAGCTTGGTATTACAATAACAACAAGTTAGTGGCTTTGCATTTGTTGTTACAGGGAATACAGAAAGATTCAAATGACTACTACTCTGCATCCTGAATTTAAAATATGTTACTCTAACATGACATCCTGCAAAGCTCTTGGCAAATTATTTCCTAATTTGGGGCTGCAACTTCAGTTTAACTTCTTTTCCTACAAGCAATTTGTATCACAGCACTGACAAAAAATTTCCGAAGTTGAAATAACCATAGAGCAAGATATAAACACAAATGTTGTTTCTTAACTCTGATCTTAACTCTGCCTTTGACATTTCTTGAACATAACAGTCATTTGTCAGCATTTGTGTCTCACACTTTCTCATTTTCTCTTATACAATGAACAGAGAAAAAAGGCTAAGGGTGACCAGCTAGGTGGTTTCAAAAGGGAAACAAAAATTCCTTGAAAAGTAGTCCAAGCAGCAAATTAAAACCCCCTTTTCATTACAGTAAATGTTGATAGTTTTGATAGGTTTCCAAGACACAGAATTCAAATTTATCATCTAACACTTCTTCTCTTTTGAATTGTACTAAAAGTATTTTCTTTTTCTTGCACTAATAATTAAACAAGGACAAAATGCCAAGGCATTTGAGATATGTTTTGCTCCCTCTTGTATCTTAATAACAGCAAGTGAATCTGCAAGGTTTAAGTTATTTGTAGTATACAACTACAAAGTAAAGGAATTTGAACAGATTAAAACTTTATTACTTAGACTAGTGATGATAAAAAGTGAGGCACTCACAGTCTTAAATTTTCTGCTATTAGGTATGAGGCTCAATACTGCAAGGTTCCTTATTCCACTACCATGTCTCAGTCACACTCTATATACAAAAATTTTGTGTTTATGTGCTAAGAATCCTTCTACATTTAGCAAATCTGATTATCTTCTGCTGTATCAACAGCTTTGCAATGCAAACATATAAAATAACACAATTCCAAAACAAAAACCCTAAACCACTTAAGACTGACATTACAAACCTGAGGATACCCATAATCACCATCTGTGGCAACTCATGGGCTGTCTCAATCCAATCTCAGCTGGTGATTCATACACTGTATTATTCTTCTGGCAGCAGTAAGAACTGGCAATGCAAAACTGGGTTTGTTGAACTTAAACCTAGATTGCTGTGTATCCCTATGTCTTCTGTAATGCTACTTTGATGTTATAAACTAAAATAAGCAGATTTAGTTGCGTCACTGCCACATCTTCCCATACTGGTTAGATCCATTTAGTAATAAAAATCAAGACCTTCTGAACTCTAACAAGACACTGATAAAAGAAAACCCACAAAATGCTTAAAATACTAGCAAAAATAGAAAGAATATAGGACAAGTTCAACTAAAAGCTGCATTTTTAACAGCTATCAAGTAGTTTAAATTCCAAATATAATATTTTGCTTTTAAAGTATCTACAGAAGCATTCTTGTATCCAGAAAGCAGCCTTTTGGGATGTTAACAATTCACTGAAATACAGGCTACCCACACTGTTCCACCATCGTGGTAATGCCCAAGATGACAAAAACTAAGGAAATGCAACCTGCTTAAAATTAAACACTCTTACAAAGACACACATGGTAGAGTCTTAAAAATAAATGGACTTTTTTAAAAATAAAAACACATGGAACTAAATTTGGGCACCCCCTCAATCAGGTAATCCTCAGCAATTAGGCAGAGCAAACCTATTATTAATTCTTTTAGCAGGCCACGTGGTGGTTTGAGCAATGCAGTTACTACAGCTGCACAGTAAATGAACTGTCATGTATTTGTTTTTCAAATATGATACAATGAGTCAATAAAGCTCAGAAAGGCTTCTTAGATACAAACAAATGCCAAAAAAACCCTAAGGTGCCAAAGGTAATTGTTCTATGTTTCACTTTGATGCACGGAGTTCTAAAGCACAGTCACTAAAAACCACTATTAAAACTTCCTCTCACATAAGCAAAGGACTAATCACAAATATCTTCAATTTGATATTAAAAGAACAAAAGGTAGGCTAGCAGGCAGAACAGCAACAAAAAAATACCTCAATACTAAAACATAGTAAGTGTAATAAAGGAATTCTTATGCTTGGACTGATAGATCATTAGTGAAACCCAATGGTCTTTTTCCGCTCACTTACAGTGTAGAATAACTTCTGTCACAGAGGAATATTATCAACTTCGGAAGCAACCTCACTGTTAAGTTTAAAGGCAATTTCAGATATACCCACGTGGAAGTTTTGTGGGGTTTTTTCACATTCTTCTTTCTGCCCTCCCTATCAACTACTTAATTACTGTCACATGAAACCTCATTGCAATGATTACACAAAGTGAAAAAACCCTCTCTATCTCTAGTATTAGAATTGCACTTGTACCAGATAAAAGTCAAAGGTAAGCAACTATTTGATTTTTTTGGTTGATGGTGATCCTTCCACTTAAGAGGTCTCTGGAAAGAAAGAAATGATAACCTGGAACACAGATATCTAATTTCTTTTCTGTGAAAAGAAGTCAAGTTCAAAGTGTATAATTAAACAGCACAGAAGAATTGTACGATCATCAAAATATATATTCATATAATAAAACATTTCTATTCAAACTTTTGGGCCAAACTAGTTTCTAATGCTCTATTTAAATGACCAAAAAAAAGTGTACGAGTGCAAAGGAAATTAACTTGACTGTATGACATAGAGACTTGTATTGCAAAACTATGACTTTTTGTTTTGGCATGAGCAGCATGAAACATTTGGTGAAAGGAAAAAAATTATCTTCCAAGACCAGTAATAAATTCCTAAGACACACTGCCACACACACCTGTTGCCATGTGGCTTTTTGCAAAAGCCACACTGTTTGCTGGGCACCCAAATATGTTTGCTTTCACTAGCAGAGGTATGTTCCAAGCCTTCCCTTTTAACAGTTGAAATGTTATCTGGAATGAACAAGGGAGGTTCATCCAGTGAAAGACTCTTGCTACTTCTTCTCTGTCGAGGTTGGAGATTCTTATCATTTCTTTTTGACTTGTTTTTTTCTTTATCATCCTCCTTCAGATGTTCTCCAACAGGGGGGTCTTTAGTCTCTCCCTCTTCCTTTGTGGAGCTGTTTGCTTTTAGCCCAGTTGCAAGCTGATGTTTGCTTGCTTGCTTCTGACCAGGATGTGAAACATGGCCCGACAATGAATGCACAGAGTGGTGGGTATCTTTAGAACAGCTTTGATGAGTAGGAGATTTCTCACTTGCTTTTTGAACTGATGACTTTTGGGCTTGCCCAGAAGCCTGGACTCGGGGTATTTTCTTCAGCTTTGTGTTGGTCTGCTTCTTTACAGTCACCCCTGAAATGCTACTCTTTGCTTTCAAACCCGGATCAGATTGTTTCTTCCTAATTTTTACCGGGTTATTTGGATGCTGATGACTCTCTTGCTCATCTGCATTTCGCTTCAGACTTGCAGATGAGGGACTGTGAAGGCCCGAAACAGCAACACCAGCTCTCGTTCTTGACCGCATCATTTCTTGTTGCACTGTACCTGATTTCTGCTGAGTACCTGCAGTCAGATTTTGTTTATTCTGAACTACAGATTTACTATGCCGGGGCCTAATGTTCTTTTCACATTTTGTTGCAATACCAATTTGTTTCTCATCATCTTGCAATTTTGATGCCTCTGGGCCTTCTACTTTAGCACTGCTGATCTGCTGCTGTATATTTTGGCTTGATTGGCCAACAACAGTGCTTTCTATAATGCTATTTCCTGGGTCAGTAGAAGTAAACTCTTTGCTTTTCAAGTCTTTATTATCACAGTCTGTACTGTCCAATAGTTTTTCAGATGAAGTTTCAGTTGTCTCCATTCCCTTGCCATCACCTCCAGCTTCTGTTACACATTCCTTTACTGACAATGTATTTTCATTAAGAACTTCCACATTGTGGGAACCTAAACTGCAATCAACACCCTCTTTCACAGAGCTGGTCTCACAAATTTCATCTGTATTCATGCAAGTACTAGATGAATCATTATCTTTTCCAGTTACTTCAATTTGATTATGTTCTTCTGTTTTCTTCTCTGATGCCTCTGCTTTATTATCAGTCTTTTCTTCTGAAGAATTTTCCAAGCCCATTGAATCAATCACATCACTTGTTTCATTTTTAACTGGAATCATTTCAGTATCTGCAGATACTGAACAAGCTGACTCAGCACTCCCAGAGTCAGTCTTCACTGCAACCTCTGCTATTTCCTTTGTTTCCCCAGAAGAAGGAGAACAGGGTCCCGTTAAATTAGCACAACTTAACTCTTGGGATGTTTCTTCAACTTTTGCCTGCTCAGGGGTTTCAGACTTTATTTCTTTCACATCTTCAGGCAGACATTTTGTATTACTTTGGGATGCTGTTACTGCTGCTGCTGTTCCTTCTACCTGTCCTGATCGTCTTGTACTACGCCTAACCTCCCTAGGCGGCTCTGTTTTCAAGCGTGCAGAAACATCTGTCTCTTTAACTGGACTTCTCTCTTGCTTCTGTCCATTTTTTGAAGCAGATCCACTCCTTACAGACGATTTCTTGGTATTAACAGGAGGGCCAACATTTGAACGCTTGGCTATCGTGCTCTGCCGCAGACTCCGTACTGGTTCTAGGAAGGGAAAAAGAAAGTCTCTTAACTACACTGCTTCCTTCTCTTTGCAAATACAAGATTTACCTAGAATAAAACTGGCTTACCCCAATTTAGCTTACTGGATACAAAGAGAACTTAAAACTTAAATGCTGACATGACTAAACTTAAAATTACTTGCATTTCAATTTTACACTGACATAGTTTGGATGCAAAATCTCATTATTCTAAAGGCTATGGAATTTCTAAATAGTATGTTCAAAACGCAAGTGATGACAGAAAGACAATCAAAACCAACCCTACTTTTCTACCTCTCAGCCTTTCCTACCTCAAACAAAAACTGCACAAGCTAATTTGTGATTAGAAGTGTAACAGAAGTTTAAAAATCTTTTAGAGAACAGTCTATGAATCTGAGATCCAGTCACATTCTCACCTGATGACAGCTTTTACATTTTCTAAACAAGCAACCATTCCAGTGCCTTTCTAAACAGCATAATCACCACCTTTGTACCACAGGCTCTTATTTAAATTCTGATCTCCATATTAAGTAATTTTATCTTTTTAACTCAACCTGCTCTATAGGGGAAAAAAGCATAGCAGTAAATAATTCCAGTTCTACAAGTTAGAAAACCCCTAACTATAATCAATTAGTAACTACAAAGAATTAAATATTTTAATAAAACATTTATTAAGTACATTGAGATATTTTGATTAAAGACTTTCTGACTGCAATTATTATAACCTAATTTAAAACAGAAAGAGACTATGCAATAAAAATTAATAGAATCAAAACTTTAATTGGAAATAGACATGCTAACCTAATATCCCAATGCTGTTTTGCAACTCCATCATCTTTTGTTGGTGAAGAACCACATTAATAATCTTATGTAGGTAAAAGGATCAAAATCTGAAAAATTAGTTTAATGACCATGAGCCACACAGAAGACACTAAATATTTATTAAAGAGGAATTCTAATTGACTCATACCCTATGGATGCCAGCTGCTAGTGCAGTGCATAAAAAAAGGAAGTGTCTATACTGGAATTCACACAACCAAATTAAATTTATAATTTTTTAGGGGTGGGATTTTAAAGATTTAATTTACTACAAATGTGCAAACACATAATCTATGATCACCTTGTGCCATTAAACGTGGTGATTTCCTCGGTGATGTGACTGAAACTTCTTCAGCACGGCTTCTCAAATTCCTATTAGGTAAAGCAAGCTCATCGTCATCAATGGTGTCATTACCACTCTCTTTAACTCCTTCTTCATCCATAGTATCATCAAGAGCAATAACTGGAAAAAACAAACAAACAAGAAGAGCCTAAAACTTAAAATGATCAAAGTGTTGGGGATATAATGCTGAGCAAGACAGGGGAAGAGACAGCGAAAAACAAATAAATTGGCCATCTAAAATCAAACAAAAGGGGAAAAAATGAAGATATGAAGGACATAAAATTCCCATGTGAGGCAGTTTCAGTAGAAGAAGCTATCACCCAAAGCTTAAAACTTCTGAAGATAGTCCTTACAGCTTTTTTGTGGACTCACATTTTTATTGGGGTTTTTTGCCACAGGAAGGTCCCCAGTCTTAGAGGATCAGCTGCCCCTCACTGTCCCTTCCCACCTAAGAAAAAGTGAAGAAAGGTAAACAGCAGAAAGAGCTGATCCAGACGTGCAGAGTTTAAAAAAATCACAGTTTTCTCACAGGATACCATTTTAAAACTCTCAGCCCCACCCATATCACATATCTGCATCTGTAGTGCCTTTCTGGAAGAGCTTTAAGTGCAGCAAGCACTTAACCTCCCAGGAGAGATGGGGAACGTTGTCTTTGGTGAATTCCTACTCTCCACTAACCTGAGAAAGATCCCAGAGGTTGCTCCTGAAAACAGGTTTCCTAGGAGGCAGTCAGGTCACTATATCAGCCATTCTCCTCACTTGCTCTAAGTTAGGTTCTTGCAGTGGTAGCCTCTCCTATCCAAAGATCCTATGTGTGAATCCTGGTCCCCGTGGGATGCTAAATTTGTGAGATCAAGCCAAACACCCAAGTGATTTTACAAAACACATAGAAAGGTCTGACAAATATAACAAGAGACTCCAAACAATCAAGTATGCCTGTTTTTCACTATTAAGACATCTACCTTGAAGCATTTTTAAGATAAATTCACACAACACACATAAAACAGCTAAAAATTTCTAACGCTTACTTAAAACTGATATAAATGAATCACAAAACTGATATACATCAATCACAAAAGTCAAAAAAGCAGGAAGTTAAATTTAAAATCGTTAGAATTTTGAGAGCAGCTCAGAAAATCTGTCAGTTCCTGGTCCTTTTCAAGTCTGCTATTACTGCAGCTTGACAAAAACCAATGCCCTTGTGAAGGCACTACAATAATAAGCATACTTTTAAAATAACAAAAATTGGAAGCTGTAAAACACTGCTGAAGCCAAAGACTGATGATAACCAAGTCTATCAATCTACAATCACCTGCCATAAAGAATTTAAAAAATAAAGTAACCAAGCAAGCTCTTAGAAGTTCAAATACTAGAAAGTTGTTTATCGGCCTCTTAAGAAGGCTGATCTTGGCACCAGGCAATCAGCATTCTGAACCTCTGTAATCAGATGGCTGCCAGGAGCTGAAAGTTAGGAGTTTCTTAAGCAAACAATTTATGGTCACTCATTTTATTTTAACCACAGTTTTTAGTTACTGCATTGTACTCAGTTACAAGGAAAAGTGTTTGTGGAAATTACTGTGCACTTCGACTTTCCAATCCACAGGGCCACCTTTACATCTGTGTGTGTTTACAAACATACAGATATAACACACAAGGTGCACGAGGCTGATAAAGTTGGTCTTACTCCACTCAAGAGTGCTCCTTAATCACTTATTTGCTATAAGCTACATGCTGGACACACTGACAAAAAAATGACATTGTAACTGCCCTATTAGACATTATTTTCCCTTTAAATCTCTAATACTGGCCATTGTCCAAGATGGAAACCTGAATGAGATGGACCCTCACCCTAACTCCAGCTGCCCATTCTCGTGTTCTCAAAGATTATATCCTCCCAAGATGGAAACCTGAATGAGATGGACCCTCACCCTAACTCCAGCTGCCCATTCTCGTGTTCTCAAAGATTATATCCTCCCAGCAGCTCTGCACTTTGGTATTCGTGTTTTCATAGTGTTCCTACAAAACACAAACTGGTTTTCGGAAGCAGACTGTGACGGAAGAGTCTCCTTTCAGATCCACTTCTGTTCCTTCTGTGTAGAACTAGATTACTAAGCTACTGAAGACAACATGAAAAACAAAAACTACTAGGACAGCTTCTGAAACAACTCTGGCGCATATTTAAGGGCTGACATTAGAGCCTTGGGCTTTACAATGTTCTTGCTCAAGTTAATGAATTTATACACCCTCCTTTATTAATAACAAAAGGGACACATTCAGTCCATTATTGACAGACAATTTGAAATATTAAAATTAAAGTATTTTCATACTTACAAGACTCTGTGCTGTAGCTTTAATTTTACAGCAGAATCTGAAGCACAGAATCTTGCTAATTTCAAACCACCCGAGCTACAACTCAGCTACTACACACAGCCTCATGAGGCCCCTGATGAAGAGCATTCCACACCAACCCTGCTGGGAAGAGAAAAAGTGACAGAGAACAGCAATACATACAGAGAAGACTAGGAAAGTAAATTATGAAGAAGTGGAGGTAAAGAAACAACCTCAGGAAAAGTAAACCAACAAAAGCAAACACAGGAAGAACTAAAAAAAAAAAAAGATGATGTCAGTAACAAATATCTAAAGATTATCTCAGCAGTAAGTACAGAAATTAGAAAAATAAAAAAGGAAAAAATAAAGAAAAAACTTATCTGAATAGGAAGAGTTGTACACCAGCGTACAACTGAACAGACTGAAAATGAGAAAAATATGAGTCACATTCAACATATTTATACTGGAAAAGGCACCACTGACCTTCCCCTTACTATTTTGAGTTTCCCCATCACTTGCGAAGTATCTAAATTTCCAAACAACTACGCTGTACTACTGACTCACTTTTATATATGTTATACCATAACAGAATAACATACAGTAAAAACAGCCTACTTGAAAATTTAAAGTAACGCTTTCCCTATGCTAAAACAAAACCATGATTTTTTTAAATTCTTTAGCAATGTAAAACTGAAGAAAATAAGCCTTACTTTCTGGTGAAAGAGGAGGTAAGGAGAAGAAACACCCCTAAATACATCATCAAAAACTATGACATATATAAATCTTTATTTTTATTAACATAAGACTTCCCTTGATTATTTTCAGCCTCAACTAAGACAAAAATACTCATTTTTTTGACACACTGACCAAGGTAAATCTCAAGTGTAGAAATAAATTTCTTTTCTGTAGATGTTAGCCCTGGATTTCTTTTGCTTAGGTAACCACACCGAAGAGAACATCACTGTTGTTCCTGCTTTGCACTGCTGTAAAATGCTATGTGCAGCTGAATTACACTAACAGCAGGGATGTGCAAGTCCACAGCAGTTTTCATATAAGCATCACAGATTATATGGGAATGGTTGAACATTTTAAAATTTCTACGTTTTATGTGAATAACAACATAAAGACCTAACATAACGCTTCAATGAAAAGAACAGCTACATTCTAAAGCAGTAACTAACTCGTCTAGGTAAGCCCTCAGAAGAGCTAATAAATTCCAGTGGAGCAACAAAACATATAGCAGTATTTTGTCAGTAAGTCTCTAGGTCGTAACAGAAGACAGTTTTTACTTTCTATGAAAAACCTTTTCCCTATTGACATTTGTGATGAATATGTTCAAGAAACAGGATTAAAAATAATTTTTCTTTAAAAAAAAGTATTTTCAAGAGAAATTACACGACTGATGACATAATTTACATAAGGAACTATCAAATTCTGACTGTTTTACAAAAGTTTGCCTGTAAACCATTGAACTGAGAATTTGCCTGCAAGTACCTTGAGCTGACTCCCCAGTGCAGAAAAAGAATCATAGTAAGTAACATGAAATATTAACTAAACATTTGCTCCCTTTCTCTATTAATGTCTGTGTCATAAAGAGGTATTTTTAGAGTCTTTAGAATAAAGACATATGAAAATCAACTAGGATTAATAAACTTAATACAGCATGTATCTTGACAGAAGACTGTGTACCCACTTTATTATAAAGATGGAGCTACATCACAAACCTACTGAATTGTGGTTCTTTAGTGACACAAGCCTGTTCCTTGGGAAATAAGGAGCAGTAAAGCACAAATTTCAACAACAAAGTAAAAACACTGCACCAAACCAAGCACTTTAATGTAAATTAATTACTTTTATTGAGAAGGAAGTCTTCACATATTTACAAATCAGAGAGCTAATCTAAATTGCTTTGCAAATCTTAGTACAGATCCAATTTCTCTCCACCGATGAAACTGATCCAAAGGCATAAATAACTAAATTCTTCAGAAGGACCTACGCTGGGGAACACAGGTAGTTTGCCACCTCCAAACAAAAAAAGGCACAAAATAAACATTCTCCAGGTTCTCAATACCAATACAGTAAATTTAAATTTTATACAGCAAAGTTACTGGTCATAAAACACTGTGTAACTGTTCATATGGACAGCCTGGAGGATGGAAGGCATAAAGAGGTAAGAAAACTGAGAGAAACAACTGTAGATCCAATTTTGGGCTGGAATCTCAAAGTTACATTCAAAATTACTTCAAATGTAGGAGGAAAAATACATGCACATTTGGCTTAAGGGAAAAGAGCCTGAAATGCCTAACACAGCCAGACATCACACTAGCTAAAGAAAAGAGTATTTGTAGTCAGAAAAATTGGTTTGGCACCAAAGATTCAGTAGGTGATCACGATTTTAGCAGAGGTAATGCTGCTTTTAACAATACTCATGAAAACACAGGCTAAAACCAGAAAAAGCAAGACTGCACTTGAGGGAAACACTTCCCCAGCAGCAATCCAGAGGGACAAGAAAAAAAGTGAAATTAAAAAGATGTCCCTAACACATTTTGTACATTCTTACAGCATCAGTCTTCTTCATCATTTATGGTAAGTACCTGAATTGGTAAACATACCCATAAACTATATCAGTTAAAAGCTTGATTTTAATATGAAATATTGAAATGTTTCCAGATTATATGCAATTATAATTCCACCCCCTGTATTATAAGTATAATAAATCAAACTACCCCAATAAATAACATCCTGAAAAGCTACACAGTTTGTGATAGCGAAGAAGTACATACAATTTAGTATGAATGCTAAGTTATTTAGCTCACTGGCATGTGACCAGTATGACCTGCTGTGCTCACAGGTGGATAAGGTTCCAGCACGTCTTCCAGCAAGAACAGAACAAAACAGAAAACCTATCACTAGGGTACCATTCAAAGTTGAAATAAGTGTGTTGCTCTTAAAAGAGTTATGTTATATTCTAAACTTCAGAGTTTCCACTTCTTATCAGTGAATTGCTCAATAAGGTAAACAAATCAACGCAACCACTAAAGCACACTTCCACACCCACTCACACCACTCAAACATTTAAGATGGCCAAGAGCTGTTCTACACAATCTAATTTTCTGCATTGGTCATGCACAGATTGGAAGAACAGCCCTCCGATCAAACTGACGAAAAGAAGCAGAGAGGCACCTAAAACATGATCTGGGACACTTCTAATTGCTTCAACAATTAAGATTTCATTTATTTCTCAAAAGCTTCATTTTGTCAAATTCTGTCCTTTAACTGTCAAGGAGAGCAAGTACATCAGTTTCTACTATCAACACAAGGTCTTTCTGCTAATACCTACTTCAGGACAGGAAGAGCCCTCCATAACTGCTAAGTTCCTATGAGCTGCAGTGAATAAGATATGTGGATAGTTTGTACCTTGATTCAGAGAGGTAAAAGAACTTCTTAACTGTGCTGTAGGACAAGCAATCTCCTCAGTCTAGCTCCATAAACCAGCAACCTAACTACATCTTTATAGTTTAGCAATCACCCTACACAAACACATTCTAAAAGGACTTCAGCATAATTTGACCTCTACCCTATCCAGCTTGTGAGAGTTGTGAGACTCATACAGAGTTACGTCTACCTCTTCTCAAAGCCATAACCAGGATCACTCACAAAGAATCTTGTTCTCTAAATATGTAATTATTCAATCAAAGCTAAAAAGATAACCTCGTTCTATTACTCTAACCCCGTCCAATTACTCAGTGGCAATTACAGAGCAAGCTCAGCAAGTTTGGTCTGCTCTGTCTTTGGTCTTTGTTGGTCTTTGTCTGACCAACAGTGTCATCTAACCAATGAAACCATCTAAACCCAGCACAATCTGGACTCAGGCCAAGAGATAAACATGAGACTGCTTTATTGGTACTGATATAGTTCTGCCTATCAACAGATAGGCAACAAACATCTGTTGTCATACTCCTTCTATTTGTCATATACCAGTACGGCTGACTGAGACACTTGGTACAAGAAAGACACGGACCTGGTGAGCAAGTCCAGAGGAGGCCACTAATGACTGGAGGGCCGGAGCACCGGTCCTCTGAAGAAAGGCTGGGAGAGCGGTGGTCGTTTGGCCTGGAGAATTGGAGTAAACCTCATTACAGCCTTTTAATACTTAGAAGGGGCTTATAAGAAAAATGTGAATAGACTTTTTAGTACGGCCTGTAGCGACAGGACAAGGGTAATGGTTTTGAACTGGAAGAGCATAGATTCAGACTGGATGTAAAGAAGAACTTTTATTATGAGGGTGGTGAAACACTGGAAGAGGTTGCCCAGAGAGGTGGTATACGTCCCATCCATGGAAACCTTCAAGGCTGGGTTGGACAGGGCTCTGAGCAACCTGATCTAGTTGAACTTGTCCCTGCTTACTGCAGAGGGCCTGGACTAGATGACCTTTAGAGGCCCCCTGCAAACCATGTCATTCTATGATTCTATGCTACTATTGTCCCCAAGAGATGTAGTTGTAATTCTACTTACAAAACATGCATTTTCTGGATAGATGTCTCTATCTATGTGTTTCTTATAGGCATGCACTTGAAATGTTTAAAGGACATACACTCAATTGCTACCAGTATCCATCACATACAGTCAGGTAACAGGTAACTCACCATAAAAAGAGCTTAGTATTAATAAAAAGCTTAGTTCTTGATGAATGATGTGCAGTATAAACCCTAAAGCTGAGCAAAATATGTTGATGAGTAACAATTTTGGATCAGGCCTGTAAAAACTCCCAACAAAAACTAATGTCCATGCAGCACTAAGAAAAAGAACAGGAAACAAACCCACACTCAAAACCTACTGAAGCAGGAAAAAAAACCCAAATATCTTGTTTTGGCTTGACAGTTCACTTTTTCATTGCCTTAATCAATATAATCTTTGATTTACAGTTTTCCATGAGATAATATCACCTAATTTAGTGAAGGTGAGAATTTAGTCTGTTAGTAACAGTAAAATATATATTATAAAAGGAAATTATCAAGATTTTCAGAAACAGTTCATAACACTCAAAAAAAATGAAACATTGATATAATCATGTAACTGCATTAATCTACAATACTTCTCAGTAATGAACCTAAAAATTGTATTTTTTAAACTTCCAGTCAAATAAAGAACACTACTAAAAATAGAGTATATTTTTGTCTCTTGCATCAAATTCAGGGTAATTATTCCAACTATTCATAAATATTAACAATTTGGGGGATTGGATCATCCTTTTTTTAATCTTCTAAAACTATTCAATAACTTCTGAGATTATTTTAATTTAAAACTTTGCTCTAAATTGTTTCCAAATCAGGTATTCCAAACAGTAAAAAAGGAATTTTACTATCATTCCAGAGTCTTGAAGCCAACCAAAGCAAAACACCCAGAACACAGAATCAGCTCAGTACCAGAAGGCCTAGCACTGACAGAATAACCCTGAGGTCAGAGCAGTAATTTGTACAACTCTCCTGCTCCTACTGCTAATCCAGAAATACAGTATTTTTTTAAGCCAACCAGAGACTTCAAATGATCAAGCATAGTACCTAAACAAATAATGACTTTCATTGGAAATAACTGACAGACAAAGCCTAAGCTATTTCTGATCCATATAAGGAACCTTCCTCTATTGTTACACTACAAACCTAAAAAGACCTGCTCATGTTTACATGCCAGGCAGGTAAGGAGTGCATCGAAAAAGGGCAGCAAGGCGACAGAAATCCCAACTTATTATTTCTACATTATGGAAAAGGTTTGGTACTAGAGTGAAACTGTATTTTAAATTGTAATCTTAAAAAATGGTAAGATTTACCTGTAGAACAAGGCATCTGGAAATTGGGGTCATTGCTATCCAAAACAGGCAAACAGAACTGGGCACTTGCAGATCCTAGCATAGGATCCTTATCGCTGAGCATGTTCTTCAGCGAATCCTCTAAGACATTTTGACTTGTACTAAAATCCTCACAGACTTCATTCTCCAGGTTGGATTCTAGAAATAGGGCATCATCTAAGTGTTCAGTAGGAATTAAATGGTTAAATGTATCAACTATATCCATGAAGACTCCTGTGTGTCTTTCAGCCCTATAGAAAGACAAGAAAAATACCATAAGAAAATAAGCTACAAATTATAAAACACCTAAGACACCAGCAAATTTTTTGGCTGTTTTGTGTTTTATAAAGAATGCTTAAGTTATTTTAGCATTATAAAAAAATTTTAAAAACCTGCGTATGGCTTAGTATGGCCCACTGCATAACTAAAAATCAACTCCCTAATTATTTTTAGAAGAAATTCCATGCTAAATTAATACAATCTCCTCTATCAGCATCCAAGTGCTGACACTTCTACAGAGTGTGTATAACAAAGGTAACTGAACAACTCCTTTCTAAAATTTGTTTAAACCTTGACCAACCCAAGGGGGTAGGACACCAGAGGAGGAGGATATCAAGAACAAGTGAATCTGGATAGCAGCACTGTAAGTATGACTCTTTCTTCTTTTTAAATGCAAAAATGTGAGGTCAGCTTCCACTAACATCAGTGGAGCTGAGAAGGTTCCAGAGTCTGCCATAATACTACTACTACTACTACTACTGAGAAGAATTCTGTTCAAAGAGCAACCACCAGATACTTCATAGGAAGTTAGTATTTTTAGACAGCAAGGCTGTACTGCTACTATTTTTCACCTATCAATACAGTCAATAAAATTACAGAAATTTTATATGAAAATCTGATCTCAATCAAGTACACGAGAATTCTGAGCTGGCATCAAAAGGAGGAGCCTTTTAAAAACTTCAGTTTTGAAGAAGTTTAGGTGAACTTCTAGAAGTCTACCTAAGGAATTGTATTCAAAGATGGTACCTGCATTTTACAAGGAATTCTTTATTTTCTAGATCTTCCTTGCAATGCAGCAGAAGTGCAACTACTGCAGCAGAGATTTTACTAATAAGAATAGAATGTATAACTAAACAACAGAATAGAAAAAAAGTCAGCAAAACACTTCTTCAGATGTTTTGCTTTAGCATATACTCTAAGTGGAGAGAGATCACTATAATAAATACGATCTTACAGGTAAGGAAGAAGGAGCAGTGTAGGACTGCCTGGCTTAATTTGGCATACTGGATAGTCTGTAAGACCAGTTTTGGCACACAAAGCTGTTAAAACTTTTGGAAACAGTAAAAGGACACACATACTTTCCTGCTCCTTCTTTCATCATCCTCCTCCCACATGAGACAATATTTTTTTTTGTTTAGAATGAACATACTAATTAAAGGAAAATGACAAGTGAGAACTGGAGTTCGCAGCGCTTGAATTACTTTCTAGATGGCTATTCCAGCAACATGCCACTAAATAAATCCAGTACTTACTCATGCTTAATAGAACATTAAGTATGCTTCCTTAGACACATTGATGGGACATTTTTGTTTTAGCAATCAATTGGGAATATCCTAGCCAGATACATATAAGGGCTCTGCTACAATTTCAACCTTATTTATGCCATTTATTTTATTTCGCAAATTTACAAAAACTACAAGTTTAACACAAACAGTGTTTCATTTTGTTTGAATGGGGTTTCTTAGGGTTTTTTGTGGGGTTTTGTTGTGTTTTGGATTGTTGGGGATTTGTTTTCAAACATGACAGTCTCTCTTCCCTCTCCCATAGGGCAGCTCAGAAGAAAACAATGGTCAGATACGGCACTGTGTCTCTGCAGAGCATGGTATCTTTCCAATTTCTACACACTAACCACAACAAAGCAGTCTAATACACAAGGTCCTACTGAACAAACAGCCAGGAAGAAGTAAAGTTTGGCCAAATCACGTGCATTTAGTAAGCAGGTAATAGACTTCAGCAGCAAGTCATCATTTGAAAGCTCCCTCACCAAAAAAATGGACTGCTTTTATCAAGCAATGCAGGGCATCTACCTATAGGCCACACCAACTAGCACCTACAGTAGTCAACATTGTTTCTAAAGTTCCAAATCTGTCAACAAATGAAGAAGCAAACTAATGGAGTAAGTACTATGCTGCAGTGTATAATCTGTTTTTATTATTATGCCAAGTAATTACAACAATCTGATACTACACAGGATAAACTACAAGAGATGCAGTGACTCCAAGTAAGAAAATAATTAAGAATGCCCCAATACAGTACTTTAAAGCACCTTCCTGTAATGACAGGTTTTTTCATATTAGCATTACATGAGCACAAGAGTAACAGCCACAGGATAAAATTATGGTGAACCCTGATATTAACAAGTGTCAATGACACTGCAATAGAACACCTACATATTATGAGAATGCAAGAAACCTTTTGCATCTGACATTGAAAAGTGGCAGAGGCTTTGAAGACATTTACAATAACATATCCCAAGCTTTTTTTCTGGATAGGAGAACATTTATATATTTGTTATTCAAATACTGTTGTTCCCAAAGCAGTGATGACCACTTCATTAAAACCAATGTTAAGTAGCAAAGCTTGAAAAGAACATTTTCTCTTGCTACAAAAACCGTTACTGACAGAAATTAACCTCTGTCTTCAGTGATGTGATGAAGAAAAAAGATTACCTACAGTTTTGTAAGACTACCATGCAACCATTTGGAATACTAAAAGCACTGTGAAGTAAATGTCAAAGCAACTATACATGCAGTGGACACAGCCACCTTCAATGACACCTAAGTAGCTCGTAGAGAAAATTTAAAAAGAATTTTATTGAAAACTTTATTTCTGGAGCATGAGCCTAGGATCAAGAGTAAGTTCTATCCAAATTTTGCATCAAAAAGTCATGGGGCTTGCATAAAAATACTACTACCACAAAATCTAATCTTAAGGAATTCTTTTTACCATTTTTAAATTAGAAAGTTTATGCCAGCAAAACACATAAAAACAAAATTTTGCTTTACCTAGTTCAAAAAACCACTGTGCAATTCTTTTCATAATTCGTACACTACCAAGCTATTTTAGAAAATTATTTCTAACATTACTAGATTAACTGTCATAAGAAGTGTAGAATCTGTGGGACTGAAGATGAATAGCTAGATGGCTGACTGTTAGAAACTGTTGCTGCAAGAAAAAAAAATCTTCCCTTGCATAATGCCTTAAGTGTATAAATTTTGAATGGTTTATTTTTCATTTAAAACACTCTGAACATCAGCAAAAATAGCCAGAGGTACAGGTAAAATCACAGTTAAGATTTTCATGCTCACTCATTTCCAAGGATAATTCTAACCCCTGAAAGGAAGAATGTATTACTCCATTGGAACACAGCTGTGTCCTCCACTTGAACCCGAATGGCCAGTGCCTCGGCAACGCTCCCAGCAGATGCGCACATACCGGTTGTACTCCCATCGCACAGTAACTCACAAGTGCTTTCCCACTGGGTAGCTAATCAGAAGCAACAGAATATGAAAAGTATTATGCATGCAGAAGCAGTGAGGAGTGCTCATAAATGAGGCAAAGGAGCAAGTCCCAGCCAGGCTCAGTGAAACTTCTCCCACCCACTGGCTCCTGGAGCATCAGGGCATGTACTGAGACTGCAGCACAGCAACATACAGGAGTCTGGGTAAAAGAAGAGCTCACCATCAAGAACAGGTTAAAGTATAGAGAGCAGTCTCCTCAATTCCCTACAGTTCTCTTACTCTTTTGAAACTGATTTGTCTCTATCAGCCCCTCCACTGCAAAAACAGGAGCAACAATTACAGAGTAACACTGCAATAATTACAAAGTAACTCACCAACCAACATCTGGTATCATTAAGTGATCCAACACAATAAACAACCCTGTTAGAAAGCACTACAGACAAATATGATTTCCAGAATTTCCCCCACATTATGTTTACCATAAAGTTTCTTAATGCTCTCAACATTGTTTCCTTTTACAGTCTGAGTCTTTCAGCTTAAAAAAATAATTTCTTCCACTGTTGAATTAGTTTATTAAGCTAGGTATGCCATAATATTGTCTTAAATCCCAACAAATCTGGTATGAAATAAACATGCTATAGGATTTGCCACAGCAGATTTTTAATCTTTTCCCCATTTACCATATTTTTATTACACCTTTAACAGTTCTACATGACTTCCTAAAATTAAAAGGTAAATAGCCAGAATGATCACTTGCTAAGAAAAGAAACTGAGATCTCAAACAAGCATATCCTTCCAAACTAATCTTTGAATGGAATGAAGACTCGAAACTGGACAAGAGATGTTGTACATTTTTAAGCTTTTTCATTGCTTAGTTTGTCTGCGAAAGAGGCAAAGAATTACTTCAGTTCCTGTTGTATTATTTTCTTAATCACAGCAGAGAAAAATAATTTAGTGGAAATATCCAACTGCATCCACATGTTTCTACCATCTTATCTAAAATCCATCTCAGGCAGGGGCAATCACAATTTGTATTTACCATGAAGCATCCTGCATGTTACTTAGCTGATGGACAGTCCAAGCTTACCCTTGACTGCATTTTAAATTAAGTCTCCCTTAAACATCAGCATGTGAAAGTGTTTCATTTTTCAACTACATTTTTGGATAGATGTTGGATACATTTGTCTTGGTATTTTATTATTTTTCTTTGTTTTCCTTTACATTCATTTTGCCTTTTTACAGTACTCCCACATCATTTACTTTACTAAGCAAATGTTAGGTTTCACAGTAATTACTCTCTTTCCTTTCCTCTCTGCCCAGGGGGTGAATTTAATATATCAGTTTACCTTTTAAACTTGACTTTGATATTTTAGCTTATATTTTAAAGTTAGTAACATAAAATAGAAGCTTCTGTATGTTTAATGATTGTCAATTTAAAAATAAATCTGGTTTATGAAAGTCCTCAGCAGCTGGACTTCAAAAAAATAAAACATTTCTACAAAGAAATTTAACCAAAAAAGGATTGCCTGAATTGGGAACAAGGCAAAGCAAAAACCTGAAAGAACCTAACAAAAGAAAAAAAAAATCTCACACTGCTTATTTACGATATTCAAAATCCCAGATGCTGAATAACCTATCTACTTTAATGACCTGCCCGAATAAGTGAATCTGAAACTGCTGAAGATAGCATAGCAATAGTACAATTCCTTCCATTTCACTGAAGTACCTTTCTGAATAGTGTCTGTCGCTTCCAATTCGCTGAATCTGTCTAGTGCTTTTAAAAGCTTTTGTACATCTAGTTATTGACTGGACTATGTGGGAAACATTGCAACATTCAAAATACAAGACTTGGTCTCTGGACCTTGTGCTTATGCACACCAAATGACCAACAGCAAGCACTAGTCATAACAACAGTAATAGACTCAATTAAAAATATCTGTATTATATTTATTTCTGACTAGCATGTTAGGTGTCAAAACAAATGGGAAAAGCTGACTCAGCACTATTACAGAAGATCCGTAAGTAACACTAACTGACAAAAACTTCTCATTGAAAGAGGGGAACCGCACCTTAATTGGCATGCAATTAGCTAGTAACACGAAGACTTAAGAAAAATCCCTTGCCCACGTTGTGCAGCAACTACTGTACCCAAAGGGAGCACCCAAGGTATGAAATGTCTACCTTTGTTCACTGGAACTGTGATGTCAGCCCACCCTCTGGGCTCACTGATACCTTGACAAAACCCATCTACCAAACCATGTTACTTCAAAGCCCTGATGCACGTTTTACTACCATCCTCCTTCTTCCTCCCGCACAAACTTTAAAGTTTAAGTTCACAAGTACCTAACTGAAAATTAATGCTAAGTTGCCATCTACCCATTTAGCCACGCTTTAAGCACTGGAAGCTGCATGCATTATGTTCATGGATATTACAGCACCAAAAGCCAGAACTAAGACCCACATCTTCTGTAGCAAGAGATTTTACCCAATAGAGTTCACAGTACAAGCACGTCATGGGATTAAAGAGAAAATCAATACCAGACAGTGCATCAGTGGCAGTGGCAGTAAGAAGACATGAGCTTGACAACTTTTTGGTGAGTTTACAACTTTCACACCAATGGGCTTTCTTATCTGGTTCTTATTGTCTCAAATCCCATCATCTAGGGCAGCCTTCAAGAATCAAATTAACTGACAAAATATTTTTGACAGAACAAGCAACGTGATTTACGAGCATATGAGCTGCCATCTAGCCACAAAAAAAGTGTTTGGAACTGTTAAAAGAAGATTTCAGTGTCCTTTCTCAAAAAAAAAAAAAAAAAAGCAGATGCAACACTTGTATAGAACAAGGTTTACTGAGCTTTAGTCTTTAAGCATCACCAAATTTGACCTTCCTCATTCACTTACCTCCCAAAAAAACAGGACACTGGCAAAAACCTGCTTAACAGGAACATGTAGGCAAACAGGTTTATTTGAAACATCGATACTGCTGTAAAGGAGGGCCAGGTACACTGACAAACTTATACACCAAAATATCAACCCATTAGGTATCCATATGCCACCTGGTCCCTTATGTAAATCCCCTACTTATTATTTATTAATTTAATCCCTCATTTAAAATTTAAGATCTAGCTTTTAGTGGCACCAAAACAAAGCCCTGCTAAAGACCAAAAAACAAGAAATGTAAATCTGAACATTTCATTAATTGTTAAGAAGCTCTTCTATACTATTTTTGTGTTTACCTCATTCTGAAGTCTTCAGACACCAACTGACATAAACCCCTTGCTACTAAAATCTTAACAGACATAACGAATAATAATCACCTCCCAAAACCTAACTAGAATATAAAGTTACGTGCTGCTCCCCTCACTGACAGATCCCTTACTACTTGCTATCATGGTATTTAAGAGAAAAGTCAGCTCAAGATACTTGCTTTATTAAAACTTCCCTATTCAAAACACATTCACCACCCATAACTGTACCTCATTTCAGTGAACAGAAAGGAAAAGTAAATTTCAAACAAAGTATTTAATTAGAAGGCAAAGAAATGCAGAAAGAATAGAGAAACCTTTTCTTAATCATACAATATCATATTGTATCACTGAAAATCATCTTAACACTTATGTTTTGAACAGTATAATCTCTCCTCAAAAAAAAAATACCTTTCCTACCCTCACTTTATAGCTCAAAGAGGCATACAGTGCTGCACTAAAACTTGTGTTATGTCAAAAAACGTCTTTACACTGTGAAATGCGGAGTATGTAAATGTAAAATGTGAAATGCCAAGTTTTTACATTGTGAAACATTAAGTACTCTGTTTTTCTTTGCTGGACTATCGCAACAATGAATACTCCTGAACACCACAAAAATTACGTATTATTTTAGATCATACATAATTTTATTAATCCCTCCATCACTGTATATACCTTGGGAATTTGTAAGCTCACTACCAAGAGACATTTCACTGAAAAGAAAAAGATGACAGATTATACTTCCATCACTACTGCTATTCTCTTGAACTCTTCCACTCTCAGGTTCCTCAATACTTGTTTCAAGTATTTTCAGGTGGAACATAGTATAAAATGCTAAGCTGTGTAAAAGGTTACACTGATTATTTGTCAGTCACTCAAGAGAATAATTTCATTTGTAATACGCCCTGCATTTGTGAGTGTCTCTCCCATAATGATTCATTTGGAAACACCTATTAGAATTAGGGTTTGTTTGCTGGGATTTTTTTTTCCACAATAGTGTGAAGTGTTTCATAGAAATATGGCATCCATCATATAGCTATATTGACACGCCTCAGAAGGATATGACAAGCTGTCCGTATTTTTCACTTTTTGCTTCTATAAAATGAACTCTCATATCCCAATTCAGTGAACTTTATCATTGCTACTTCATAATATTACCTTTCAAAAATATGCCCTTACCATAAAAAAAAAGCTTCTAATATAACATGGCTCTCCCCTTAAAGCTTGGATGTAACAACATTTAGGTTGACCAGGAAAAATTAATGGAAAAAATATAACAACTAAAAAAACCCATCAGCTCAACTCTTAGCACAACCACTGTGTTGAATTGTTCTCCTCAAAGCACCTTACCACTGTGTTGAATTACCTCAGCTAACTGTGCTGAATTAAATCTACCCAACATGCTTTGTACTTAGGCACCCTTTCAGTTTGCAAATGTAAAATGCACATAAAAACTGAATGACTGAGTAACAGGCACCAATAGCTGAAAAAAATGTAGGTGTTCAGAACTCTATAATTATATGCATAATCTTTAAAGCCAACTATAGAAATTAAAAGCAGAATTTACTTGGTACAGCAAAAAGTTTCACTAAGGGATACAGACTAAGTGTAGCATCACTGGAATTATTCCAAGAAATATAACAATCCACGTTTTCAAGGTCTCCCTTACACTGAGTCCCAAACCGTTATAGATTAATTTATTAAGAAAAACAAACCATGAATTAGTGGTGTTAAAGAGATGCCATATGTTTACCATCCTTACATTTAATCCTAAAATACTTCCACTATTTAGAGATGTTAGCATCCATTTTTATAAAAACAAATGTATAAAAATTACATCATGAATTAACAACTACGTAAAAGACACCACAACTACAATTTGCATGGTATAGCTCCTGTCAGCCCCCATTCCTGTCTTTCCTTACTGGTCTTTACGCTTCACTCTACAGGCTATTTTTACTAACCTAGCCTATGCCACAGAGTGCTCTTCATCCAAACGCTCCCCGCACAGCTCTAACAGGTCTCCCTTGTGCACACCATACAGAATGAACGCTCGCAACCACAGGAATGACTTTTCTGAAGCCTGAGAGTTATTTGCACTCCAGTAGCAAGCAATAAACGCACTGCCTCAGAAACAGCGCCTCATCCCAGATTAGGATGTGGAAATACCACCAGGCCACTGAATGCCACAGCACTGCTGATGGCCACATCCTCTCCCGCACTTCCTACAGCGGGTACCATACACAGGAGTTGAACACAGAAACTGTTGGTGATGCTAAGTTTAAGAGACGGGAGGAGGCGCCCGGAACAGGTCAGACCAAGAGCAAGAACAGCAGCGTCCAAATTGGTAATTTTTTCTCTGGTTTGTATGGAACAACTAGGCATCGGCGGCTCAAGGGGTGATAAGGGACAAGAGTAGAAGGGTCAAAACGTAGCAACTACAGGGCAGGGCAGGGAAGGCGGTGTGGGAGAGCTCGCAGCAGCAACACGACTCCGGCCAAGGAGCCTGCGGCAGGGTCCCGCACGGCCACAGGGCGGAAAAGGCCGCCGCACGCAGCAAGGCCGAGGCCAAAGCGCCATGTCAGGTGGCCGGGCGAGGAGCCCGGGCCCGGCCGGCCCGGGGGCCCGCGGGTCGCAGCCTCCGCAACAACCGCGCCGGCGCCGCGGA
>VZRQ01009384.1:881566-903166 GCA_013397975.1 Machaerirhynchus nigripectus | reverse complement strand
GGCCCGTGCTGATGGACCGGGTTGGGCCGGGTCCACGGGGGGGATAGGTGGAAGGCCGGACGGTAGGGTCCGCGGGTTTTTCCCGTAAGGCCTTGGCTGAGGACGCACATGGTGTGACCGGTGCGTGTGTAATGATGTGGCCTTTTGTCTTCGGAGAGCAGCTGCCACCCCCCTCCTCGGTGCAGCCTGCGTTACACAACCTGCTCGTTAAGCTGTCCTGTGCGCCGGCGGTCCCGGGCAGATTCCTTCAGCTCTCGACGTGCCGTGCTCGTCGGTCCTACATGTTGAACAGAAAAGTCTCCGCTGTCGGTCGGTCCTGGGCAGACATGTCTCATGCTGCCTCTTGGTGCAGGCGCGTTTTCCTTCCTTCTCTTTTCCTCGTCACAGTTTCTCCCTGTGCACTGCAGGATCTGTGGCGCATATTCACACAAATCGACACCTAAGGGGCTGTCATGGTGTGTGTTTGTCGAGACATCAGAATCTGGAGTAATTTGGTCTTCACACAATATTGTCAAAGAGCAGGATTGTATGTCCTGATTTGTGTTGCAGCATTAGCTGAATGCAGCATTCGTTACACTGCTTGCAGTTCTGATGGCTGGCATAAAGTGCAGTGCAGGCTGGTTCTTGCATATACCAAGTTTCAACACCTCCAGAAGAGAAAATTATTTTTAATATTATTTCTAGAAATCAAATTTGGAATTATCTTATTAATTAGTATATTAGCGCTGCCTTTACATATTCCTAGTATTTTGTAAGGAAATGCAAACGTGATGTAGGGACAAAAAAAGATGAAGTTAAAATGAATTGTGTTCCCTTTAGTTTCTCTTTTTCAATTCTGTTTTGAGTCTTTGAGACTGTACTCTCTAGGGCCTTCTGTGGTGACATGAAGGCTGAAACACATTAAATACTTCTCTTGCTACCACCACACTAAGAAAGGAAGCATTAAACTGAAGGCATGGTAACAGCAGTATTTACAGGCACTACACAAGGTAGTTGGAACAAAACAATTTTGAAGTGGAGTACAGTTTTTAGCATACTCAAAATTGGTTTTGCTCCCTGTCTTTCCAAAGTTACAATTATGTATATTACCACAAGTTGGTTTTCTGCAGTTTTCTTCCTGTACTTTCCCAGTTTCAGAAGGTCTTTCCAAAGCAAGCACCTGAATTCTTAAAAAAAATGTTGAATTCTTGCGATGGCGCAGAACTGAGCTACTGGGCTGGTTGTACTAATTTCTGTACTAATTGTACTAATTTCTTCAAAGGCTTCTTAGGCACGGACTTTCAACAAGGTGCTAACCCTCTGAAATACTGTTGACATTATACAAAGAAATTAAATTACTTCCTGAAGCAAAATTCAGTTAAACACAATTTACATTGCACAGATTTTCCAGCATTCAGCCCTTTTGATTTCATTACTTTTGACACAAGCAGCAGGGAAAGCATTGCTGGTAATCTGATCATTGTTCATTGCTCTGTTGAGTTTTTCCTTTACACTGTCAAAAGTCACATAACTCCAGTGACCCATCTCAGTAACAGAGTTCATGCACTTTTTTTTGCCATGACCACACTGTAGCACCAGTTTAGCATAAAAAGAAAAGAAACCAACGTACCCCAATAGCAAATTTCAGAGGTATTACAGAGGTCTTTGTATACACTGACAGACTAGGTGTACACAATTACAACTGCACCATTTGCTATCTTTCCTAGCAATGTTTTTATCATGTCATCCCTTTACACATGAGCTACTTGGTAGTAGTCCAGATCTTGCAAGTTGTTTCCACTGGAAAGCAACGTATTTATTTTCAGAAAATAGTGTCCTAGTGCCCTGAACACAAGAAAAAGCAGCAGAAAGCAATTTCTTTGCTTAAAGTTTCAAGTCTCTGTTTAGCCACAACTCTTCCCAAGAGGTTCATGAATTATATTCCTTATAGTCTTTCCATGTTTTTTGTTCTAAATGGAATTTTTGAAAATATGCTATATGCAGTCAGATTATGATCACACTGGTCTTAAACATGGCTTGCTTTTGAGTGTTAATTACTAGTTGTTTGGTTGTCAAAGTGTGGAAAGGAGTTATATTGCTCCATATACTTATCTGGATAAAGAATGTATTGGGTTTGGTGGTGGACAAACAGGTTTTCTCCTGTGCTGTAAGGCAGTATTTGCTACTGTGAAAAAGCTGACATATGTTACAACAGTAGGCCATTAACTATTCAAACAATGTCTCACAGGAACATCTTTCTTTAGTCTGCAAGATACTTGATTTAATTATTTTAAAACCCAAGTGCTGCATTTATTTTGTAAATTGTGTAACTTAAAATGTCATACAAAGCAGAGTTAGACTTCTGAAATAAATTGAAGTATATGTGCTTCAGCACCAGTGGCATTTATCTGCTCAATTTACAATATTGAACAAGCTCATTTTTTTCTGATGACCATGTTCTGAAAGAGTCAGAAATACTACATTGGCACCCCTTAATAATTAGATAACTGCTTTTCATACCACACTTGCCATGATTTTTCCCAGGATGAACAGCACTCTGTTCACAATACCTGGGATTTGCCAATGTCACTAGTTCATAGTTAGCTTGTTTGAAGTCTATTGTAAGTTACTGTGAATTATATCTTCATCAAAATTTAAAACTGCTGGTTCCCCAAATCTTTTCTATTTCTTGTGTAATAAGAATTGACTTTTTCAAATGTAGAACAATCTAAAATTTTCTAGTCTCATAATGGAAATCCACATATTTTGATTAAGAATGTCTGATTTGACACTATTTTCCCTTTAATTGCCTACCTTTCCTTGTTTTAGTTAGTACAGGAACAGTAATATGTGCCCCCTTACCCACTTTTCATCAAATTTACAACAAGATCTTCCTGTTTCCCCACAAAAGGACTCATTAGCAGCCGCTGGTTGTTGGATCAAACAAAAGTTGCATGTCCTACTCTAGAAAGCAGCAGAAAAACATTCAGTTCCACAGGTGAAAGGGACTGAGGCTGTTAAAATGAACCATACAGCCGGGTGGACAAAGGCAAGGTTCTGAAGACAAAGGATGTTTAGCTATTGATTTTTTGAATAAGGGTAGATTTTTGTAGAGAGGTAAAAGGTGTAGAAGCTTCAAGCTATTAAGAATTACCCAATGGAATACACTGATTCAAGGCTGAAAAAAAGATATTTTATCCCAGAAAATAAGACAGAGTTGCAGTTATTTGCAGAGACTGGTGTAAAACAGGAAGAAAAATGCTTGAATGAAGTTTTGGAGTGCTAGAGGAAAACAAACTTAGATAGTCAGCACAAAATAGGCTTTTAGACTTTTGTCCCAAACTAATTTGGGCAGTTGTCTATGGAACTGCTGCTAGTTACTAATTCTCTGAATACCTGAGATTTCACTCCAGTACTATTTACCTTAATTTTTATCTTCTGTGAAGGCAGTCATATGGTAGCATGTGTCCAGTTCCCCAGTACATGAAAATAGTGACAAACTGGAATGAACCTTGGTGGAGGGTCACTGAGATTATTAGAGGCTTGGAGCATATAGTGTACTATGCTGGTTCACCCTTGTGATGAGACTGAGGAGGGAAATTTCCTCAGTCTCAGTTACCTAGAAGATGAATGTAGAGAGGAAGAGACAGTGTCTTGGAGGTCACAGTGAAAAAATGTGAGAAACGGGGAAATTGCAGCTGGGAGAATTCTGACTAGCTCCCAAGGGAAGAGTTTTCAGCTGGGGGACAGATACTGGGAAGGAGCTGTTATCTCCATCCTTGAAGATATTAAAAACCTGACTAGATAGGCTCCTAAATAACCTGATTTAATTGTGAAGTTATCCCTGCTTTGAGCATGAGGTTGGACTAGATCACCTCCTAATGTTTTTTCCAATCTAAATTACTCTATGTTCTAAATGGCACAATCAGGGGATTTCCTTCAAAAATGTCCTAATGCTTCAACCCAGTAGTGTATCATAATTGTCTCGAATTCCCTTCCTGGACTTAGCTCAGGACCTCTTCCAAGGCAAAGAGCTTGGCATTTAATAGAATTTACTGAGACCCAACTTCGAAGTAGCTTAAGTAGTCTGGTAGGTGAAAGACAATTGAGCTAGGAATGTAAACATCAAGTGCCATTGAATAGTACTTAACTTTTTACAGTAAAGAAAACCAGGTAGCAATTAAGGAAGTCCAGAAGGGAGTTTTGGTGAGAAGTAGACAAGTGAAATAGAAATGACCAAGAATTTCAGGACGGGGAAAACAGGAACAAAACAAGAAAGTCAAGAACTTGGGAGGTAAAGATTCTCAAGGTATGAAATAAGCTTTATGTAGCAAAGAGATAACTCAAGATCAGACAACTGAATGAAGCCTGAGAATGGGAGAAATAAAAAAGGTTGTGATTTAACACAAATACAGGGAAGTTTGCATGCTCTCCATTGGGATAACTTCTGTAACAATACAGTGATTGGATATTATAAAATTGTCTCACTGATTAGATTAAAATGGAAAACAGCCACCAAGTGTCTGCCTAGAAAAAAGTCTGCTCATTAGCAAAATTCTGTCTGAATAAAGACATAGTGCAGAAACATTCCATGCAGGGTGGCCTGAGGTAGCATCCGAGAGCATCACGCGTTTATAACTCCTGCAAGGCACCCATCCTGCATAGCATCTGTGAGAAGCCAATTCAGCCATTTTTTAGTTTGCCTCAACTCTAGTTGTCGGGATTGTCAGAGGCATGTGCAGGAGGGGGTGCACGAGTTACTTGCAGGAAGCAGCCAAGTGTGGGAGAAGCCCCACTCTGGAGAGACTTCATCTTGCAGCCAGTCAGGGCAGAGAAAACTTCCATTATTAGACTGTGAGCAGCCTCCCCCCCCTCCCAAAACACATACATGTGCTTGCTAGTGGGGGGGCGAGTGCCCGCATGCCCCATGAAGAAGGGGAGCAGAACCGAACGGAACAGAGGGGAGGGGACCCCGTCCCTGGGGCAGACAGGGGATGTGTTACTGTGGAAAACCTTGTATATCAAGTGTAAAGGGATGATTGTATTTGCAGTATGAGGGAACTCCATGGTTTTGCACATCTGCTATGTCCCCCTCGTCTTTATGTCCTTTTACTACGATGAACTGAAAGTTGTTATAGAGTTGAACTGAAATTTTAAAGGCAAGTTCAGGGTTTGCATGCCCTACCTAAAGACACACAGATTTACTGGGGAACTGAAGAAGGCAAACTAAGATGTGTGTAGCTTCCTACTAGCACTGTGGAAGTGCATGACAATGCTGAGCGGCACTGTCCTGTTCAGATCCTATCATAACCATGATTCTATGAATAGGGAAGAAGAGTTCATCACCTTCAGTTCTCACTCCTCTAGAGTCCAAATGTAATTCAGGTTCTGTCTTCTTCAGAACAAGCATCAGTGAAAGCTGATGATAAAGCATGTCCAAGTTTATATGAAGGATAAGAATCAACTACTGCTATTACTCCACCAATAAATGAAATTAGGAATCCAGCCCACTAGAAAATACCCATTCCATACATTTAGGTTTTGTTACAGACACAGGTTACATGTAGTATTGAGACTGAATGTCTACAATGTGAATATTTCCATCTTGAGCATTCCTATTTATCTAAACACTGTGGTGTCTAATTTTCTTCAGCTACACTTTGAGTTCTCATTTGAATCAGAAATTGAAGCAGGCAAATTGATCTGGCACTGTCCCTATCGTTTCTTGTCAGACCACTATTTAAACACTATTACCTCACCAAGAGGCTTTCCACCAATAAGGAACTTGTGTTGTTATTGAGATAATTATCAATGCATTAGGACAGTATGTATCAGAATTAACAGCAGTAATGCACACAACCATCAAGACAAAAATAACACCACTTGCTGTGGTAATAATAAACCCGTATCAATAAAAAAACCCCAGATTATAATTGTCAATGGTTATTACACATGAAGAGCAGGGTACGTGGAGAGAAATAATAAACCTGACACTTTGAACTACTGCACTCGAAGAAGTTAAGTGAAATTTATTTCATCTACCTGTAGATACCAACACTGCAAACTGAATTTGCCATCCCATGCACCCTCTTTACAGACTATGCTCTCATCTTTAGAGAGCTCTTCATCTAACCCATTCTAGGTATCTCTTAGCATACGAGATCTGAGACATATGCCTGAGAAGTGCAAAATTCCTTTCACTAAGTGTAAGGGAAGCTTCTACTCATGTGTAAAAACCTGTGTTTCTTAGTTAAGTCCCTCACAGCTATTAATAAACCCTACAAAATTTTAGCCTGATTTTAAGATCTGATTTCAACTTGTGATCTATAACTGATTTTTTCTTTTACAGTGGGATTATACAAATACATACGAAAAGACAATAGTAATCTACTTGGAACAACATTATCTCTGGTTTGATAACTTTCCCAATACTGACAGAAAATACTTGCTTATTAATGATACAGAAAAATCCCAGCAAATCTAAAATACTGTTATGAGTACCATCTCTCAGTAATTATTTAAATCATGTTGCATGTATTAAAACAAGGCACTGTTAATAATGCTGCAGTCAAGCACTCAGAAGGTTAAAAACAATTAAGGTAAGGTCATCTATGAACCCTCAGTCTGGCCCTCTCAAATACATTTATTTAACTACAGATTTTTTCCCCCATCTCATTTTTAAGGATAAACAATGCTTACATAAATGGGCAGTGCGTTACTACTTTTCTTGCTGCCAAAGATCCTAAGTCTGACCTAGGATTCATCCTCAATACCAAATTACACATATTCTCACTGTTTCTTCTGCAATAATGCAGATGGATCTGATTACTTCAGAAATTACTGCTTATCTCCACAACTGCCCCACCAATGTATGGACTGGAATGGATTTTTATACACCAAGAACTCAGGACAGGGAGATTAATAACCAGAAGTATTAATTAGTTTTAAGTACAGTCTGAAATGGTTCAGGACTGTTCAGAAACACAGTTATACATGATTTCATGTATACTTAAGTATAGTATTTACAAACAAGTTGAAACTGACTGCTCAGCACTTTTAAGAATCAGATTCAAGAAAAATCACATTCAATTTTATACTTGATTTTGGATAATCAGTAACAAAGTACATTGTTTGACTGCCTTTCCTCAGCATTTTTTAGCAACCACATGACAGAACAATATAGGGAATTCATCAGTTTTCTGCTGTGCTAATTGCAAACTCTCCCTCTCACCCATTTCCCATGAACATTTCTGCTACGTGCTAAGGAAACATGTAAATACTACCACCATTTACAAACCACATTACGTAAGATATTAAGTTCCCAGCACAAACCAGTCTAGCAGATGACAAGAACGTACTCCAATATACCTCTTGAGGGGGCAAAGCAGTTATACACTCATTCTAAGCATCCAAAATTAAATGTTACATTAAAGCCTATCTTCCATGCCAGGCTTTAGCCTTAAGATACATTAATTCAGTTTAAGCATTTCTTCACTTGAAGTTGTAAATATATATATACACAAATATATATATACACACATTACATGGAATTTCATTCAACTTGTTTTAAGTAGTTCCATCTACTCTCTTATCTTCACAATAGAAGTACTGTTGAAAACTACCAGAATTGTTACAAAAGAGGAAAAGATTTCTGTTCCTTAGTCATGGCTAAACAGGGAAAAGAGTTCAAGAGTTCAACTTTTGCTTTAAAAAGACACAGGCTCATGCAAAGTTTCCCTCTTGTTTACTGAAATCAACTGAAGTCAAGCTCAGTCTCAAGTTCAACAAACCAAACTTCCATCACTAACGTGTTAGAGCTCTTCAGTGAAACACAAACCTCCTTACCTATGATGAATTCTGTAAAGACAGAGCAAAATCTGATCATATACAGAAATTGTATTAATAATTTTAAGTTTAAAAATTCCAGGCATTTTACTTGTAGTTGTTTTACAGATTTCTCCTAATTTCATGAGTGACCAGATCAGGATTTTTACCTTGAATCAGATACTAATCTGTGTTAAACCAGTATTTACATCAATCAGCCCACCGTACTGACAAGTTACAGAATTTGTGAAGATTTTGTCTTTGCCATTGTTCCTATAATCTAGTCCATCTTGACAACAGAAACATTGATGACTTTGGATGTCATTCCAAAAGATCAAATTTCCTCAGTCAAATGAAGCTGTATTCCATTAAACAAAATACCTTTTAAACAATGTTCAGCTTCCAAAGGAAAGAGGATCCAAAGTTAATTTTACTACTTTAAAGACTCCACTGTATTATATTCTTTCTGGCATTTTTAAATCATACAGTGCTCTTTCTAATGAGGCTGTAACTTTTCCAAAAGCAATCCTTCAGAAATCTCATTGACTGATTCTATGTTCCCACCTCACTGTTTAGAAAGGGGGAGATGTATAACCATAGCTTAACTTTAAGCAGATATGAGCATTGATCACCTCAGCTGGTTACTAAGAGCACCATTCAGTTCTCGTCAGGAAATTTAGTCACCACTCTGGTAACTCACGTAACAGGTCTTTACTCACACAAATTTTGGGACATCTTCTGTTTGTACATAGCTTCAGTCTTGACAATGAAGCACTCTATCGTATTATTTTTACCTGAATTCTAATGGTACTAATTCAAGTGTTCTCCAAGCTTTACTGATGCATATACTCTTCTGCTTTACTGCAAAAACAGCTTCAAGAACACTAAGCAAGTAACTTGTTTTAGCACTGGGGACAGCAAGTAAGCTACATAAAGACATACTGTACTTTCTACCATTAATTTCTGTCCACATTTATTTATGAGTAAAACAAACAGCAAACATTACAGCAAAGGGGACATTCAGGCCCAGATTTAAAAAAAAGAAGAGAACAGATGTCTGACTAGATTCTGAATTTCGGCACCTCAAGATTGCTGACAAAGTACACAAAAATAAGTGAAAGTGATGAGCATTTCAGCAAACTTCGTAAGTGCATTTCATTATTTATTTAGATGTTTTAAGCTCTCGCACTAGATTTTACAAGCTGGTGAACACTGGCAAAGTATTTCTCCCACAGAACTATAACCACACATTCCCAAGACAGTATAAATATATGGTTGAACTAACATTAATACACATCACCATTTTATCAATTACATAATAAAACAAATTATCAAGTATCCAAATATTAAGTTACGCAGCTTGAAAGGCATACAAAATATTACAGAGGTCTGCCCAAGTCGTAGCAGAAACTCAAGGAGGAAAAACAAAAAGAAAAGAAAAAGATCACACTTTCAACAAAGCAATAGTTGGTAAACAACTCTCAATAGGTACAGTAAAAGAAAACTACAAGATTTTTCAGAAATTTTCTGATTAAGAATTTTTAGCTACAATAACAAAGCATTTCTACGCTTTAAAAAAATATTTACTAAAGTAAAGGGCATATTCTATACTTCCTGCACAAGACAAAGGCAACATTTTACTAGAAATATTAAATAGCCCCTCCCAACCTTTTCAGGCCCTCTGTTAAGTTGCACATGAAGTGCCAACATTAGTTTTACTGTAAGGCTTTTTGTCTGGAGACATTAAAGACTTGTGTGCTTCTGTACAATTTAAAAGATCTTCTACATGAATAACCAGAATAATGACTTGTAAAATGGAGAGGATCAGGTAACAGAAAAGTACAGATGCAGGGGTAAAAAACTGCTGTAATTCATAGTATTAAAAAGACAGACTGTGCAAATCCTGGTAATTCTAGTGCGATTGTGGGAGACAAAACATACAGTGAGCAGGCAAAACTACTTTAGAGGCCATATTCTTCAATATTGAAATGACTGTAGAAAAAAAGATAGTAAGGTCCACATAAGCTGGTAGTTCTCACATCATTAGAACTATGCTCATTTTAAGGAAAAACATGTAGCTGATATGCTGGGTGTTTTGGCACCTAATCTCTCTACAGATTGATTTATTTTAGTACCCCAATTTTTAGTAGTTGAAACTAGGTCGGTAAGACTCAATGGCATGATTAAAGGATATTTGATCTGATAATTAATGAACAAGGAGACAGCTCAGAAACAGGGTACAGCGAAAACATTTACTGGGTCTCCAAATAGATATTTATCTAAACACAGAAGTTGCATTTCTACTGAGCCTTTAGCCTAATAAATACTCCTAAGGAAGCTTCCTTTACTACTAAAAAATACCAGACTGATGCCTTTGGCATGCAGTCTGCTTAATTCTAGTTTCCATCCTTTATTCCCAAAGAAGTACTATAGGCTGTTGAGCTTTACTGAATACAACAATTATTTCGGTGACCATTGGAGTCTTTAAAGCGCAGACGCATCTTGGGGCGGTATTTCTCCAAGTACAGAAGTTGCTTGCTGTTGAAAGCTCCACGTCGCTTCCTAGACGAAGAAAAACAGATTTTAAACGGAACATTAATCTACTGCCCAATTAAATAATATCACCAACCAGAGAAGAATATTCTTAGGTCACTTTAAAAAGTCACCTTTAAGTCAAGGCTGTAACCAAAATAGGGATAACTTAAGTACCAGCCAAGAGGGTGGTAGCTTCCTTTTACAAATACCTCACTGGACCACATGCTCAAAGGAGTACATAGCATTTTAGACGGTGTTCTAGCCTCTGATAAGCACACACCAGAGATTTTACTTTAAGATCTTTAGAAGAAACTTTAAAAGGAAGCTATAGAGCAGATGCAAGATGGTCTTCTTGAGAGCTGAAGTTACTCATTCTCTTAAAATAATTACGAAGAATACTACTTTACTAAGAAAGTATATAAACATTTAAAATCCCCATAAGATGCTGAACAGAAATTGAGCTTTCTTTGTTTTCTCAAACCATAAGTATGTGAAAAAGAAGGTACATATTGGCTGACTATTTGGAGTATGCACCTGGCTTCCTATTCCTCATTTCATATACAACCAGTACAAGCTGAATTTAATTTTTCAAAGGCCTGGCAATTATGCAAGAAGTATTTTGTTATTGTTTATAATGGATGCAGCTTCTTTTAAATATAACTGAATCCTGAGAAATTAAAACACTGAGACTAAAACAGTTCTCATTCAACTTACATACATTGATTAAAAAATCCAAGGAAGTATTTGCCTTCAATAGACCACCAGAAAAGACTAGGAAGAATTTGACAGCACACTTTGATCTAATACACAAGAAAGGATCCACCAACATGAATGAGTATTAGTTCTAGCTAGAAAACAGAATCTAAATTCCAAAGGTATTCTGCCTTTCGTATGTAAAATAAATAAAGAGAACTCTGCAAATCTAACTGAAAGTTACGGGCCTTGTTAATGGTTGTTTGGAGTTTTTTTAAACCTCCTCAAGTAATTATGTACAGACTCTGGTTTCAACAAGAAAATACCCATTCCACAGGTCCAAGTCCTAGAACACTGACTGTATGCAATACAATTTCAGATGTACTAAATTAAATATCTTACCAAAAATAAAAGGCATCAAAGACAAGAATAAGATTCAGAATTTCCTTCAGTGCCCAAGGATGTATCAACACACTGAATCTTGGGAACTGCTATATGTTAGCATCATACTTACTGTCTTATGAACTGCACTGCATCTTCATACTTCATTCCACATTCTATCAGTGCAAGAGCAACTAAGACTGGAGCTCTGGTTCAAAAGAAAAAAAAACCCAGTTTAGCTTTTGTCAAAGCATACTCAGAAAAACAATTTACCCAGTTCTCTCTTCTGCGTATCTGATGTTTCTTCTCTGGAAAAGCAGAGAAGGCAGCAGGCATTTCTACATTCACTAAGACATCATATCACCTGGTTTTGAGTTAGCCATTCTCATTAAATAGGGGTTTAATTTAACTGTGGTCAACCTTAGCTTCATTCTTCTGACTTTAGGTACAGGAGAGGACAACAGGAATAAAATCGAAGTAATCTTTAACCATTTGTTTCAAATCAATTGATTCTGAGGAAGAGTTGCATATGGGTTTCTATTCACCACAGTGAGTCATCACTAGATGCAGTCAGGATGCCAAAGCAGAAGTCAGAAGAGGGGCCGAGTTCAGTAAGAACTGACAAATCCTAGAACTAGTGTCACAAGTTTTAGGAACAGATGCAATCCACAGGCTGCTGGGCTCCCCTGAGGATTTCCTTGTTTGCCACGGTGTTCTTCCTCTGACAGAATCAAGTTTCAGTTAGAAAAGCTTGACTTACATCAAACTCAAAAACCTTAGCAATTTATGACTCAAAAAAAAAAAAAATCAAAGCAAAACCTCATGCCACACAATAGCAACAGACTTGTGCATCTAGGAGTAAGTTTAAGTGGTTTTGTATGTTCAGGGATTTAAAAGAAAACTTACATGATAGAAAGCTAGGACCGTCTTTTCAACTAAGTAACTGCCCAATTTTGGAAAAACCAACCAGTATCATTCTAAGCAGTGGAAGAGGACTAAAGTAACATTCATCACTGTGGTGAACTTTGTTACATGTGAAGACACAATGCAGTGGATAAGCCAGGCTTATGGACAACAAGACCAGAAACCTCCATTTTACACTGGATACACTGAAATCCATGGCTAGAATGTATCAGCTCCTTTTTGAACAGATCTAGTTCCCAGATAGTCTCAAACAACAGCAGAAAAACCATTATTTTATCACAACTGTTGGAACTGTAGTTAAGATAGTGCCAACAGACAGAAAAAACAGGGCTAAGAGGAGAATATTTAGCATTATCCGTAAAAATTTTCATGTCACTTAGCAATGAGACAACCAGCTTTGGGACTTTGGAAAATACTTTTCATCCCCCAAATAGGTGGTGGATGAAAGCTTGTCTTGATGTGCCAGAACCACCCACTTGTTTGTGGTTAACAGTTACAATGCCCTTGGTTCAAGGAGACTGGCAATGCTGCTGAAATGGAGATGGAGAAAAGGCAGGCAAGTCACTAAAAACCAAATCCATTAGGAAAAAAAGACAAAAATATCAGTGGGACACTCATCAATATACTTGGTACAAGAATATACTTATTAACTTAATTCTGTAGACTTTGTGAAAGCTGTGACAGAAGCATGATCTCTTGACCTAAAGACCTTTAATAAATACATACAACAGCTTCCTGCCATCTTAACTACTTTTAAGCGTGAGGTCACTCCATTGTTGGATACGTGACTATTTTACATTTACCTCAAATAAACTTCTGCACTTGATCTTAACAAGTCTGACCAAGGATGACAATTCAACAAATCTTTAAAACTTCACCCACCTTCCAAGACCAGCAACACAGTGTACAGCAATACAACAACCAGGTTCTTCACGAAATTTAACTTTAAGAAGGTTTAGCCAATCATCAACAATCTGGTTGGATGGTGGAGCACCGTCATCAAAGGGCCAGTCCTAAAAACAGGATTGCAAATACATAAAGATAGAATTCTTGTAAGCTGTATGCATAGGCAAAAAAAGGACAGGACACAATGGACAAAGCTGACACCTAAGGAAACCACTGAAACCTACAATTTTCTAATAGTGTAACTATAGCAAGATTACAAATACACTCCTTTCAATCAGTTTTCATTAAGCATATGATTTAGCTCAAAACTGAACCTTTTTTCCTTACAAGAAAAGATGTCTGCACATCTTTTTCCTCCATCAGCTTCTGGAATACACTTACAAGAATTAATAAGGTGGTGTCAAATAATCTTTTTTTAGGGGAAGGTGGCAGGGTGAAGAGGGCAATAGGTTGGTTTGGAACTCTGCTTCTACACTACTTACCAAAACCTGAATGCCTTCTTTTTCCACCGGAGCAGTGTCATAAGTAGCTTCACACACTCTTACCACTGTGGTAACACCGTATTTCTTAAGTTCCTAGGGAGTGGACAAAAAAAATGCTGTAAGAGTAAACTAGCTTCACTTACCATTTAATTTTCATGATAAGCTAACTTAGTAACTCATTCCAAAATTTTCAGTATCTAAACTCATGCAAATCCTTACCATACTGCAAAGAACACAGAAAGCTGAAATGACTGAAAACTTGGGTGCTAATGCCAGATACTTTAAGCTTTTCTGCAAACATAGTCTTATCTGCAGACTCAGTTTTGTTATGCTGGATCAGACTTTTTTCCTTTAAAATCAGATCCAGATAAATATTGATTAATCATGTAGTCCACCTCCATAAGATCATTCATTTTAAAGGAACAGGAAGCTTCCTGGTTTGCAAAGCTACATACTTCACTAAAAGCATTCTGAGTGAAGTTCAAGTCTTCCCCTTCTCTCTCTCTGCTTAAAATAACAGGTTTGTTAGAACACTTAATGTTAAGAGTTACAAGTACAGAACAATGAATTATTCCAGTTCCTGAGCTGTCATAACAAAATTCAGCTTTCCATTTTGCTATTACCCTACATTAAAAAAAAAAGCAATCCCTCTTCATTCTCCCTGCAACAAGCCATCATTCACACTTCAAGTGGCACGGTAATGACTGAAGCATTGCCTAAGCATACCTAATCTATTTGTGAGAGTATAAAGGCAAGCAAATATTATCTAACCATTTCCTGTAAATAATCCTGCACCAAATGCAGATGTACCTGTAGTACACCTGAAGTCTTGCTCAGGAGGGACTTAGCAAACTTGAACCTTCCCACGAAATAGCTTTGCAAGGAATTTATTAGCATACACACACACTTTATACAACCATGCACTTTATAGTTCCAACATGCTAAATACATGGTTTGGATGATAAATTCAGTACCAGCAATATATGCCAAGCCACTGGCTTTCGTCAGTAGCATGTACCAAAGCACTTAAAGTAGTTTTAGCAGCTCTGGATGCAGAGTAAGCCTACTGCCACAAATTTCACTCAAGTAGATGCTATGACACAGAGGATCCTCTTAAGCTACACTAAAACCATGATCTGCTAATAGTGAAGGAAGCTAGGCAGTGAAAGCATATTGCAATCCTGTTACGTGTTTCTAAGGTTGTGACCCACAATATCAATCACTATGCAGCAAGTGCAAGGAAATGTTACACCACTTCAGCCTAATCTGAATGTGAGCTCCTACCACTAAGAGGTATTTGTATTGTTCTGCACCTAACTGCTATAAACAATGTACTTAATGTACCATGTACTACACAGTGTAATTATTACTTGGCTTCACTCTCAAAATGTTGTTTGTGGAGACCAAAGTATATGTGAACAGATTTGTCTGCAGATCTTTGAAGCATAGCACCAATATTTGAAAAAAAATCAATATACAGCCTCAGAACCTCCTCATATGGCTTTCACAGCAGTTACCATCTAGTAAAGGAAACCGTAAATACAGCATGCTGTTCAGGCATTCAAAAAATACATCAGTAAGAATTCTGTACTGGCCTTACCTCTATAAATTTGTTTAAGGTTGCATTGGTTGGATTATGTGTGATCAGGAATCTCATGTTCTTGTAGGTGATTTCCACAGGAGCTGGGCGGTTCATTCGGGCCATATTGATTTAGTTAAACATGCAACAAGATTATGAAAGGATTAAAAAAAATTCCAATACAGAAGTGATGTAGAGAAACTGAAGTCTACTTCACTACACTCCACGTGAAATTCTCAGTGCTTGGAAGTATGAAGTTGGGAGCAATGGGAAATGAAATGAACCTCCTAACAAGAAGCAGCAATTCTTCAATCCAGTAATACTGAGGCAAAAGAAAGGCAGTGCACTGAGGTTTACCCCATCCAGGTCTGAATTCCGTTGTTCAATGCTCTGCCAATTTCAATTCAACACTTCTTATCCTGGTCAACCACTCTTAGGGGGGCTTCTTGGTGGAGTAGTAATGAATTTCTACAGTTCACTTGTCTGCATAGAGGTCGTGCTGTGCCTGGCAGTAGTCTCCACTGCCCTTCAGAAACTCCATAAATGTGTGACCAAGAACACCACAGAACTGCTGTAAAGAGAGAGGGGGGGGAAAGCATAATGAGTACACGTGAAACAAGAGGTTTTTTTCAAGATATCAAGCTTTATAAAATGAAAAAATAAAAACACAGCAACTAAGCAGTTTCACAAGGTTTATTTTTTATTCCACGAATCAGGTTGGTGTAAGAATCCTGTTACCTTTCTTAGCATGCATTACTTGAAAATAAGTACATTTACGACTTATTACAAAGTTTCCATGTAGGGTTTTTGCAACACCAAATCCCATAATGTATTAAAATACCAATTTCAGATGTGCTTAACATAGCAACAAGTTTTAAGAACTCCCATATTTATAAAAAGAATAGTTCTTCCAGGATACCCATACAACTGCCTTTTCCATTTTGAATTGAGAGACATTACATCTACTAAAGAAAAAAATGTGTATAAATCCACCTGACTCAAATACGAGGCCTTGAAAGCAAATGTAGTTTCTGTAACAGTACAATCTGAGCTTTTGAACAGAGGCTTTTGAGGCACACAGATTTCTAACTCAGGAACATTTCACACACTAAAGGCTGAAGACCAATGGCAACCTTCATATGCTTTTAACAGTCTTTTTACACCATGACTTCATCAATATACCGAGATAGCAATAATAGTCTAGCTAAAAACATACGTAGCAAGTTTATTGAACAGGTCATTCCTGTCCAGTGGTATCCTGCTTAGTTATGGTTAAATCTATACATATAATTACTGCAAGATGCAACCAGGAATTAAGATAGCAAATTAACTGTTCCAAGTTGTGTATTTATTTGCAGATGTTGCAAATGAACGACCCATATATGCTTGTATGCACCGTGGAACCCTTACAGCAGATGCATTAGTTTTGTGCCCAGCTACTCTACCAGTGCTACTGCTTATACCTGCCTAGGGAACCTCTCTGTTTTCCAAAAGAGAGGTACAAGTCAAACCACACGTCCACTAAATACACTTCCATATTAGAGAGAAACATAATCAATCCTACAAATATTTAGCAGAAAAAAATATTTTTGTTGATCAGTCAACCTATTTCCATGTTTTCAGACAGCTTCCTGGTAAGTTTTAATGTGCGTGTTAAACCAAAGGCATGACTTGTAAAAAACAAACAAAATAAAGAAACACACAATAAAACCCCAACCTGCTAATAAACATGAGAATGAAATTAACAGAAAGAAACTAAGATGACAATTTCACATCCAATTTGCTACCACTCCAGAGATACTACCATCAGCTGGTAGTGATGCAGACTATAGGAATAAATTTGCCAGCTACTTGTAAAAAAGCTACTTCAGTTTTTATCTTGAACAACTTGCGAGACAGCAAGAACTCTAAATATAATAGGCGTGAAAAAGGAGTAAGAAAGATCCTCTTAAGTCAGTGGTCAACAGAGTAACAGGAACCAGGAGAATTCAGACTCAGAAAAACCAAGAATTAGCATCTGACTCACCAGCCATGCCCCAGCAAGGTGGCAGGTGTGCATTTTAAAGCCTCCTAGAACCAAATCCAGAAAACAGCTAAAATAGCAACTGAAAAAAAGAACTGAAGGTAACTTATTTAAAGTCACTTTCAATTAGTTTAAGAAGCAGAACAGCAAAAAGGGACGGGACAGCTTTAGGCAGATACAGCTGCACAAGGTCTTGTGCCGCTTTTTGCACAGCACTGGAAGATCTCGAGTTGATCTCTTCTTAAGACCGCTAAGAAGAATCACAGACAGACCCTTGCCCTGGTAAAGGATGAGGGAGTGAAGGCTGTCAGAAACACAAATGCATGCAAGTGAGCTTGAGGACACAGAATGGAGTCACTAGGGTGAAAGCCTTTCAGTCAGCAAAATGGAGATTTTGGGGCGAAAAGCACATTTAACATGTGGCCGTACCACGGCAGGTAGGTAGAAAGAGGTAATCATGATTCATCCAGTCTTCTAGGCAGCCTGCCCTTAGTCTGCAAGTAGGAGTACTCAAGACACCAGACAAACCAGTAAACAAGGAAAAGAGCAGGCAGCAAAGAATTAGTTAAGTAAAAAATCCTTCTTTTTAATGCAGATTGCTAATGACATCTTAGAAACTGGGTGCACAGTTCAAATTCTTACACACAGTAGAAGTGAGTGGATTATGCAATGTTACATTTGAGTTCTATGTGTTATTAACCCTTAAAAAGGAATTAATTTTGTTAATTACTGACTTAACAGTCAGTATTAGACATTATCAGAACCTAAGTAACTCACACAACTAAGGATCTAACCAAGCATGTACTTAAGCCTCACTGTTTGCCTTGGCAACTACTTCTGCCACATTATAAAGGACCAAAGCTCACATTTTCCTTTGATGTGAATGCCATCACTTCTCACCAATATTAGCAGGAAAGCTTCACAGGCAGACCAACTCCTTAAGGCAGCAACACACTGTACTATCCCAAGACAGCTTTGCCAGCCTAGTTTCATTCTGTTCTGGGAATCAAAAATTAAAGATGAGTAGTACAGGGGCATGCTGTTGGTGCTACAGCATTAAGCCAGAGTACAATGCTTCACCCACCTGCAGCAAAAAGACCTGAAAGATGAGAAATCAGCTATGAAAACAGTGTTGCAGTAATTATGATGACATCTGGCTTTGAGGGAACTCAAGTGATGTCATGAGTTTTCAAAAGGCTTGGAGATACAGCTTTGAAATTACTATATTGTCTCATATAGTTTTGGTAGGCAAGCTATCAAAACAGTCAAGACAGTGCATGAAAGCAGAAAGTTGCAGAAGTGAAATTCAAATGCATAGCGTTGAATGCAGAAGGTTCTTTAACAGAGTAACACCAATTCATCATTTCTATCATCAAGCTGGGTAGCCCAGCATGTTCTTTTCAATTTACATATGAATTTTCCTTGAGGAAATTTAACACTGAAGGATTTTGGAAAAAGTAGCAGTTTCCATTCCAACAGAAGTCCAATATTTAAACCGTTAGAGCCATCAAAATAAACTTGGAAAACAAAACTAAGGTTAATATGCCAGGACAACCTATTGAGAGTAGGTAACCTGTCCATTATGGCTGCATTAATTATGATTGTCTGATCCTACTACAATTCAAGCTAGGAGAAGTTAGAAAACAGTCTGTTCAAGTAAAGGGATGGCATCTTGAAAAGAAAGGCTTTAATTCATACCCTTTTCTGGGACAGAAAGCTAAAGTACCTGTCTTCACTGACAAGAAGATTCACAGGGATGTTAATTTGGGGTTTGAAACAATCACTCACGCCTGATAAAAATGGTTTATGAAAGTAATCTATTAGATCATTATTGATATGGGGAAAGCAGAGAGGTGCAAGGTTATCCCACGCTGTAGACATTCTGGTTCACAACTCAGTAGCATCTTGAAAAGCATGCAAACAAAAGCACTTGTTAATACAGTTACATAACCCTTTACCTTCAGAAGAAGTGCAAGATGCTTCACAGTTGTTCAATCCACCTGCTCATAGACCAAAAACAAACTATGTGGTCTCACATTAAGTCAAGACCTGGCACGCACTCATCTACTGAAATCACAAGACTAAAACTAGAAAACTAAAATAAACTAAGCTTCATGACAATTTGAGAACACCTGCAATCAAGTTCATTGTTCTAAATTACTACCCAACAAAAAGATACTGAATGAAAAATACCTCCGACTTCCTCTTAACCATTCAAGGCCGCAGCAGCAACTGCCAAGGCAGTCAGGGAAGAACAGGAGGGTAAGGGGTACAAACTGTGGAGCCATTACACAAGGTAGAGGCACACCTTCATAAGATGCTCTTGCCAAGACATACGTCCTATCTGCTGGACACATAAATGCCTGTCTTATGAGATCCACAGTGATAACACTGTCCATTTTAGACCACGGAAAGACACCCATTGCCTATGAAAATACATTCATATCTCACCGACTGAAAGGGAGAATCCATGAATTATCATGAATTTGTTGTGACATACTTTACACCGGAAGGATATTCTTGTGGTTCAAGTATGCAGCGAAGAGGGAAGAAAAAATTATCTCAAAACTTCCTGTATAACAAGTCAATGCGACTTTTAGAGATGATGAAACCGAGGCCATGTGACTCAGTTCAAAGTTCTTCTCCTTGGACCACAAAAACAACATGCAAAGAAGCCTTAACAGATATTGGAGAAAATTGGACATCACAGAAACCAATCCATCCCCTTGTCTAGCACTATCTCCTGAGTTTCCAAAAGCAAGGAATCACCAAATGACCTAACACTGTCACTTCAATAGCAAACTACATAAATCCTGTCATTCTACTAAAAAAGTATTCCATTATGTTTCAAGCAATAACAGGAGAAGTTTAGCACATACAGCAGCAACTGTCTGCATGTATTTCATCGAGTTAGTGAAGCCACGAATGCCTAAAAAAAAGTTGCAACTGAGAAGAAAGCAGTAAGGACTTCCATTTAACACAGAAATATTTCTTGTATTGATCCAATAGAGTGAGTTTTAATTTTCTGAAGAAGGTGACAATCTGTTGTTAGTTTATGGTTCAGTAATACCCTTCTCTGGGTGTTCTGGGTAATGTTTAAAACAACTGATCACTTATAGCCAGCCTACATGCTGGGATAGATCCGACATTCTTATGTGGCTTGTATTTTGTCAGAACAGGAAAGTTTCACTTGATAGAAGTTATTAGATAAGACTAAGTTCTATTTATTTACTGTCTTACTGACACATGTAGTTTCAGTAAGACAATGACATCCTGTTCCCTTGGCTCTTGTTATATCTGTCATTCATTTTTATTTCTCATTCTCACATTTCCTCTCATGGCTGTGTAATTTCTGTATTGCCTCTTCCACATTTGCCCCCTGAAACTACTCTGTTCCTGTATGACAATTTCAAAACTCCTCGCTGTTCCATCACGGGAATAATATGAGCTGACATTTAAGTGCAACGTTCAGGTTTCTTGATTTGGCAGTTTTATGAGATTACAAAGAGACAGGGTTCATACTTCTGAGTCACTGCTTTCGAAAGACTCGGCAGATGCAGGTAGACATATTGGAAAGTTGCCTCCAGCAGGAATAAGAAACACCGGATTACAGGACCTTCACGCCACCAAAACTGTACAGCTCATAATACTTGCAATGTGTATAGCTGGCTACCAGTGAGCAAACAATTCTACTTCTATTGTCGCAGACGACTTGATTTTGTTAATTCTTTGTCCTTTTTGCTTCCCTGCTTTTGGAGGGCCTACTACCACCAGCAAGCCATACATTGTTTGATTTTTTCTGCTTAAATACACACTGTGCTCTGTGGTCACTAATGTTAGGCAGCACAGGCACCGAGATTACTAAGGGAGTTAAAAAAGGAAAACAAACCAAAAACCGGCAAGCGAAACCTCCCAAAGCTGAACTGTGATCCACCTCCAGAAGGAAATGCCTTCCTTGAAAAGGCAGATGGCAAGGTCTTGAAAGCGGCTTCGGTCAAAATTAAGGTATTTGACTGTATTCGTGAGCTTTTGAAGCTCAAGGCAGATTGTTACAGAAACATCCGCTTCAACATGTACTTAAATGACTCCTCTGCGGACTTTTCCTGACGAACAATGCCAGCTGCACACCCGAGTTCGGGCATACCCCACTTCTACTGCATAGAGCTCATTTTGGAAAGGACTCACGTCCTCGCTCGCAGCCGGCACTGACTCCCTGCCCGAGCACGGCGGAAACAAAGCAGCTGCCCGGCCGCCTTCGCCCCGGCCGCAGCCGC
>VZRQ01009384.1:839773-880549 GCA_013397975.1 Machaerirhynchus nigripectus | reverse complement strand
GGCGGAGGCGGCCGGCGGGAACCGGTTCCTGAATGGGGCCGGGGCTGGGAGCGGTCCTCGGGGCCGCGTCGGGACATCCCGCGCGCGCCCCGCCCGCTCGGGCCGGTGGCGGTGGCTTCGCCGGGAAGCGCCTGGCGCGAGCCCCGGCTCCCCTGGGACGGAGAGTTCCAGACTCTTCCCTGCGGCGCTAGTGCGGGGTGGCCGGCTGGCGCTCCGCAGCACTGTGCCCGCCGTGGCGGGGCGAGGGGGAAGAGTCGCTCCCGCGCAAGCCGTAGGACGCGGGGTGGCGCAGCGCGGCCCCCGCGTGGGTTTAATCCGTCGGCCCCTTCGCCCGCGGGCTGCAAAACCACTCTGGCGAGTTTAATGCCGACTGCAAGCTCTTAGAGCGTTCCGCCCGCAGATTACCCCGTCTCTTTTAAGTCGAGATATAAACCGTGATTCTGGTGTTGCAGATGGGAGCTCAGCCCAGTAGGCCAGAAGCGGTGTGAGAAACAACAGGGCTCGCTTGGCCTTGTGCTCCCTCGCTCCTGGAAAAATGTCTCCCAGGGCATAGCGGTTTGCGGAAAGGCAGACGTGAGGAGGTGGAGCTGGCGGTGGGAAGCACCGATGGTATCGCTGCAGCACCTCAGGGATAGCGGCACGGGCGGCAGTCCCTGGCTTGGACACCGGCAACCGGGGAAACACCTCAATGTGGGTCAGTGCCAGCTTTGTGAAATAACAGCCTATTTTTAGCTTGAGTTCGTCTGGAACTGTTCTAGTTGTATGTAACTAGTTAAGTCTTTCTTCTGCAGGATATTTTATTGCTACTATACAAATTACAAGAGCTTGCAGAAGTTGTTTTTGATCTAAAAAATAAACCTCTCCATTCTGAGCCTCCTCCTGTATTGCCCCTGTACAAAGGCATGGCTGGTTTGTGGTTTTGCCCAAACGTCCTGGGTTTGTATAACCTGCATAAAAGGTGGTTTGTCCAGAGGAGGTTTTCACGGTACTGACACCTGAGAGATGTCCTGATCAGAACAAGTCTGTACTATCTTTCCCGCCACCTGGCTTCAGGTGGCCATAAGCTAATTTCTAACCAGGAGCCATGTGTCTGCTAGGATAATGTACTTAGCTTCTCTGGGTTATAAATAGATCTAGGCTGTATTTACATCTATTTACTGACTTAGGGCAGGTGTCTGGTGAACGTTCAGCTGTTTCCACTTCACCATATAAAACTTACTGAAAACGTGCTCAGAATGCTATAAAAAAGATGATCTCAAGGTTAATGGCTGCTTGGAATATTGTTTACTTTTGGTAGTTGCAATAATAGGAAGGTTTTGGGGAAAAAAGAAATAAAGTCAACATGGCTTCTGTCATTAGTAAAGTTTGAGGAATTTGCTCTGAATAGAGTTCTGTGATTAAACAGCTCTTTACCTGCTTTAATCCATGTTGGGTTTTTATGTTTGGGGTTTTTTCCTCCAACAATGCAGGCTTTTGTTTACTGTTTCATTGCACAACAAACTGATCAGGATTTAAAAATCAAATTACTTTCTGCTGCAACATCCTTTGAGTGCTCTAGCACAGCAGTTTACTCTGAAAATAAGTCTGGCAATTTCGCTGAAATTATATACCCAAAGAAGAAAACTTCTGGTCTAAAAGGATTTTTTCCTTTTGAGTAAAGAGTGCCATGATCATTTTAACGATTTAATGTTAATTTTTATTAGATTGACCCTATCTGGTCCCCCTAGTTGTGATTAATTATGTCATACTAGTTGTCACTTATGCAGTTCCTGTATTTTATGATCTGAGATGGCAAGAGATACTTGCAGACTACAATAGTCTCCTATTTCATATAATATAGGGCAGAATCAGAGACATCTGTAGGGGAACGAGAGACAAGTTGATCGTTAAAAGATGCCAGTTAGTGAATTGATGAAACAAAGTGGGTTGAGGAAACAGAAAGAGATGAGACTCCGAAGGAACTTTAAATACAAGAAAAAAAAAAATGCTTGAAAAGAGAAATCTGTGGGGTATAATCAGAAGAGACTGATACTACCAGTATGAGAAGCAGAGATGGGATCATCACCGTTGTTGAGGTATTAGGAAGATTAATACAACTTTTATGATAAGAGACTATAATAGGAAAAAGCTTGAATACACTTCTGAAGCAGTGGGAATGAAAAACAAATTGTGGGCATGGATTGAATGTCCTTACCTAGCTGTCTGTTCTCAAGATTTTTGAAAGTTTTAGTAGGCAGCTGTGCAGTAAAACAATTAATTTAAAGAATACCAGAGTTTCAGAAATCCAAATGGTGGGTTATACCATATGACTGCTTCCTTGTTTCCTTAGTAGAATAGTGAAAAAAATCCCTTTTCACACTCATTATGTAAAAGTGTAGATATTTTATACGCTTTGCTAGCCATTTTTATAAAGAAAGGGAATCTTGATATAATTAGGGAAAAGTTTTTTACTCATAATCATCTTTGTCAACCTTTCTGTACTTATAAAAGTTCCATTATATTATTTCTCAGTCAGAGGAACCAGAACAGGAAGTAGTTTTCAACATGCAGTCACACCAAGACCATGTATCACTTTGAAGTGGTTTTAATTTATTGCTGCTATATGTGTTCTGTTTTGAGAATGCTACTTCTATGGGATTCATGAAAGTTAAACTTTAAAATATTACTCTTACGTTTTAAATATGTATCTTTATATAACAACTAATATAAATATTACTCAAAGACTAAATAAAAGTACGGGTTGTTAATATACGTGTCTTTTAAAGACACTTCTTTAGTCCCTTTGAAAATCAGTCAGTTGTTCCTAATGTTTGTCTGGGTCTTCTGTAACATAACATTAGGGCAAAAACCCACAAACAATTGTGTACTGGAAAGAAATGTGAAAATCTGAATTTGTTCAATTGAACATAGTTTCGTTGTGTCTATATGGACTAATCCTATTTTAAATATCAGTGGAATTGGGGATTTTATACAGCTATCGATGTCATGTCTATTACTAGTCTATATGTATAGAATTAATTTATACACTTAAGGTTCTACTGGTTAGATCTTTGGTCTGCTGATATTTACTGTAGCCTTTTGTGTAGAGGTTTCTGAAGGCTGTGTTAATGCCTATGTCATGCCAACGTGTAAAAACATGAAGTGAGTTGACTATCACTGGGTTAGACTGTCATCTAATAGAAAACTCATACATGACTAAGGAGATTAAAACAAAAAAAGAATTAAAGGAAAAAAATGTAATTAATGCAAATCAATGTAATTCTAGGGAAAACAGCTATTGCCAAGAAAGCTGATTTTATGCTTTGATAAGATTACAAGATTGGCATAAAAGTAGCTGCATAGCTGTAACACTAAATGTTCATGTTTTCAAACAGTTTTATCAAAGGAGTGTAATCAAAGATCACTCTAAAAAACAAGTGTGACTGATGCAAAGACTGATGAATAGACTGATGAACTAGTGATGATGCCAGCATAGTTCTTCAGAGTAATCTAGGCTGTTTAGTAACTTGTATTCACTCAAAAATGTGCTTTTAGTACCAACACTTCAGTCATACACCTAGTACAAGGAACATAAACAAGATTTTTAAGTTTTCAAGAATACTTTTGTTACTCTTAAAGGAGTATACGGATGATAATGTACAAGGCAATATGAACACCAAGGGCAGTGCTTTTGTAACAATAAAAATGATCATTATGTGACCCTTAGATATCTAATGTGAAATTGTGAGGAGTAGAGGGATTTTTTTTTAATAGCATCAATACTAACTATTGAATTACCATGTCCACATCTGACCACAGACCTTACCTGATCTTCTGATATACATAAAACCCCAACCAATTTGTCTGGAGCCTGTGTGTGGCATTTTTCATGTCCCCTGTTACCTATGCCTTTGTTTATATTTACTGCTCCACCTCTTAGCCCTTTTTTGCCTCCGTCTTCAGATTATGTTCAGTGCCGTGGTGTCTCTTGGATTCTGTGATCTTCTGGTGAACAGGATAATGGAGTGGAAGGGACTGCAGGACAGTGTCAGTTTGTGTTTGAGAGTGGTAGGTCCACAGCCATGTCACAGAAGAGAGCATGATAAATTTTTGAGAATACGAATCTGCAGAAAATGTTCAAAGACTGGAAACAGTGAGACATACAAGGACTCTTCCTGTTTAACTCAAAAAGTAGATGCAGTGATATCTCACTAGCAGAAAATATAGGCCTCTAAAGGTTTCTTAATTTGAAGAGTAAGGTAGATTGGTTTATAAATGTATGACAAATTCACTTGGTCTGAAGTTACTGAAGATACAAGCTATTGGCTTCAGTACAGGAATTACTTGGTGAAATTTGATATGCTGTGATGTACAGGAGATCATAAACTGTAAAATACAGATTTTTACATCTTGAAGTACAAATGTAACAGGAAAAGAAGACTTTTTGTAAAAAATGCTTTACTTCAGGTTTTTTTAGTTAGTTCAAACCCTTTATGGTATTTTTATCTCAGTGGAGCTGTAGAATTTCTTACATTGTGTTGTAACTGGAAATTCTGCTTTTAATATTTCTAAAGTTTAATAATATCAATAATTTAACTGTGTGCTTCTTTTTATTTTTCCACTGATTATAATTTCATTGTGTGTATAAAAACCCTCTAAATTACTGAGTTTCTTCTTGTCAGTTCTTACTATGTCAGTTTCATTTCTGTAGCTTGGTCTCATTTATTCTCCCTTCTAGCATGTTTTCCTCCTTATTTTTTGATGGATGTCCTCAGTCAAAATCTTTTTTCAAGCTTCTTTCTTTTCTCCGGTTCTTTAAAAAGTCTCATGATTGTTAAACATTAATTAATTAATTATCAATTATTTCTCTCCTATGTCCCAAGTTTCAGTCAGCAGCACGGTCAGGACGCGGTTCTGTTTCCACAGCCTGGGCCCACATGGTTAGAGCACACATGGAGTCCTCTACTGCTGGCAAATAGCACCTAAGGAACACTGTTCTGCTGTGAGATTGGTGTGACAGACCTGTGCTAGAGGGGAACCTTTCTGCTATGGAAATTTCTGTGCTGATGTGCTAGAAGAGGGATAGAGAATTTTTACTGTAGGAAATCTATTTGTGATGCTCTAGCACAATAGCAAAACTTAAAGACCTTACAGTGGATTCTTAGTATTTGTTTGGCTTCCTTGGCCATGCATATTTATAAAAAAATACTCTGAATTCATTATGAGGATATAACACAGACCTTTGCACCGGTAATGTAAATGAGCACTTCATATACAAGGTGTGGTATGCTAAAGGTATGGCATCATGATCTTGGGCTAGATCTTGTCTGTATGCTTTTGTGATAATGACAATTGTTTTCCATTTTCAGCTCAAAAACTGTTTTCTGCATGTTGAAGAGAAAGTCATTTTAGTTTCTTTATGGAACCAGATTATGTGCGTTGGCCATGGACTGGTCAGAGGGATTAGAGAACTACTACTGAGACTTCAAAAATACAACCAACATGAAGCCCTTTCTCAGCTGTTCTTTGGAAAAATTTGGTGAATTTCTCATATTGCTTCTGTCTGTTCAATAAAATAATAGTTTCCATAATGCCCAGTTTGTATTAAAATTTTGAAGATGTGGTAAAGAAATATTTTTCATGAAAGATTTTTCATAACTGAAGAAATTACAGTCTGTTAGAGGCACATGCTGAAATAGTCACTTGGCAGGTTTAACATTCATAATTGGCCCTTAGGCAACATATTATCTGAGTTGCACTGTTAGTGCTACAACCAGAAATAAACAGCAATCCCTTTGCTCAGTCTGTTCATATTACTGCAGCTATCAGTCACTTACTGCCTGTTCGGCATCATCTTCATACCACTCCTGATTTTTTCCCCTCTGTTGCTATGGAGGAATGCTCATTGATTTTTCTGTGGGTTTTGTTGTTGTTTTGGTTGGTGCAGCAAAATAGCAATTTATTGAGACAGGAAAATTTTGCACATCCACTTGTATAACTCACTATATTCTTTTGTCAGCTGATATGCTGTACTGTCACTAAACTCGAAGTTTATCTTGTCATTTACTGTTGGAATCCCATTATTGTTAAAAATCATTGCATTTCATTTTATTTCTGAGATTTGAATTAAAAATTTAAAGATAGAAGCTAGAATTGGTAATGGAAGCTCTGTTGCAGTTCTAATCCGCGCTCAAATACGACCTTATACCATTAAATGACAAAATTATTATACAAGAAGGAAATTTAGAACATGTCATAAAATATATAAATTATTATATTTTCTTGGTATGTATACATGTCCTTTTGCTGTTTCTTTGATTAGTGAACATTCCTATTTTATATAGTATTATAATTGTCCGTGTATCAGAAAAGAGATATACCTGTGTTCAATTTAACTGAAAAAACAAATCACTTGGAAACCAAAGTATGTGTAATCTTATGCTCTAAAGCTCACAAACAAGGGAGATTAACTAGTATTACTCTAAAAGAAGAAAATTATACATGTTTAAAAATCAAGATGGAAGCTGCAAGCTGTAAGGAAACAACTAGTAATTATCCAAATGTCCTAAAAAATGTAGTGGCTTTTGTATTTGGATATAAACAAGAAAGCATCTGACAACTCAGCCTCCATGATCTAGTGCTGGAATTCTTTTGGATCTCTAATTTCTTTTGCCTTTTGCTTGAGTAAACTGGTTCAGAAAATCAAAAATATGCTAAGTCTTTGTCATAAAAAAGAATTTTGTTTTGTCTTAGAGCAGGTACACTGTGTCAGGCTATCAGTAAACATGTACTTTCTGTGACATAAATGACATTCCAATGGTACTCCAGGTCTTAGGCTATTTTGTTTCCAATCTGCCACACGAACTCTGCACCAGCCTTTGCTATGTGTATGATAATGTTGTTTTTTTCCCAAGGTTTGCACAGTCAGAATATTACTTTGGTCAGCAGACTGTTGGTCAAAATAATACCTACCAAGCTAATGGTAGGGAGCTGTACCCCACTGAAAATATAAATGAATACACTGTAGTTTGCTTGTGCAAAATTCTTGATGCAGAACTGCCTCTTTTGTATCCCTAGTGCCATGCACCTTTTAAAGTTTTTCAAACTAGCATTCTTGAACCTGCCATTGAGCCCAAAACTCTATATTCCTGTCTAATATTCCTCCAGTTCACATACTCATGTGTGCTCTCAGCACTAGCAGTTGCAGGCATATGCATGTCAGCGGTAATCCTGTTCTCTGAAACTATTACTGCAACATGCTTCCAAGGCCACATGGATGCTTTTTTTTTCGTAATGATAGTTAGCATCTCCACACCAAGAGAAGTGGGACACATTTGTTTCTACATCTGTTTAGATGCAAAATTCTGGAGCCTCTGCAGCTATTCCCTATCTGTGTTTAAATGTTCCCATTGTAGAACTGCACAATTCCTGCCTGAAACACTACTGTATACTTGGGCATAGAGTGACAATTCCAGCAGTTTCCATGGCTGCCCAGTTTGTCATGAAAATATTATGGTGGTAATTTCTTTTCCCATTCTGGTACTGTCCAAAAGACATGAAACATCACATGGATGTCTGCATCATAACATAAACAGTTAGAACTGGGGCAGGATGTTTAATGTGTCTGTGATGAAAGTGGAGAATAGTCAGAGCTACAGGGCCCAGAAGTACTTCAGGGGTATCTGGTGGCAAGCTAAAATAACCACTGTCCTTGGAGCCATAAAGGAAAAATAATCTGATTGCTTTATTCCTATAAACACACCACTCAGAAGGGCAGTATGTAAACTGGAGAATTTCATCCTAGCCGATGAAGTAATCAAGTGCATCATTGTATATTCAGGATGTACTTGGTTTATGGAATTCTAGATAATTGGTGATAGTTTGGTTTAAGGTTGCCTGAGTAGATGTGAAAACACTCTGTCATGTGACACACCCCGCTGTGGATAATTGTATGTAGTGAAACTCATGTCCTTGAAGCTGACCTTTGGAAGGGTGGGAAAAGGAGTAGAAAGATATGGAGCTAAGTGCTTAGTCTTACTAAATAGGTCTTAACAAGTATTTCAGATTTACAATATTTGCAATGATAGAAAAAAGTGAAGAAGCTCTTCAAGATGCTAGTAGAGCCACTATTTTCTTCAGACTCTCTGTCAGATATAGAAAGATTTCAATATATCAAAAGGATCTTGATGCAAAGGCCTCCTAGTTATTAGAAGAAAATTCTTAGGATGCAGACAAGATTAATGTAAAACTGATAATTTTTTTCTGCAGTACTTTAGGATAACTAAGGATGATAAGAAGCAGACTCTTGCATTTTCACTACATAAAATACACTCTTAAAAGAAACCAGACTCCGAAATTTACTGACATCACTCTTATAGCTTGTAATTTTATTAGAAATCTCAGTATTTAAGTAAACTCCATTGTAGAAAACATAGTAAAATTCCAATATACATTTCAAGATCTAATTTTACTTAATCATTTTCAAGCAAGCAAGAAGCAGTCTGGAGACATTTTCAAGTGTCTAGGCAATAGCTTTACAGTCACTGTTCCTAAGGATTAACACTACAAACTTTGGAGATGACGTCTGGAAACAAGGTCGTTATGCTGCTCAGTGGATGCTCTGCTGTCGTTGTTGTTAGGCTCATAAGGCAGCTCTCATCCATACATTCTCTGAAGCCTTTATCCTGTTAGTGATCCAGTAAGCCTTGACTTGAACAGAAGCTTTCAGAACTAAGCACTTGTACAAGAGAAAGGCTACCAATTTCTCTCCAATTTGAATAAAATACATTGCAAGGTAATGCAGGAATCTTTTTTTTTTTTTTCCTTATGGTACCATTACAAATTAAACTGGCCATAAATACTTTTCCACTGCTCATATTTTGGGGCTTTTTTACTATACTATTTCCCAATTTCTAAGTAATTTCACTATCCTTATTTAGAGGAGAATGATATCCTAGTTTAGTCTTCTTTCAGTAAACAGCCTGAAGCCTTTAGTCAGATTTTACTCTGCTTTATTCAGGCACAATCTAATATGATACTAATTTTGGAAACATAACTATGACTTCATCTCTGATTAAACAGTTAAACAAAAAGTATATTTTGCCTTTGGAAGCTCTCCTTTAGTTTAAAAGACTACTTTTCAAAAATATCTATATTATTTTAGAGCATAAGTCATGTTTTCCAAGGGTATAGTTACTTGGGGATGCTCAACTTCAGACAGTTCCAGCATAAGGGAATTCACACCCTTAATTACATGTTACAGATTCCTGTTCAAAACATGAGAAGGACTAGGAGACTAAAAATGGAATCAGTAGGAGTCAGCATGGCTCACTGGAAGATACAGCAGACAAAAACCGTAGAGGAGAGGAATAAAACTTAAATTAGCTTGGCCAACTCTTTTAGGATGAAGCTGACTTTCTTTAGCCAGGCTGCAGTCAAAAGGAGGCAAAAAAATAGGAAAACATGGAATAAAAGTTCTTGAACATAACCAGAAAATTAATATTTTTTAAAGATAAAGACATTTTAAAAAGAAACTATGGTTTCTAAGAAAATACTTCTAAAAATACTGAATAGTTACACAAAAAGGGAAGAGATATCAATACAGCCTACAGGTGAAGAAAATTATCAGCAAAATAAATGACTGCTCCTGTCAGTTGATAAACACTTTTTTCAGCCTAACACTATGAGGATAATACTGCTTTAACAAAATTAATTTTAAAAATTATCTACTAATCCATCATAGTAATGAAAAAAAATCTAAAGGTCCCTACTTGTGATTTTTTTGTTCACACACTGCTTCACTCAAATCCATTCATTGTCTAGAAACTAAAGCAGCATGCATTCTTCATTGATACAATTATGAATTATCCTAACTGCTTTTGTGTACTGTTTTCTCTACTTGCAGTACAAGTTCTGTATTTTTAAGGGTTTTTGCTTTCTTGTGTTTGATAACCCTTCCTTCTTTTTTTCCTCTGCTGGCATTATAGGGACCAGCAATATTGTTTTCTTATTTGCTGCAAGACTGCATATTTATTTTTTATTTATTCCTGTGATCTCAAGCCTGCATCTTGTGCACCCAGATAGCTCAGTCTTCTTTAGAACATTCTTCAAGGATTAGAGTTTTCAACCTCAGAAAATTTGTTACTCTACTTCCCCCTGCTGAATTATCAGGACTACAGTTTTACCTTTAGTTTTAGGGATCAGTTGGTTGTCTTCTCTCTTATGCTCTATGTTTCTCCTATACTGTCTTTACAAAATTCTCCTGACCTGAGGTGTCCTTTCCAGTTTATGTATCTGTATCCTTATGTTCTCTCTTCTGTCATGTTATTATTAGGAAAAAATGATGTAAAATGTTGTCTTCAAAGTAACTATCATTGCCTTAAGAGAGTGACTTACAAGGAAACTCATTGATCTGCACAATAAAAGTTATAATGGTTAACAGGAAACCAAATTATAAAATACTCTAATCAGAAGTAAGTTTATGAATTAGTATTTATACAAATTCAGACATTTAACTAAAGCTAAATCAAAATAATTTCAAGTGGAAAACCAGACAAACTAACTTTGGGCTGCATCTCATGTAGAAACCTACCATAGTAGGAGACTTTCAGCTTCCTTTTGCCACCATGGGTTAGGTGTCAAACGTGAGAGTGGTCTAGGCTTTTTCTATAATTCAGAGAGAGAGAGAGAAGTCCTTCTAGAGGCTGATAAATCCTGTTCTGACATAAGTATTAAAGATGGGATAAATTGCTTTTCACCAGTATTTATCATGACTGTAGAGAAAGAATGAGCAATTAGAGTAAGCACCTGTATTTCAAACTGGTAACAAGGTAACATGAATCTTACCAGTCTAGAGTGGAATGGACTGTCCTTACCAATGGCTCTAAAGTATCACCTATCCAAAAAAATTACTCCAGCAGTGTCTAAAAGCATGCTATGTGTCTAGCTCAGTTCTGAACAGTATCTGTTCCCGTACTCTGATGTTTTGAGTTGTCCTATGTAATGGGTTAATTTTTTTGTTGTTCTTACCTTGAGAAGATTTAGAAACCATAAAGAACAGAATCCATCATCATTTAATTTCATTTTTGCAGCATTAAAAGGTTCATTTGACCTAAAATGATTCATGTACTTCTAAGGAGATTTTGAAAAAAAAGGGCTTCACATGGTTTTCAAATACAACTATGTCCCTGTATTGGCCTAATACTGCAGGGTCAGGGCACTTGATAGGAGTGTGAGACCTTAAATTTAATCCTCTCATCCATCTTCTGGGGTTTGAGTCTGCATCTTTGGGGTTTGAGTCTCTCAGAAGACTTCCTTAATTCTCAGACTGTACGACATCTTCAGTATATAATGAGTGACTAGAGCTTCTCCAACAAGATGTAAAAACCTTTGCTCTTAGTGAATTGCCTACCTTCCCACTCTTTTGGTCCTTGACTCACTGATTATTTGTTCTGTAATCGTAATGGAACAATATCATCAGTGGTCCAGCACACCAACTGCCCCTATCACAAATTCTGTTCTGAATTCTAGTAACTAATCTTCTTATCCTGAGTAGGAAGTTACATCAATTTGTTTATGGATAATGATTTAAACAGAAGTCTCAAACATTCCAGGAAAGTGCATTAATAACTAGTAATTTATTTATTATATCTGGATTTAAAAAGGCAAGAAGGTCTAATATATTTCAAACATATTTTAAGCAATCTGGCATAATATAAGACTAAACACTGAAAGGCTAGCATTGAGATTAATATCAATTTAGAAGGGACAAATCCCTCAACTGTAGGGTTAATGGAGCTCTCTACTGTGAATTTACTTGACTTGAACTATGGACATAATGTTAGTTATTGTGAAACAAAAAGGAATTTAGATTCTGTTTACTGCCTTCTGTTGGGGGCGTTCAGCCAGATTGAATCCTTCTTTACCTCTGCTTATCTAAAAGGTTCAATAGCTCAGTCCTTAAATATGCTTTTAAAAATATGCTTTCAATCATACATGGTGTTGAAAGAAAAGAATTCAGGTAAGATTTTTGACAAAGAGTTTACATTTTTCAGGCCTTTCAACATGAAATACAGACCTTAGGAAGCACCATTTTCCATACATTTTGACGCTTTTAATCAATTATGTTTGTTGATTATCAAAGTCCGACATCCCCCTGTAATTTGGGAGGGAAGTCCTATAATCCAAAATTAAATTTACTTCATGTAAGTAAACAGTTTTCCTGCTCACTGGACAAGGTATGCGATAATTTCTGATCTTTCAATTCAGGCCTTTCTAAATTGGAAGTACAATTTTTAAAAAGTCTAATTATTGAGTATTAATAGTTAAATAATTGGTTTTAATTACTTTTTGTCAAAGTTTTTCTTCTGAACTAAAGAGTGTAAGGAAGACTTTGCTAATGCCCAGCTTCCTATTGGTGGCAGTTAGTCATCTGGTTAAAAACAGAGGCACGTAGCATAAGTGCCTTGGTATTCAGTAAATATTCCCTTAACTTATAAAGGCTAAACTGATCTTTTAAAATATATTTACTAATTTAGTTAAATATTAAAAATATAATGTCTGCAATACTGTTGTTTATGCATCTCAGTATGGCTTGTTTTTTCACAATGGTAAGACAATGTTGATTCACTTTGGTTTATGAACCACAGTGACCCACAGGTTCTTCTTTGAGGAAATTTTGCCAAGTCATCTTGCAGTAGTACTTTTTGTAAACTCTAAACAGAATAATACTTTGCATTTGTCTTCTTCTTTTTTTTTCTCTTGATCTATTCTCCAATTTATTAAAGCATCCAAATTCTGATTCTGCCTTTCAATCTGCTTGTATACTCTCCAAGCCTATTTAAAAAGTACAATAGTAATAAATTACTCTTTTATTTGATAATTTACTTATTCACATTATTCAGTAGTATCTGGTATAAAGAAAATTTCTGTGTCTCTATACTCAATCCTCTCACTTTGGACAATGAACTATTAATTTTAATTAAAAGAAAATAGTTGAAATGGTTTCCCAAGTGGTTTTGCACCCATCTTTCTTTAGTTTGATCAAGATATTTTTATGTGATTGCTTTTAATAAAGTCATATGGAAGTATCAAAAAACTTTTTGTAAGTTAATACATATGATCTTTGCCTGGTTTAGAAAGAGATTAAATTGGATTAAATCCAGAGATTGTCTAAAAAACTTTTAGGCTGTCCTTTAAACGCATTCATATTGTTTGCTTGTTTATTGCAATATTTTTCTGAGAACTGCAGTTGGCTGATGGGATCGTAAATTCCTAATTACCTCTATTGCTCCTTTTAATATTTGTTAGAATTCTTTCTGGAACCTTATTTAGAATGTCAATTAGAAAATTCTCTAGAAAATAGAAAATACGCGTTTGAGGCTGAAGACAAATATGAGACCTAACACATTCCCTCCCTTAGCAGCGTGTTAACATCAAGGCAATTATGCAGGAGCCATTTCATTGCAGTGTAGAAGGAAAGGAATAAACCCAGATCCAGCCTACGCGCAAGCAAGAATTGATTGACTGTGGATCATGAAGGAGCAGGAATGCCTGTCTGGCATGTTGTCTGGCATGACACACAACATTTCTGGACGGGATGGATTTCAGACATGTCGCTATCCTAGGATTTTTTATTGTCTGGGCAGCAGGGTATCACATCGTTGTGTTGTCATATTAAGTCACTTACATACTGCTATATGCTATATATGTCATGTGGTTGCCAAATCCTCAGTTTTGAAAGCTACTCCTAGGACCAACTGTTTGAATATTCCTATTGGGTCTCTTTTCAGATCTTCTTTGAATAGAAGATGCAATGGGATTTTAGGCTAAGGGTTTCCAGTTGAAAATACCAGGGACAGAGAGGGCACAGGAGCAAACTGAATTGGAAAAACAGGTCCTGTTCAGTCTTGAGAGCAGACCTGGTAGACACTGTTGAGCTTTCTGGGGGAAGAACTGTCTGACTATAGGCTTACTGGATTTTTCAGAGGTTAATAGCATCTTTGTGAAAAATAAAAGTTAAGGAGTACATGTGTAGGGCAATTCCCTTGTGAGGGGAAACTTTCTGCTTTAAAAGCTCCCAAAGCTCCTAATACACTGATTGGCAGAAGTCCAGCATTTTTCTGGTGGGATTTTTAATATCATTGCTTCCTATATAAATTGCTCTTTGTCCCACAAGTCTTGGCCAGACAAAGTCTTAATTTGATAGCGCCTTTCCTCAGGCAGCCCAGATGACGTGGGCTGTGCGCCAGTGCCTGTAACTGGTAGGTCCTCTTTGTACTCCTGCTGCCACTGGGGCCATTGGGTACCTCCTAATTGCTGTAGTGACATTATGTACTCCTTTGCCCTTAACCCAGCAAACTTTCACTTCCTGTTTTTGTGCCAGTCAGAAATGTTGCCTTAAGAATCATGAAGGAGTGGTAGTATGCAGAAAAAATAAGGAAAATTATTTTTAATTTCAACTGCTCTACCATTAATGAACACCAATTTAACGATGCAAAATCCTGAAGAAGAGTAAAAGGACATAGTTCATTTATAAAACACACAGAACACTGAAGTGCTTTGACTCTGGTCATTGCAGCAGTACAAACAGCAATTAGACCCCAGGAAAAAGGTAGATGGTTTCCCACTACAGGTTCCCTTCATCGTTTGCAACCTGTTTTTGCACAAAGCACCACAGCTATTTATAAACTGCAAGTGGGAGCTGAGAATAGGAAGAGCTTTGTGTTTATGGGATGACAGGTTCAGGAGAGCAATACTTTAGCTAAATTTGGGATGGCCTCTACAGAGTCCTATTTTTATGATTGTAATGCTGCTGGTATTTTGGGGACTGAAGTCTCACAGACACAGGCTCGGCTTCATGTACTTTATGTCTTCTTACATATACAAACAAACAAAGTTATGTTAAAAAGCTGTGGTTTTTTGGTTTTTTGCTTTTTTTTTTTTTTATTAACGCCAAGATGAGTAAAGCTTTTTGGCTTCTAATTTTAACTGTATGAGATTAGTCAATAGGCCATTTACCAGAAAAGGCCAAAAGGTGGTTGTTACAATACTGAGTTGTTTTAAGAAGAGGGTAGGGACATGGGTGAGATGGTTAGATGCATTAAGGGAAAAAAACAGGTTTTCCAAAACCTTACAATGGTAGAAAATTCAGTACAGTTTTAGCAGGTCTGTATTGCTTGCAAATGACCATCTCAGATATTATTTTTCTTTTTCTTCTTTCTTTTGTTGTAGGATAAAAAAGACACTGCACAAAGGAATGGGGAACCTAAAATTTCCAGTCTTACTAGCAAAGGGAGATGCCATTCCAAAACTTTATTGAAGAAAATTCTTAGAAGAATCTTCTCTAGCCTATTTGCCACTAAGAGCTATGGTGTTTGGCTTGGAGCAATTTGGCTGGGAATTATTACCTGGCAAGTGCTGACTTGAAAGAAGAAGCAGGAAAAAAAACTTTTTTTTCATGTGTGTTGGATGCACTGGGATAAAATGCTGTAGAAATAGTTGATAAAAGCAGATTGACTTAGCATCAATTTGGGCTCCTACCAAACTATTAGATTTTATTACTAGAACACACAACTGCAACCACTTTTGCTAAACAGATGTTACAGAACAGTATTTAAAAGATAAAATTCTATGTTTTCTAAAGAAAAAGTTTTTTAAGCAGTGGAAACTCTTCAGATTTGGCAAGATACTTGTCTCTCATTTGAACATAGCAACAAAATAACAGTACAACCTGCCATATTCCCTTCTTAAAATTATGGAAAAAGTGTTTGCAGTTTTGATTTGCAAATGTGTTGAACTGGAAATAAAGTCAATGCATTACTGCTTAGTTCATGGTTAAAATACCTCTTAAACATACTGTTTGTAGTCATTTCACACAAGTGTCTTCAGAGGCAATGAAGAGTGAGTCAGCACCAGGGTAATTACAGTTTTTAACTCTTCCATGGTTATGTCTGGAAAAATATAGTTAAGAAAATGATAGCTTCTTCATTTCTGCAAAATGCCATTTAAGAATAATGCAACTTATACAGCACTTGTAAAATGTAAAACAAGTACAGACAACTCCCTGTTAATAATTAACAATCACCTTTTTTCACTGTCTAGTGATTTGGAGATCTGAGATGAGAAAGGCAAAGGGAGATATTCAATTCAGCTATGCATTGTCAAGAGAAATAACGGAAAAGTAGAATAAAGATATGAAATTAAAAAATAAGTGGGTAAACTTCCTTTGTGATATCCGTGGGGATTAAGTAAACTTGTACTCTCATATGACTACAAAACAAAACCAATGATGTTGCTATCTTCTAACTGCAAGTAAATTATACAAATTGACAAATTTTGATATTCACAGCTGGTTTTGTTCCAATAGGTATATAAAGAAATATTTTATTTGTAATATTGCTAATATTTCATTAACAGTGGAAGAGGCTAGACTAATTAGAAAGTTAGCAAACTTCCTTATTGAGAATTTTTTTAATCCCTGAGATTGTACTAGAAGAAACAACTGTTTATGTGTGTAAAAATGCCATTTTTCATTTTCCTGGCTGTCTCAGCTGCTCTGCCTGGGACAAGTAGTGAAAACTGCCATGATATTACATGTTTTTTTAAGTATTAAGCACTCACACTGCAACAGTTGTTAGAGGAACACCCACTACAGAAACTAACCTTCTTTCTTCTTTGGTAAAAGGAAATCATGTCCCTTATTTAACATTCTAAAGTTACAAATACCAAGAGTATTCTAAAAGCTCGGCAACTTTTTGCATGTATTTCTATTCTTTATCTGCTTAAATGCTAATGTAGGTGAGCAATCTGTAGCAAAGACCTCCTAAACCTTCATTAGTGGCTGGAAAAGCCTAGAATCCAACTATAACTGCTCTTTCAACCCAATGTCCATGATCAAACGCAAGTCTTAGTACTGGCCTTAGGAGCACTGAAGTGAAGTACTGACAGCTTGTGGACTTCTTGCCCAAATTAGCTTAAAGTTATCTTTCACATACCAGTGCTTGAATATGTGTTGTATTCCTCTTCCTTACTCCTAAGTAAGGTCTCCATGCCTCCAGATAAAACTGAATCATTTGTATGCTGAGAGAGAAGAAAATACTGATATATTTTAAGACCAGCATAATTTTAATAAATCGTTGGGTAACTGAAAGAATAGACAATCCATGCTATACCCCTGAATTGATTTTGAAGACTTGAGGGAAAATTTGTGAAGATAATCCAGTGAAGGTTTTCTCTTGAGGTCAGAGCTAAATGAGACAGGACCTTGGTATTTCAATCAGTAGGATGTAAATAGAAAATTATTATTTTTAAAAAATTAGAAGAATGGGGCAGGAACCTCTTAGGGAGTCTGTTTCTAAAGTTTGTATTAGAGGTACATCCTACAAGTATTTGTTACACCATGAGCTGAATTGGTCCATTGCTGTTTACAATCATTCTCATTCACTCAGAATTCTGTTAATTCTGTACCATTTTAAGGGACCTTCTCATTAATGAAGTCATAAGATTGTGTACCAGTTTGAAAGCAAACCAGTGAGAGACTCCAAGTCAGAAATACAATTTATTAGGAAAAATTAAATAAATGCAATAGTACAAAAAAAAAACACTGACACAGTCACAATACAGTCTGACACCCTGTCAGTCAGGGGGTTGGTAGCAGTCCGATTAAATGGTGGCTGCAGTCCTCCTGGAGTGATGATTCTGTTGAAGCAGTGATCCTGTAGAAGGGTCTGGTCTTCCTCTGAAGGTCCAGTGGTGGTGTAGAAGGGCCTGGTCTTCCTCTGGGAATCCAGTGGAAAAGGCTGTCTGTGGTGTTCCAAACCTCTGAGTACGTACAGATGGGAGTGCTCAGTTCCTCCTCCTGGCAGAGCATCTCACAATGGGATGGTGAGTCATGAGGCAAGGGATTGATGGGCCCATTAACAGGAGATAGTCTTGAGGGAGGAGGCAAGGAACACTGCCCCACCTGGTTTCAACAGCTCATGAAGATGGCGATAGAATACATACTTTTGGGCACATCTTACATGGTTACCTAGGACAGATGGCAGCTCTTTAGAGTTGCAAACATTTTTACAGTTACTTGATGGAATCCCAATCATTATCTTATTCAGATATCAAATAGAGAAGTGTAAAGGAGGAACAGTTTTTGGATAATATTCTGACAAAATGAAACCATTTGTATCTCTGGAGGAAGGTTTGGAAAAGTACAGGCAGATTAGAAATGTGATCAAGTCAGGCCTGCAACAGCACATCTGGGTGGGTAGGTATATACAGGGAATTTACAGAGAACAAGGCTGATTGTATGGTCCTGTTATCTTTCAACATATTTTTAAAGTTCCTTTTATCTTTTGGGAATTCTGATGAAGCATTTAGAAGGAGGAAAAATAGAACATTTTTGTTATAATGTTTGAAATGTTGGATGTAAACTCTCTAACTGTAATGCTGATTGGTCTCTATGTGTTTTGTAGGAAAGTTTAAAACATTGCCATTATTGATATAACATGTGAACCACAATGCAGTGCACAGTTAATTGAATTTTAACTTCTTTCAAGTTTAGACTGTAAAGTATAAAAGCTGTTCTTTTATTGTGGTGTTTTGTTTGTTCCCTAAAAGCTTACTCTGTCTAATTAATGCCTACTACATGTGTATTTGTATGCTGTCATAACACCCATAATTTGCATGACCTTCATTATAAATAAATTTGCAGCAGGAAAGTGAATCGATTGAAAAAACCCCATCATTTTTGTCTTGGAAAATTTCCAGTGAATAAAACAAATTCACTTTGTATCTTGCTCATACTGCATTGCTTAGAATAGTTTCTTTGTGCACAGGACTCTGTTTCTGTCTGGGATTTGGGGATATTTCTAACATACAGGATTCATCAAATGTTTTATCTTCTCTTAATATTTTTGATCTTTACATTTACTAAAATATGGATGGTATTCCAGCTTCAACTTTGATATGTTACACCAAAGGTTGCAGTTATTCTTTTATATGATTTTCTCCTGCATGCTTTTAGTTTGTCTCTAATTTAACACTGAGATAAAGGACTTTTGCATTGTCAAAGTGATTTGCTATGGTGAATTTCTCCAGTTTCTATTTTAATCTTTGTTGATCTGGATTTACAGCGACCTCTCTTAGAGAAATTATTTTGTCTAACCTGTTTTTTTTTTCATTAGGATTTCAATGATTGTTTCAGTTATATCCCTGAGTGGGGTTTTTTGTGTGTAGTTTTCCTCTTCAGGATTATTTCTGTTTTATGTTTGTTGTGTTGCTGTTTTCTTGGTGACCTACTTGCTGTCATTATGTCCAGACAGTCTTTTTGGCTGTGCACTTTTTAAAAGGCTGTTTCTAGAAATCTGCCTGCTTGAACAGCATACAAATAAAACAACATTTCAAGTCTTCTGACAATGTGCAAAATTTGCCACAGCATCTCTTACTTGTGGTGTTTTTCTGTATTGGCTTTAGGTCTAGTATTGAAGTGAATATATAGTTTTATATCAACTCTAAGATATGGCTAGTTTCTAGCATATTCCAATTCTAGTTGAAATATCAAGCTGTGGCTTTCCTTGGACAGTGTTTTTTGTAAATATGGCACTTTCTTATGAGGTTAATCTATTCCTTTATTACTTGACAGCCACCCCTGTATAAGTAAGCAATTGACAAAACAAAGTTGAAAACATACTCCTGCTACTCGCATTGACATTCCTGCTAACCCCATCCACATCTCTAGATTTAACATCAAGGACATCTTTTATATGGCTGATTTTAGCTGGCAACAGTTAAAAATGCTATAAAGTCTGGAGACATGTAGTGCAGACTAAAATTTCTAACCTCCAAAGTCAAGTGATGCTAAAACAAACTGGGTAGTAAAAATGTCCTTTAGAGGTGAAACAGGGCAAGAAATGATAAATTGTTATCTGTTCTGCTGTTCATTTATGTGATTTCATAGCCTGTAGTGAGAGTGAATCCTTTCTCCATTAGTGTATTGATAATTTATTTTTCCTGATCGTCGGCAGCTGAAAGATTAAGTTGCAAAACAGTAAAGAACTTTATCTCTTCAGTGACTCTTCAGCTTGCACAAGAGTTGCAAACATGCAAGGCAGGTCATACAGTGAGAAAAACTGTAAATGCAAAATATTCTCAGTAGTGGTTAACATCAATTACAAGGAGAAACAATTGTGCCACTCAGAAATAAGTCCTTTTCTATCCAGAGTCTGTAGAATTTAATATTAACTACAGACTTAAAGTGCTGCAGCAGTAAATTCAGTGTTTTAAAGACTACAGACATATGCACAAACATAAAAATGTGAGTGAGGTTGAGAAACCAAGCACTAAAAAGTTTGTAAGTGCCAAAATGAAAAATGCATCTGCAGTCTTAATTTGGCATCCCAGTGCTTATGTATTATGACATAGAAGCACATATTTGTAATATTACCTAATTCATTACAGCTGACAGTGCATACTATTGAAATTCTTCTCTGAATCATTGCCTTTCTCACAGATTTTTCTGTGAGATGTATCACTTGCATCTGGAAGCACCACAAAATGCATTGATTTATTACTTTATGCCATGTGAAACAATGGAATATTTTATCCTTATCTAATTTGAAGGAAGCTGAAGTATGGAGAAGCTAAGGTCAAAGGGATCCATTAATTTCATGTATCTAACTGAGAAGACTGAGGCCTCATTTTTCAAATAAGGTAGTATTTTTAGTAAGCCATATGTCTAGAGCAGAGGTTCCTCTAACAACTGTTGCAGTGTGAGTGCTTAATACTTAAAAAAACATGTAATATCATGGCAGTTTTCACTACTTGTCCCAGGCAGAGCAGCTGAGACAGCCAGGAAAATGAAAAAATTTCTAAATGTGTGTGTGAGCTAAATCATTCACTTTGTGAAGATGGTGTAGGAACAGGTTACTCATCACTACAAGTCTTGTATCACTTAAATGTTTTCAGTGAGTACGGAATTTCTAAGGATTTTGACTTCTCTTTCACAGGACTCTCAGGGTATGTGTCAGTGACACTTCAAAGTTTATAATGTAGCCATTTAAGATGGTATTTCACAGGGACAATGACAGGCTCATCCTCTAAATGTCCCTATCTTGCTCAGGTTCAAAACTGTGGCACAAAGTAAGGAAGAGGGGAAGACAGGAAGAGTGAGATGGGGCTAAAATATTGCCAAGAAAAGACCTCAGATTCTTTTTATTATGTAGAAAACAACCAGGGTTTCCTTACTTCCTTCTCACTAACAACCAAAGTATTATTGCTAATGTTTACTAAAAGTTTTCAGGCTCAGCCAGATTTCCAGTTTGGAAAGTCCTCCGAAACAACTGGTGTTGGGCAAGTTTAAATTATCTGATCCAACTTCTGCTGGAAAGCATTGGCTAAAGTTCCCTCAGCCACCTGCCCTCCCTGTAAATCTAAGGCCTTCATTCTGCCTCAAATTACACCTGTATGAGTCCAAAATATTTTCATTTTTGGAAAATAACATCAGTGAAAAAGTGATAGCAAATAATAAAAATAATGTCAAATTAAAAAGTTTTATAATTTCTGAAAACAAGAGATCTGAATTAACCCAGGAAGAATGAAGATCAGAAAATATCTCTGTTCTCCACTGCATTTGTTTCCTATTCCTTTTAATCAATTTACTACAGAAGTTGCTGTATTGGGGTGACTTTATGCTGTGTATCCCCTATCACCGCTCTATGCCCAGACATGATTCCTGTGCCTTTCTATGCCTTTAAAACTGAGTGCAAGAGAGAAAAAAAACTGAGCGAACTTTTCAAACAGTCTGTACTTCAAGGACACAGAGATTAGCTGTTGCTGCTGAGGAGCAGAAGAAGCACTCTTCTTGCTTTTCAGCCAGTTTTTCGGCTCTGTTTGTTCTGAGAGAGATGGAGAGTAGTTTTTCTGGGACTTTGGTTTCTTTTTTCTTCTCTTCTGGACTTGTTCAGAACACCAGAGCATCAGAACCGAGGGACCTTCCACCGGCCTGGAGGGGGGCCCCCACGCAGACCCAGCTCCGAGGAGAAGAGAGACCACACCTACAGAAGGACTCTAAAATCTTTCAGGTTTTCTCTCACAACGAGGGTTTTTGTTATTTAGCATTATTATTATTCTTTTCCTGTGTGTTTGTTAAATAAATAGTTTTTGTTTTCTTTTTCACATTCCTCCAAGGAAAATCTTTTTTTTTCCCCGAACCTGGTGGGGGAGGGGCGGCTGTAACCTGCCTTCCTTTGAGGAGATGTTCCTTTTGGATGTTTCCCTGAAATTTGGCCCAAACTGGTATAGGATTCATGTTACTAAGGTGGTTGCACTGTTGCAAGAGAGGAGTGGTAGCATTCATATTATTTTTCTACATTATAACAAGAACAACTTTCCTTAAAATGGAAAGGTGTTGAAATATCTAGTTTACCGTAGCTGGAATATTTCTCAGATGTGTACATTTTCAGAAATCTTCAGCAGAATTTAATAGTATGATGAATCTCTGGCAGAGTTCTCTAATTATTACTAGTGATCACACTTGAGTTCTTGAAATTTAAAGGGCTGTTTTGACAGAATTTCATTAGGGAAAAAATCTACTTTTTTTCTTTTCACTCTATATCAAAACGAAAGTGATCTCAAAAGCTATTGGCAAATGGAATTGTTTTCCATACAATCTCACTAATTAACTTTTCTTTCCAGTAGAGTTACTAGGTACAGTAGCTACTGCAGTTCATCTATTAACCAAGGCATGGCTGGAAAATCCACTTCTGTTACACTCCCTGACATGTAGTTTATTAACCAGTGTGTGTCAAATGTCAGCTCTGCTGTTCCTCTTGGGATTCTTCTGCCAAGAGAATACATATTCTGTCTCTGCTATACTGGCATTTTCTAAAGCCATCCTCCAATTTGCTTGCCCAAGACCCACAAAGGATTCAGAAAAACAATGCAGGAAGTTTTTCAAACTACTGCATGAGTAGTTTTAAATAAACAGTTCTTTCTTCATCATAAGTTAGGGAAAGGTGAAAATGCCATTTCAACCAACTGTTCCATAAGAATCTATTTTATTGCCCAGGAGAAGGAGTACTGCTGCTGTGTAGCAATCATGAATGAGGCAAAGCTTGGTTGGGAAGAGGGGCTTTCTTCTCTGGATTTCCAAACTCAGTGATATTCTGGTTCCTTTCTGAATTACACACTGGTGATTTCTCATTCTCCTTTAAATAACTGTCTGATATGTAGTTATTCTAAACATGCTGTCAAAGGCTTTAAAATAGAAGATAAAACATTTAGAAAAAATTTGTTATTTCCACAAAATGATAGGATTGTCTGTCTCCAAATTTACTTTGGGAATTCATTTCAAGGATCATATGTTCATAATGCTTTGGCATAGAAAATTAGGCGCCCTTCAAATATGCTATGATTTAAGAAATGCCATGGGTTTAATTAGATGGCTTTATTTACGACTGCAATATACTCTGTCCATCATGGTGAGACACTGGAAATACTGGGACTGAATCCACAACTCTACAGGAAAAGTTCTACTGAAAGTACATGGAATTTACCCTCAGCAATAGCAAAACTGTTCCAAATTTGGTAAAATATTGACATCGTCTTGATATTCATACCTTTATCTTCTTTTCAAAAAGAAATAATGCACTGCCATATGACCTGCACAGAAAAAGACTAAAAGGCCTTAATTTACAGGTAGAAATTAATAACCACTCTATTTTATTTGAATAAATGCAGAAATTAATCATAAAACAGTTTCTTTTTGGAAAGTAAAAGTTCAGTCATTTGGGGCCTTTATGTGTTTTTATGACAGAATTCCATTTTATATTTCTAGTCTTGTTTTTGAAACGATAATATATACCCACAGACATGCATACTTGCCCATTCTTCCATATGGGTTTATGTCTATTCATTGTGTACATATAACCTAGCTGTTTTGATACATATTCTGAAGTGCATAACGTTGTTTTGTGAACTACATAAACTAAGTGAAATACCGTATAATTCTTTGTCATCAATTTTTAAAAATTTATGACTGTATTCAATTTTAAAAAGTCCTTCCTTCCACCATCAGAGTGCTTTGTTTCTTAAATATGAATAAAAACCATAAAGTGTAAGTTCAATTGGTATTTTTCTAAAGAGAAAAAAAAAAGGAAAGCTAAAAGATAAGGTTGTGAAGACATAACTGGGAAAGAGAACAGGAAGAGGAAAAGAAGAGAAATGAGAAATTTTAGTCCTGTAAGGCATTGAGTAAAAATAAAGATCTGGGCTAGGTTAAAAGAAGAAAAAAAAATTAGAGGAAGTTAAAATCATCTGTCCTGAACTCATTCTGTCATTCAGAGATAGGAAATACCAGCTTCAGAAATCTGAATACACTTTATCCATTGACTCGTCAATCACAGGAGAACTTCCGTACACTGATTCCAAAGCCTTATTTACACCATTGTAGGAGTTACTGAGTGAGGATTAGAGAAATAGGAGGCTTATTTGGGAATACAATTTCAGGAGGAGGTTAAATGAGATAAAAATAGAATGAGAAAAATGGAAAAGAGAAACTAAACAGAGCAAAATAAGAGAACCAAAAGAAGAGAAAGGGAATCTTGCAATAAAGTCTTTTCTATTTCAACACAGATCGTCATGTTTGCTGTTTTCCTGGAACAAATTTTTGTCCAAAATTATCAGTTGATGCCCATGAGTAACAAGTGCTGGATACTCTAATTCTTCTTTAGATAATGAAAATTATCTTGATACCTGGGAGTCAGGCTGTATGACTGACTCATAGTCATGGCACGACTTGCTTGACCTACCTTACTCCTCGTTTGGAGCATTTAAGTGAACAAGACAAACATTTTCAAGCTTGAATGCTCACTTAAGTCCTAAAACTAAAATTAAACCAGAAATAAATAACCAGGGGCAGTCTGTGTTGGTGGAGTCAGCATTTCTGAGCAGCTTCCTTCAAAGAAGGTGCTTCTTTCTCTGTGTGCATGGTTTCTGAAAATTTACACTTGAAAATGTTGGCTTCATTCCTCAGAATATTTCTGTGCCATCTGCAAGTTTTCCACCCCCTTATTTTGCATTGTCCATCTGTTTAGACTAAGCATTTTCTCATAGGTCCTGAACACAGTGTGTTATCCTAGAAAATGAGGCAAATGACTATTTTTCTGTTGGACTCAGAGCTTTGAAATTTTTAAGGCATGGATTTTCCCCACAGTCCCTGCAAGATGGGCAGATAATGGTTCTCTCCATTATCTGAGGCACTAATGTCTAATACCAAAAGATGCTTAATGTGAAAGTCTTTCACTCAGATAGAGGCAACTTCAGCTTTGCAGAAACATAATCCTGGAATTCATGTACCGTGTGAACTTCTGCCACTGACCTGCTTCTGCTGCCTTACACTGGATATCACAGGATTGCTTGGGGACCTACACTGAAAACTGTCTCCTGCAGGATTGCCAAACCAGGCATCTTCGCAGCTATCTTTTCTTAGGGGACACATTTAAAGGATGCTTTCATACCATTTCCAATGAACGATATAAAGACTTTTATGGTCTATGTGATAGTGGATATATTAATTCCCCCAAAAAAAGCAATGTTGGGGTTTTTTTACACTTACATGGGAGGTAAAAAAAAAAAAAAAAAAAAAAAAAAAGTATATTTAAATTTTCATTCTAATATATCTGGATCTGGAACAGTCTTCCCCTTTTCTGTAAGAGCACCTTAATCAACAGAATATGGGTTAGGGTTAGGAGAGAAAAAGACACATAGGAACAGTTTCAGGTTATCAAATAATTACTTACTTGTTCAGAGAGAAAAGACAACAGAGCAGTTTTAAACTGGGATATAAGAGAGTAAGGCTTAGATTTCAGTTTTAGTATATTTTATATTTTTCCATTTGAAAAGTAAGACTTCGAGCTTGGCAAAATGGAGCAAACCACTAAAATCAATTTATGGACAATAAAATCTACAATGTTTTAAGAAAAATCATATATTTCAAAAATCACACTAGGCAGATACTAAACATTAACAGATACTGATGGATCGAAACAGAGAAAGAATCACTTCAAACTTTAGGCTAAGGACAACTCATTTTGGGGATAATTTACATAGTGACTTTTGGCATTTTTGGTGAATTTAAATGGCAACAGGATAAGCAAAATCTGTTACTGCAATCAATAAAGAAAAAAGTTTCATGTTCTGCCACCCATCTTTCATTTTCCACAGATGTTTTTTTACATCATATCTCTCCTGACAGACATGAAAAAATAATTATGTGACTTCAAAATTTGTGTGTGCATTGCACCACAGTCAGGATATATGTGGACTAGTGGAAAGCTTCCTGTATCACCTCTAGAGCTCATTTCCCTTGCACTTAGATATCTGCTTCTTGTCTGTAAATTAAAATAAATAAAACTTTACTAAAATTGTGCAGGAATACCCAAGACTATGGTGCTATAATCAGCAAAGAATGTGTAGTCATTGAATAGTTTGGGTTAGAAGTGACCTTGAAAAGTCATCTAGTTCCAGCCCTTCTGCAGTGAGCAGTGACATCTTTAACCAGATTAGGTTGCTCAGAGCCCCATCCATGATCAGCTTTGTCAAAGGTGTGTGGGTGAAATGATGCCAAGCCTTTTGGAAAACTCCACAGGTTCCAGGTCCACAGGTTAAAGGGATGAAAAGGGGTGCCTCTTTGGGAGGAAGCATTCCCATTCCTCCTGCACTTCCAGTGCAGCATTCTTTCTTTGGCTTCATACCACAACCACTGTGAGGAAGCAAAGCAGATTGTTCTTCCTGAAGCTCTTTGAAGTGACCCAGATCAAGTCAAACATGAACACAATCAAAATGAAGTTTTGAGGGGTCTTTGTGTGTAACAGCAAGAAGAATAATCAGGACTTGAGAACTGGCTGAATGGCAGGTCCCATAGGGTTGTAATCAGTGGCACAGGGTCTACTTGGATGCAATCCTGTGCAATGTGCTCTAGGATGACCCTTTTTGAGCAGGGAGGCTAGACCAAATGATCCTCTGTGGTCCCTTCCAACCTGACCCATCGTGTGATTTGGGCTTCATTCTAAAATCAACTGTGGTTTAAGATGGGTAAATAAGATTTAAAAAACAACATTTTACAAACTATAAGACTTGTTAAAATTTGTCTACATACTGAATTATCTGAGATTCTGGACTGTTCAATAAACACCATGCACAAAGGAACATAGAAATTAAGGTACTGGACAGGTACAGCAAAAACTGGCTAATAAAACCCCAAAGTCTTGATTCCTACGTGTACTCTCACAACTGTATAGTCATAGTGAGCTTCCAAGCAAGAACAGCATGAAAAAAAGGGGAGCTTTAATCACATTCTTTTGAAATTGGGAGTATTTCATTCATGACTGAAAGTATCACCAGCCAAATGAGGGGCGAATTTACTTTATCATTATCATTAGATATGAATGTTGCTATGTGACTAAACAAAAGATATCAGATATCATTATTGTCAGGACTTTCAAGAACAGGAGTTTACTCTCACTATAAAAAGTAAAATGCAATCTGATCTGTTTCAGCAGAAATACCGGAACATTTTCCCATGGCATGTTATCTGTGAAAAATGGAAAATTTGTGTGAGCTAAACTGCAAATAATTGCTCCAGATGTACTGGATTTCACATTACATAATCTGTACATTGTTAAACTTTCAGAAAGTATTAACCCAGGCTACATTAACTCTCTTGTACTAAGCATAAATAACACCAAAGAACTAGAGCAGTTATGAATATATCAATTTTTAAATGTGTGAAATAGTTCTACTGCACAAAATGAAGCATGAATTCAAGAAATACATAATTTAAGCATGGTTGAGAATATTTAAGGCTGTTACTTGAACAAAGTCATAAAAAATACCAACTGGTCACAATAAAAATGTTGTTTATACTGTAAAATAGAGAGACAATAATAAAAAAGCATTGCTGAATTGTGATTGAGAGGCACACACGAAGAAAGACAGATGGCATCTAGAACAGGACATATGAAAGACAGTGATACTGGGCTAGCTATTAAGACACTTCAACTTAGATTTTTTATATTTAGATGCATATAGACATGCCTATGGCCCCATTATAGTAAATGGAAATCTAATCAACACAGCTGGAGTCAAAAGAGCAATTTAGTTCACCTCACAGCAGACATTAAGGCTATGACCTTACTAGCAAATAAAACAGTTCCACAGCTTAAATACCTGTAATATTTAAATTTAGGTGTTTGATGTCATAGTGCAGTCACACCCATTTTTTTCTCCTCAGTTTTGTGGGAAATTTATGGAGAAAACTACTTGTGAGAACTTAGAGAAAATTATTTAAAACCCCCAGATTTCAGTCAACCCTAGATTTTCACTCACTCATACCCACACAAAAGGAAAAATGTGTTTCTCTAAGTGGTCTGGCAAGGATCATCAGTGGTTTATGTCAATGGTAAAGGATATGGTTGTTGATTCCTCGTTATGTCTCTTGCCTTCCTACTTACTGGTGACATCAAATAGGTTTTTGTACTACTGTTCAATACCATTTTGAAATCAAACATTATTTCAGGGTGATTCTTCTGTTTCAGAACTAAATTTCTCTTTTCATAATTCTTAGAGAATGGGTTACCCATCATATATGTTTCCTCATTTGAGGTATCTTTACGCTTACAGTCTGCCTTCCTTTTAGAATAACAGGAATGATACATACAACATGATGTTATCTTTATTGCCATTCTTCTGTTATCAGACCACAGACCTTCTGATCTTGACAAAACCACATTCCTCAGTCATTCCCATTTTGGTTGCTGTCAGTTTTGTTCTTCGACATCACCACAAGCCATTTTTTTAGCTCTTGCTTTATTGTTTCTCATGGAACCATAGAACAGTTTGAGTTTGAAGGGACCTTTCAAGGCCATCTAGTCCAACTCCCCTGCAGGGATATTTTCAACTAGGTCAGGTTGCTCAGAGCCTTGTCCAGTCTGCCCTTGAACACTTCCAGGGATGGGGACATATTCAAGAGCAGATTAGATGGGGTTCTGAACCCTGTGTTGCCCACCTCTCTGGGCAACACAGTTTGTTAGTCAACACACGGTTAGTCAGGGGAAAAGCTTTTAAGTTGGTGTTTTAAAATAGATATAAAATCAAAAGGTTTCTCATATTATTCTTTTCAGGAAGTAGTAACAAAAATTAATCTTGTGTTCTATTACACAAGACAGTCTGTGTTTTCTATCTGATGGAATTTGAATATAAATTTATAAAACTTGCAGATTTGAGAACATAGGGTTTATTTGATTTTAGACATAGATATGAAGTTTAATGATAAGAGCAGTTATGCTTTATTGTGCGGAGCCAGATTATCTGGTAGAGCAGATTAGGACCCATTCAATATGTACTTGCAAGGTCAGGTCATGAATGGTCACTGCTTGCACTGGAAAAATCATGTATTATGATTTTGTGCTAGCTTATCTTGTGTATTTCATGTGATCATTCTTGTCTTGTGTCTAACTCTGTCCCAGTCAAAACCAACACACTAATCTTCTATTAACTTTCCACAAATCTGCCATATCCAGCACTTCTCTTATATGCTTTTTGCTTCAGAGCTCAGTTGCTGCCCCAGGAGGAGGCTGCACTGGAAGCTGCACAGATAGCAACTGCTTCTATCACTTCCCACCTGGGCTGGAGTGAGAACATAAACTCTGCACTGGAAGGACTTTTGCAGGCAACTACTGACGTGTGCCCAGCCTCTGAATCACTTCTGAGCTCAGTGGGACACTTAGAGCGTGGAAATTGTACAGTCCAGACCTACTGGCTGGCTGGAACATGCTAACTTCATCACTGCCTGTGTTGGTCCCATCCTCATTCCACTCAATTTCTGACTTTTTAGAGAGAAAAATGGGTGTTAGTTATGTTGTAATGACTGTGAATTGATGCGGAAGTTTTAAATGAGGACAGTGACATTCCCATGTTTCACATGCTAAGGAAGAAAGAGCGACTGCTAGAAATTTTTACCTGAGCCTCTGTTGGGTATTGGAGAATTAGTTTAACTTCCTGCCATGCTCTGCTGTGAGCTCAGGAGTGTCTTTCTCCTTGATATCTTGGAGTACCTAAGGCCATGGTGAACTCTAGCACAGCAAGGGAGGCAAGTGGCCTGTTTCACATAAGAATATTAAAACACCCATTTGCTTAATCCAAGAGAAGACTGGATTCATTTGTCTAATAGTGTAGCAAAAACATGATACTGCAAGGGCAGGCAAGCACCCAGGCAAGAAATAGTACCATCTGCAATATGGTGTCACTGGAAAAGCAAAGTTTTGCAAAGTGTGCGTACCATGCATTGCCATGGTTGGTAATAGGTTTCTTTCTGCTAGAAATCCTTCTGCAAGGAAGGGGTTATTGCTCCCTGGAGATTAACTGATTCTGCTTGGGGAGAGAAATTTGCAGAGATGATAGGATAGGTCAAGGGGAAGAGAGTGATGATTTGTTTGAACAAGCTTGGTTTCCTGCCCATGAAGGGAAGACTGTGTTCAATCTGTGAAATCAGTCATTGAGTGGCTGTAATGTGACAGGGACATTGATATTTGGGATATATGTGGTCGTTGTACAGACAAGCCACAGTTCTAGAGACTAAATGGAACCTGAGGTAGGATTCTGGGCAGGACTTCATAGTGATAGCCTCATAATTACATCTCTTGAGGCAGAATAGGTTTTAAATCCAACCAATAAGATGTCCCTGTTTGCAGAACACCCAGAGCCTGTTGGAGTCCAAGGCATGCCTCTGGCAGCCCTGGCAGGTCAGGGAGTCCCAGACCCTGGCTAGAAGCCAAGAATTAAGGTGTTTTTGATCTTAGTCCATGGGAAAAATTACCAACACTGCGAGAAACATTGCAAAACACGAGAGTTTAAAATGGGTAGTGGTTTAGTGTGTTGCAAGGTATAAAGGTAGATTTGAGTGTTTTTAGAATAAAGATAAAAGACTTAAAATGGAGGATTTTGGGCGTTGCCCTGCCTTTCTTCTTCTCCGTCTCCTCCATCTTCTCTGGTGGTGGTGGTGGCACTGAATGATTGGTAGAATGAAAAAGAGGTAGAAATTACGTGTCTAGAATAGGTGCAAATTAATTGCTATAAAATGCTACATAATAAATACATTGTGAAGAATGGTTGGATCATGGAAAAGCTACAAAAGGGATGGAACAGCCCAGGACTGGGCAGTTCCCGCTCGGACACGGCTGGCATCAGACTTACGACCAGAGCTGGGAGCTAGCTAGAGATAAGAAGAAATAAACAACTTGAAACAACATCTGCAGGCATTTCTCATCTGTTTGGGCTCAAAGGTAAAGCTTCTCAGAGGCGAGAGAGATAAAGAACCTGGACTTGTGCGGAGGCCAGAACTCCCACAAGAGCCCAGTTTCATGCCCATAAAATTGAAAAAAGTTAGAAGGTAAAGCACATACAGTCTGATACCCTTGCATTCTCAAGGAGAAGGAACAACAGTACTGCCCCCCTGGGCTCCCTATGGACACTGAAGTTAATTTTCCTTGGTTTGAGCTGTAGCAAATAGCCTTACACATTAGGGGATGGTTGTGTGCTCTTCAGAAAAGCCATTAAAAAATCCAGAAACAAGGTGACCCTCCCCAGAAAGGATGAAGCCATTTTCATATAATCTGGAAGATTTGATAGGGTTTGCTTCAAACCTTTAAAATGCCCTTTCTTTCCTGACTTCATCAGGTATCTGTGGTGGTCCTTCAAAGAAAGTGTGAGGCAAACAGCTTAAGTCAGTAACAGCTTGTTCTAGTTTGAAAGCAAACTAATGAGAGACTCCAAGTCAGAAATACAATTTAATAGGAAAAATAAAATAAAAGCAATACTAAGAAAAAAAACCCACTGACAGTGTCAGAGTACAAACCTGACCCCCTGATGGTCAGGGGGTTGGTAGCAGTCCAATTAAATGGTGGCTGCAGCCCTCCTGGAGTGATGGTTGGGTTGAAGCAGTGATCCTGTAGAAGGGCCTGGTCTTCCTCTGAAGTGGTGTAAAAGGTGGTGGTGTAGAAGGCTCTGGTCTTCCTCTGGGAATCCAGTGGAAAAGGCTGCCTTAGGCACTTCCAAGGCCAGGTTATATCCAGGTGGGAATGCTTGGCTCCTCCCTCCTGGGTGGAGCATCTCACAGTAGGATGAGATAAGTCCATGAGTCATGCAGTGGTTTCTTGATGGCCAATTGTCTGTTATTAGGGGTGGGTCTCAGCAGGAGATAACAGCTAATGGCCCACAGCTGGTGGTAATAGAATACTTAAATACATCTATATTGTAACCTAGGACACAGCTTCAAACATTCATTTAATCCTCCTCTGCACTCAGGGCATCAGACTTAAGAGCATTTAGTTACAACCCTGAATACAGCTTTAATATCTCACAGGGGATGAAGATAAAAAGCATCAGCAGAAGTGTGTAATTCCATTAGACTAGCCCTGTATCTCAGAGCTTATGCTGTTCAGCTCTCAGGGAACTGTTGTGGTTTGCCTGATCCAGTTGTGCCTAGGCAAGGAACTTGTTTAGAGGAAGGTGTTCCAGGTGAGGTATCAGCATCTGAAAGACACCAATGTGCAGCTATACCTTACTATATTTACTGTCTACTCGGGATGTAAGGTTACATTTATCAGAATGCATTTATTAGTTTATCAAAATGTTTGGTTGTAGACCTGCTTTGCCAGTGAAGTGTTTAATGTCTAATAAGCTCTGATGTTTCCAACATGTTGTAATTGCAAAAAACTCAGTGTTAAAAACCTAACAGGAAAAAAATGGGAGGCAAGATGGTTGCCTTACTCCTTTGGTTAGGGACTGGGAAACATCATTGCAAAAAGTTTGAATAAGCAATTGTTACATGGCAAAGACAATAAAGTGTTGCCAAAGTACAAGCAGAAACACTTCCATGGTATTAGAAGATTAAATGGTTTATTTGTGTGCATTACAAGGTATAGAAGACACAGCAGGATAGAAATATAAAACTGATAAACAAGCTTATTTCAGACCAATGGGGAAGGTTCAAGACAGAAGTATGATGGAAAGTGATGTGTTCATATCCTTAGAGAGAATATGAAATGGGATTTAAATATGTTGTTTCCTATTTTATAGATGTATCAGCCTACCAAAAAATTGCATAACAGAATTAACCCTTTTGCAGATGCACTTCAGTTCTAAGTAACAAGTAAAAGCAAAACTAGAAAAAGAGCTGAATTAAGAAAATATGTTCAAAACATTTAGTGGTATGCTGGTCTTGCAACTTTGTGCAAAGTAAGCAGTTATCTCCTGAGAGGGCAGAAATGGATAGCTGGAGTGAAAACCTCTTACAAGATTTCAGCTAAATCAATCCATTTCTGTTTGAGCGCAGAAGTGTTAAGTGGCATTTTCGTGAATCTAAACCTCAGAAATCCATCAATGTGCAAACACTACAAATGAAAACCTTATTTTCTCTCATTTATTTGTTTGCTTTTGTTGTGAGAAAGGTGTAATTTTAAAAGAAAGAATTTGTAGTCTGTCTGATTGTGTAGCAGGCTATTGAACTTAAGTATCATTAGGTTAGAATTTGCCCTGCTGAACTGGTAAATACAGTCATTTATAGACAATTAGCTGCTTGCTGATGTCTTTCAGATGCTGATCACTGTGAAATGTAACCCCCCATGCCATGTCTGTGCAAGCAGTTCCTGCCATCCTCCCACTGTTGCCTGTTCTTCTGGACCTCAGATTTCATAGCCCCATTTCACCAGTAAATAAAGATTTGACATTGTTGACAAATTTGCACTAACTGGTGCCTGAATTACAAAGATGTTGTGCAGTAAGCACAAACTGGCAGAAAGCATCTCAGTCACATCTCAGACTATCTGGAATTTAACAGGTATCAAGAGATTGTCTCTTCCTGATATATTTAACAACTAAACCTTGCTAAACTATTATTAAACAGCCTTATTTGTTCTGTTCTCACGGAACCTCATAGATATGGATTTGTCAGTGTTGAAACCATCTAAACTTGATCTGTCTGAAATCCCTTCTGTGTATCTGTTTTATCATCTGTGTTATCTGAACTGCTAGTGATGGTTTCTGCAGAGCACAATACACCTCAGAATACACACGTCCTGCAACCTGCCTGTCTCCCAAGCAGGACTATTTAACAACATTGATGAAAAACAATTATATTCCACGAAATAATTATTACCATGTTTAAATTTCTCACAATAGTCAAGGAGGAAGCATGTCACACACTCTAATGAAAAAGATGCAGAAAGATAAAAAAGAGTGACACAGCTTGGAAAAAATAAAATGTTTATTATTAGCAAGAAACCTCAATAGTACTGTCTTTTCTGAAATAGTTATGTGGCCTCACCTTGAGTAATGTGTGCAGTTTTGGTCACTGAAAGAAAAGGTGTTAAACTATTAGAGCGTGTCCAAAGGCGATGACCACGGACAGGACCCAAGGGAATGGCCTGAAATTGTGTCAGGGGAGACTTAAGTCAGATACTAGAAAAAGGTTTTTCACCCAGAGGATGGCTGGGCACTGGAACAGGCTCCCCAGTGAAGTGGTCACAGAACCAGCCTGACAGAGTTCTAGAAGCATTTGAACAATACTCTCAGGCACATTATATGACTCTTGGGGATGGTGCCGGGCCAGGAGTTGGACTCAATGATCCTTTTGGGTCTCTTCTATCTCATCATATTCTGTGATTCTGTGATTCTATGATTGGTTTTCAATAATTTCTAAATCCTTCACTATGTTCAGGAGGCATTGTATAAACTAAGCATTAGTAATAAAAACGTGAAAGAATCTCTGCTTCTTTTTCCTTTTCCTGCCTACTCCGTCACCTTCCCTTGGCTATCGAACAATGCCTTCTTATCTATTAGGAAAACACATACTAAAAGAATAGGCAAAACTCCAGTTCAGCCTCATCACTGAAAGTAATGAAGTCTTTTAACATGGGCTCCATTCATACTCCCTCCACTAATACCTATCTTGTCACTTGCCACAGTCTAGATTGGAGTTCTTCCATAGAAAGAAGAAATGGTCTGAAATTTTCATTCCCTACACTACTTAAAATAAGACAAGGGCCCCAGTCCTGAAAACTGGTAGATGCAGGGAATAATCCTGAATAGTATCAATAATTTTTGGGAAATTACTCTTCCATTACATTACTGAGGGTTTACAGAAGCACATCTTGAGATCTTGCATACAAGATTGCCCATGCCAACCTTACACACAAGGTTGTCAGCGCAAGCCTTGTGATGTACCCCAATCCATGTGTCTTACTAATGAAGAGGGCTGAAATATACTGAACTAATGGGCTTTTCATTCAGAGTTTTATTTATGAGTATGGTTTTTTGATGGAATCATCTCGTCTCTGGGAATCAGACTGACCCCATCATACAAATCAGTCATCAAATGACAAAAGCTTCTACTCATTGCCAGACTTGAGACAGCATCAAACCAGTAATTTCATCACTAGCTTGCAACCACTATCCAACCATATCCAGCCACTAATAATAAGTTTAACCATGACTTAAAAAAAAACAAAACAATGCTCACTTTAGATTAGGAGTGAAGTTCATACTTCCAACAAAAAAAGAGTTGAATTCTTGTGTCAAAGTGTAAGAACAACTTTGTTAGCTCTGTCTAGCTCACTGATCTGTCTCTGACAATGGCTACTAGTAGATATTTTGGGAAAGGCAAGGATGTAATTATTTTTTCCCATAGTTGTAAGTTTTGCCAGTCTGAGGCTTTGGGACTTTCAGAATAGATATCTTGCATTAATTCATCCATTAATTTTGTCTAATTGCTTTTTGAGCCTATTTATACTTCTGGCATGCACAACATCCTATAGTAATGAGTGTTACAGTTTTATTATGTGTCACATGAAAAGAGACTTCCTTTTGTTATAACCAGTTGCCTGGTAATTTCATTGTGTTCCACCTTGTCTTTATGTTATGGGAAACAGTCAATAGTTATTCCCTATCCACCCTCTCTTATGCCTTTAACAGTTTCTATATACTTCTCTTGAATTTCCTCTTTTTTTTTTCATAATTCTCTCGAATTTCCCCTTCTTTTTTTCCCCATAAGTCTAAGTTTATTTAATTCAATATCTCCAATTATTTTCTGATTTTACTGTGTCTCTTTGGGGTAGAATCACAGTATCTTGTTTCCATTTGATTATTTACTGGTTTCATAATAGCTCTTGATAGTCTATTTTCAGCTTTGATCATTTCTTAATATTGAAAATATGTTTTCAGAGAACTTTCCGTAAGATCTTCTTCCAGGGTCAACTTCCTCATGATCATTTGAAATCTAGTATTTATAACTTCAAGTTTGTCACCTTATGGTTCGTTCCCCTTCATGATGATAGGTATGGATTTGGTTTCACAAATGATGACTTTAACTGCCCCTCCATCACGCAGATAAGGGGGCGCATAAGACAATTCTGCAACTTGTCCTTGTCATTTTCATTGCTGATTCTTGTAATTAGTTTTGTTCAATTTGGAGATTTTTTCCTCACTTTTTATTGCTTAACCAGATCATTTAAGAATATGTTTAGTATCATATATCTAAACACAGATACCTGAGGGACTCTGCTGGCACCTTCCTTCTTCGTGAAAAATCTACCATTTCTTTCTAATATTAGTTGGTTTTTCTTTGACCAGCTACCATGAGAGGAATTTCCTTCTTCCTCTCTTGACACTGAATTTTTTAAAAAGAGCCTTTGTGACAGATTATTTTCAAAAGCTTTTTGAAAATCTAAATTCATTGAGGAGATTAAATACTGATTCCTTAAGATAACTATTGTTCATTGTAATAGAAATAATTTATAGTTCTAGATTGGGGGTAGAATTCAGCCATGCTTACACTTCTGAAAAGTCCTGACTTGACACCAGCCAGTCTCTAATCTATCATGAAGAAAAGCTCAAGGAAGTAGCAGAAAACTAGTTTTTGAGTATCTCCAAGCAATGTATTCAGCTGATCACCTGTCTGTGGTTCAGTGGACTAACCAACCCTGTAGGTGATTAACATGGGAGGATGAAAGATGGGAAATGCATTTTTTAAAATCATGACTCAGATAGGAAGCATCTAGAGATTTGCAGTAACTACCAGTTTAGAGGACTTGGCTATCACTGTAACCAGAGATGAATGTCAATATGTGCATCACTGCAAATGATATGTCTCTATTATTGACAGAAGTAGTTTCCTAAGATTAATCGCCTTCATAGAAAGCCATCCTAAAAAAGGGCTCTGCAAACTAATGGGAAGCTAGGCTGATTGAGATTCTGACTAATCTCTTCCCATTTTCTTGGACACCAGAATGACAGTTTCTATATTTTATATTCTTGGCTCCACAATACACTTGGTGTTGTGTTTACCCAACAGAGATACTTTTTTCCCCTGTAGGCCTCTCTTGACGTCTTTTATTGCTCTTCAACCTTATGGGATAGACATACTGGTGCACATTGATAAAAGTTGTCCATTTAGGATTGTGGGATAACAGACAAGCAGAGATGTCACAAAATTTGCATGTATATGGTCTTAACTGCAGGAAATAGGTACCAAATGTGTCTTGGCTTTACTGTGCAAAACTTGACAAATTAAGGAATACACAAATTTAATCAAAGAGGCAGATGAAATATTGCCAAACGTAATTTTTCTTTGCCATTTTACTACATGAAAGTCATTCTTAATTGGAAATAAGACAGAATTTAATCTCTGAGCGATAGACAAAATTTACTATGACCCATTTTTATCGTGAACACTGAATTTTCTTTTTCTAGAAAAAGATGTCAGTATATTGTGCATGATGTCTGTCAAGTATTAGCTGTTTATGAGTAGAAATGCTTGGGTGAAAAATATCAAACTCAAGGAAGGTTTGGATGGGGAATGGGAATTGGAGATTGATCCATGAGAAATTGAGTCTTAGAAGTACAAAGCAAATATCAGTAATTGGCATTTTCTTAGCGGTGTAGTGTCCTAAAATATACATTAATAAAAATGAGGGTTTCAAGGGGCTGAAATTCAATGCTATCTACATATGAAAACACTAGCATAATTTGCTGAAAACTTTGTGGTATGTCAGATGCAGATTTTGAGTACATATGTAAAAACCCACATATAGAAAACCAGCTGAACCTCCTATTAGAAGCAATTATTGTTCTACCTTGCAGCCATCCCTTGTAATGTTATTTACATGATGATTTCAAGGATGAGCTATTTCTTTGAGAAAAGCTATACAATAATGATAATAATTCAGTTTCATTTCTTGACTTTCAATGCAGTTTCTGAAAGGGTTAGCTGATATAAAAAAACTCAGCCATGATTCGTTCCTCCCTTGAGAGAAGCCATGTTCATTTAAGAAAGGCTGAAGTCCCCAGCCATGCACCATGGAGTTTTGTTGCCTCTCCTTTAGCACAGGCTGCCAGGCTGCCTTGCCCGGGGATTGGACAGGGAGTAAGTAAATGTGTATATTGCATTCAGAAGCAAAACAGGGAAAAATAGTATGCTTGATTCACACCAGGAAAAAATGTTGGAAACCTGTAAGTATTCCCATATATTGTTCTCTCAGAAAAGCATACAGAATGCCAGAAGTTTGTATAGTGGAATATTTTCTAACCCAATTACATACACAAACAGCTCAGCAGTTCAGTCTGCAATAGTTTGAATCTAAAACTGAGTAACTTTTGCCCTTGTACTTGTTACTGATATTTTTGGAGGATACAAGCTGACTTTAGGGATACCCGGTTTCTTTAATATCATCTGACATCCATGACTGTGCTGGCCTGGGCTCTGTAGAGCTATGCCTTTGTCCTCCTTATATTTATTTCTGGGATGAGTAAATCCCAAGATTTCAACTACACTTTATCCTCCTCCTGCCTGAAGTAACTATAATAGAGCCTAGGGTATTAAGAGTCCAAAAGCCTTGTTTTTGCCTGGAATTTTCCTGCTGCTGTGAGAAGCAGTGCTATAAGCTCCCTGCCCTTCAGTCAGGTACAGATGCTATGGAGAGATCAGACCCACTTAACCTGTGGGTAAGGCCAACACGTATAGGAGCACAAGAACGTAAAGTAAGTAAAGGTCCCACCAAAAATAGTCAGAATTTTTCCATTTCAGGTTTCCGGGAATTTTATTATTATTAATTATTTTATTTGTATTCTTTATAATAATTATCTTTTAAGTATTGTAGGGCTGATGCTATACTATGTCTAAAAGATGTGCAAATCCCAGGAAAGGATAATTTCTATCTGTTCTGCTGCAGTCTGCTTTCAGCCCACTGTGGACAGTGGTATGAGCAACAAATTATTCTGCTCATGCCTTTTCTGGAAATAAAACATTTGGAGAAGGAAAGCAGACCATTTCACTGGACTATGAAGACTGAAGACAATAGAGATCTTGACCCGATGGAGTAATAATTAGGTTGTACACTAGGAGAAGAGTGACCTGAATTTTGAAGTGTTTTTGTGATGAATGTTGATATTAGAGCATCATAGGTAATATATGTAAAACACCTCTGAAAAAGTATTAGTGCTTAGGGCTCTGGTTGCTCTTTTGTTTGCCCAAAAGTGTGTTTATGCCTACTTTGTCATATTCCCTCATGCATTTGGGTTTTGTGGCCAAATGACTGTGTTCTTCTGTGTACAATGACAACTAGAGCAAAAATGATGGCAAATACCCTTTTATCAAGTTAATCCCTTGTTTGGTGCTTAAGGTACAATCCAAAATTATTTGGGCTTAAATTTCCTCAAGGAGTGGAGGGTGCTGAGGTTGCACCTCCACCTTGCTGAAAGAAATGTGGCATCAAACTGATGTTCGTGCGTAAAAATTAAAGGATAGCTTTGTGTCCTCAGTTTTCATTTGTTTTAAATATAAGCCTCACTGCCTAGTTCTTAAAAATGTGGCTTTAAAAACAAGCCATCCATGGATAAGTCTTAGGTTTTGATCTCTGGGGATAAATGAACCTAACTGCTGGTTTAAGAAAGGAATCAAATCTCCAAAAGAGAAACCAGACTGCCTTTTCTTAAAAAAACAAGTGGCTCCTTTTGGCTGACTTTAGAATACTTCTTTTTAGCATGTACATTGGGGTTGGAGGTGATTCCATTTTCTCTATTGCTACCTTTTCCTATAGGCTATTTACAAATCCAGGGTATCTAGCAGAATAGATATTTACTGTGGTGATCAGATGCTTAAGGTGGACATTAGTGTTTATCTTCTGTAAATGTTAAAGGTTTATGACTAATATATATTTCCTCCCCCAAATTCACAGATCTGTAGAATTTGAGAGTATCTCAGAGATATCTGTGTCCCCAGTTCATCTCAAAAGAGCAAAGTATCTGCTGTACAACTCACGTTCCTTGGCTGCTTCTCTTCAGAAATAGCAGACCTGTATACATTTTCCATTATTGCAAGACACTGCCTTTAGCCAGTAAGCAGAGAAGACACTGAGTAATGCCAGGCCAGATCCTAGGGCAATCAAGAAAATAGTCTTGTTTTAAGTGCAGTGCCAGGAATTCTTATTACTAGAAAATGTTTGATGGAAAAGATAAAACAATGATTGTGTGAGTTGAATTTTACACTGAGATGAAACAGTGTTCCAGAAATATCACTGAAGATAAACATCCAAAGGGGGTTTCTGACAATTAAGTATGATTCTCAGCTGAAGAGTTAAACCAAAATTATGCAGGTTCATTTTGCTGCCTTTTGTTAACATGCAATCTGACTTCCTTTGCCTTTCCTTTTCCATTTTTCCCTACAACTAACTGTATTTATTATACTGTATTTATTATAGT
>VZRQ01009384.1:822014-834562 GCA_013397975.1 Machaerirhynchus nigripectus | reverse complement strand
TCATCCTTGAAATAGTACCCCATTAGCTAAGACTGAACCCTTGAAAACAGCTGTGGGAAAAGCTGTGAGCCGAGGGAAGGGACTTTCACATGCCAGCAGAAAACCACCCCGGGCAGCTGCTTGTACTGTGACTTGGAAGCCACACGAGGACTCCTTCTTGTGGAGAAGCCCCATAGCATGGGCAAAAGAGACTCCTCTCCCCTAAATGAACTGCTGAAAGACTATCACAGAGTGGATAAACTGACTGAAATAATCTCAAGTTTGTGCCTTTATGTTGTAACTGGAAAGAGGCGGGAGGATGGGGGGAAGTGTTGTGACGGTGTATTTTAACTCTTATTAATCCTTTTCTTTTAGTTATGTTAATAAACTTCTTCATATTCTTTAAGTTTGGAGCCTGCTTTGCATTCCTCCTATTTCTTATCTCACAAAAAGTAAAAATGCTGAACTAACCCGCTACACAGGTGAAGGAATCTCAGCAGTATGAGAGGTCACTTTTGGTCCAGGCCCATTCAGCCCCAAAATCCAGATTAGAGGTGGGTGGGATCGATTTTGGCCACTCTGACTCTAGTGTACTTGAATTTGTCCATGAACTGTTGTATTTCACAAACTATGTGCCATAGTGCTTATCTTCATTGAAGCCCATGGTGTGAAATGGTGGAAAATGGTGTGAAAACAGATGTTAATAATGCAGTTTATTACAGATACTGGCCCATTAAATTGAAGGACATTAAGTAGTGCAATAATTTATTAAGAAAAACAGACAATTCCAGGCATTCTCCTGGGGAGAAATCTATTTTGTGCTCAGCCACAAGCTCAGCAGGGGTGAAATACAATCCATTTAATGCAGTTCGAAATGTAAAAGCACTCACTTGATCACATTGTATGAACTCTATGCTCCAACACAGTGTTCAAAAATAAATATTGCAGAAACGTACAAAAAACACATACACAACCTCTTCCTCATGGGAAAATCCAGCACCTTTTTGTGTAAAGAACCAGTTTTATCACCTCACAATATTCTTCTAAAGCTAGTCACAGTTGTACTGATGTTGTGTTTGTCCTCATTAGCAAGTTAAGAGGTGCTTCTCCTTTGCATTCAGAACCAACTCCAACACTTCTGTGAATAGATAATGATGAAGAGAAGATGGGAGAATGAAGCTTTCGATCCTTTAAGAGATAGTTTAGATATGAAGAGATTAACAGCTGTCACTGGGGAATCTGAACCAAGAATCAGTCTTCAAAATCTTCCCAGGTAATAATGGCTCAAAGAAATCAGAGCCAGATTTAAATAAAAATTTTGTGGATTCCTATGGGCAGGTCCAGGTTGTAAGGTCCAGAAATCCTTGCATTTTAAGCACAGATCTGCATCTTTTACACTGCAGACAGTGCAGTCGTATGTAGCAACCTTCAGATTAATGCAGTTAAAACAATCTTGGAATTCATAATTCTATTTTTTTTTTTTTTTAGGCTTGGGTTCTTTGTCTGTTTGTCAAAAAGAAATGAGGCTTATACAACTGCATGTGCTGAAGTAGCTCTGCATATATGGTGATTTTTTTGAATCCTCCCTAATAACTGGAAAGTTCTGATTTCTACTACTTTTGACAAAATGGTAGACATTTCAAAGATAATTAAGCCCCAACATTCATGCAAATAAATGAACAGTTGGAGGAGAGGAAGTCTGTTAATTAAAGTCTGCACCAGGAATGTATACTCTATTAGAATGTGCATGAAAAAGGAGCCTGAAGCTTGGAATGAAAAACTTCATTTGGGCAGCACAGTTTGTGAAAAGCAGTGTTTCGTGTGCCTTGTCTGGACAAAATCAAACAAGTTCAAGGCACAGATTTATAAGGGAAACAGGCTTTATCAGCTTCAATGTTTGGGAATATAATTTTTTAGCTTAGTAAATAATTTATTCCTTCATTTTTTGCAGTCTGATGTGACTCTGCTTTTGACTCTGTTTGGGAGAAGAAATTCAGTAACACTGTGAGAAAGGCCAAGGCATTTCTGAGCCAGGCTAAAGCAGAAAGTCTGGGCAGTCATGTGAAAATAAATTTGTGATGAGATTTGTAGCCCAGCTACTAAATCAAATAGGTTTTGATAATGTGCATCCATAATGGTGTGTCTTGTTCCAGTCTTTTTTTGGGTTGCTTTTAGATGGCTGTTACCTTAATATAAAATATATTGATCCTAATTATCTAGTCTAAAACTTTTCTCTCTCCACGATGCATCATTTACAATGAAAGCCCCTGTTTCTGGGGCTTCAACTACTTTGTTCCTTCTTCACATCTCTGACTGAGGAAAAGCCTTTTCCTGATTGCTAAATCAGAATCTCTGCTAACTGTGCAAGTACATGTGAGAGTGCAAGGACACTGTATAGATGTGCATATACATTTAGGCTTCATGAGACAAAACCTATTAAATTATGGAGCTACTTACAAATGCTTTAGTCCAAGGAAGTCAACATCACTGAAGCTGAACCACAAGATTGATCAAAGTGTAGTTTATGACTGTGTCAGTATTGCAAATGTAAAACTGAGTCAAAAAATATTTTTCTCCTTTCTCTGTTTTTCTAAAATGCACAGTAAATCAAATTTTCTGAATGTTTCCAGTAAGCAAATGATATCCTCAGTAGCTACCATTTAATCTTAAGAATTTTTGCAGTGGGATTTCGTAAAAGGCTTCATAGAAAAAAAGGTTCATTGTTTGAAGCCAAATTCAACTTTTGGTTAAGACTGATCAAAATAGTTTATGCAGATTTTCATAAGCTTTTTGCTCACACTGTGTATTATTTGGCTTAGTGATCACAGCTGAAAAGCATGATTTTAATAAAGAAGTTGAATAAGCAGATTAAAGTAAGTCACAGGGCCTGCCTCATTCCAATGGTAAACAAAGTAAACTAATTAAAGCAAGATAGGCAATATATATAGCATACGTATTATCATTTTTTGGTTTGCTTATTCCTTTACATTCATGTTTGAAATAGCCAGCATATCACAGATGATAAGAAAGATTACTATTTATTAAACATCTGACCTCCTTGATATGTTTTTACAATTTTTCTGATGAAGTAAGACAAGCTGTTGCTGTAAACTCTAATTCTAATCAACATCCCTCAAACACCCAGGAATCAATAATTTGTTTACAAGACCCTATCAGGAATGACTGAGCTAACCACTTTGAGTACACCCCTTGTTCAAGGACAAATCCATGCTCCTGTGAACACCTATGCTAACTACAGATTCATTTTATTGACTCAAGTATTCAGAATTAGGTGAAAGAGGTGGTAGGAAAGAGACTGGTAATACCAGTACCGCAGGTGATGTGTGCAATGAGGCACATAAGAGTAGGGTTGAATGGGTTCCCAGTCTTGGAACTGGGAGGGAATTTTGCTCAGGGTGTAGTGGCCACAGACTGCCAAGGATTTTGGAGGTTTTCTAGCTTTGCTAAAATCATGCGCATGTATTTACACAATCACATTCATGCGAGAGCTGAGAAGAAGGTGGTTGGTGACCTTGTCTGCTCTTTGTCCTACTGCTGTGGCCTCCAGGATGCTGCTCTTTCTGAGCTGCCTTTGCTAATTGGAAACCTCCAGCATGTAAAAGACAGGAGAGCATTAGTTGTAGGCACGTGATTACTGGCAACTTTGATATTAATCAGCAAGCAATCATACCTACCAACCAAACACCAATGCCAGCCTTCTGGGGAAGGGACAGTCAATCTCACTGGGCAATTTATATGTAAAGGAGCTCTACTGCTTTTCTTGCAGCATTTAAAGCTTCGGGGTATTTCCCTAATGAAGGATTTAAAAACATGTGACCCTTGGCCAGAGATCTGGTTCTGTCACTAATGCTGCAGCCCAAAATGTTTGAAAGTGAGTGATCATGCCCCATCCCTGGAAGAGTTCAAAGCCAGGCTGGATGGGGCTTTGAGTAACCTGGTCTAGTGGAAGTTGTCCATGCCCATGGCAGGGTCTCTTCCAATCCAAACTATTCTGGGATTCTATGATTCTATGACCTAGAGCTCTCCAAGTCTTGAGGTGGAGCAAACACCAGGTCCCAGTAAAGTAAGCTCTATTAAACTGAATCTCGTCATTACAACAACATTTATGCAGAGACAGTGTTTCATTGTAATGCATTAATTTTTATTTATTTTTTTTAAAGTGTTTTTCCAGATGAATGACTAATCTCAGAAGCCCGCGGGCCGCTGGGGATGCAGGTATCCATGGTTACCTTTGTTGCCTAGCGACACCTCCTTACGCTGCTGAGTGAGTGCCTGCTCTTGCCTCTGCTGCTTGGTGCAGCCCCATCCACCTCCACCCCAGGCCAGCTCCCTTGACATAGGAGAAGTTGCTCTGCAGTCCAGATTTGAATTAGAGTTGGTGGTTTTATATGAAAAAAGAAAGAGGAAGGGGGCCAAAGAAAGACTTTGGTCTCTCTAACAGCAACATAAACCCAGTTGTGGCTCCAGGCAGGATCTGAGTCAGCATGTTGATGTAAATCCTCAGTTGTGCTGTAAGACACAACTTTGCACAAAATTTCATTTAGGCAAGTATTTAAGGGTATTGATTAATTTCTCAGCCAGACATAGACCAAGTACTAACAAACTAGGGTTTGGCTCCTTTACTGGATGAAATGAAGCATAACTTCATTAAAAAAAAAAGTAATATTATGTCATTTGAGAAACAGAAGATGCATTTATCTTATAAATGAGATTTAAAAATACACTTTCAAAAAGGCTGTGAGTCAGATTCTCCCAATTATGTCAATTTAAGATGAGATAATTGCAAATTAAGAATAATAAATTTTACTGGACCTGGTTATGAAGAGCTTCTCAAATGCTGCTGGTTTATGCATGCCATGACTCACTGTCATCCAGTCATGGTATACAGAGGTCTGGAATTGATGTCACAGCCTTGGGCTCTGCTTTTCAGAGCATTTTCTCAGAACAATGACTTGCAAGTACTTTTCACCTGAGCACTCAGGATGGTATTTGTGGTCTAGCTAGATTGCTTACACAAACAAGAGAACTAATTGCTTATGTAAGTCAGGCACTTCTGGTGCAATCTTGTCTGTTAATAGGGGTGCCCTTGTCTTCCTCCTCAGCCTTCCCTGCTGCAGCACTCAACTGCCTTGCTGTAGAAACAGACAGAGGAAGATCGTTTCTGAGCTTAGATTCCTGAGTTTGCCCTTCCAAGCAGTGTTCTGCTGAACAAGAGCTCCTTTAGGAGGTTGCTTTCTGGAGTATTGATCTGGTTTTGGCCTCTGGTACATAGAGGGGTGCAGTCCAATTACTGTACTTTTGCAGTAAATCCTTGAAAGCACCATTGTTTTCTGATTACATCTTGCTCATGACTTCCTTGAGGTTGGTACCATGGGAGGTGTCTCTTACTCTAAATCTTCCAGAGTAATAAACTCAGTCATCTGAGTAGTGCTAGATCATTAACCTTGTCCCTGGTTTGGGCTGGATCAGCTCAGACTCCTCCTAGCAGTTCTTGGGCACTACTTGGGAGTTAGTACAGAACAGACACTATTCCCTCTAGGTGGTTTGAAAGCTGGCTATGATGCTTTGGAGACAAAGAGTGGTCATTAGGGCTGACATTCTGGACATTTTGGTCTAGCCAGTTTCAGTATGAAAAGAGTTCTGGGCATGTTTAATCTTCTGTAAAGTAGTTTATTACACTGTTTACATGCCATGTCTTAAGCAGGTTCAGCCTGATCACTTTTTGCAGAGATACAGAAAAGTACAGGATTCTCATTGTCTTACATTTACTGAGATCCACTCAGAGAAACAGAAACGTGCAAGAAATGCATTTAGAGTGCAGATGGTAGTGGTTAGGATGCAGGTGTTTTACAACCAATATCTGTCATGGGGAATAAGAAAGTTTCAGCACGTTTTCCCATTTTTATGGAGATGCTAGGCTAGAAAGTACCACATGGATTGACTGGATGATGTTCATCTGTGTTTATCTGTTAATTTTTGTGTTGTAATTGGATTGTTACAGTAGGGGGTTTGTGAAGCACATAGCAATTAGGGTTATAATTCAAGACTCCAAATAAGCTCTACAGTTTACTGAGTAAGGATAGCAATGGCCTTAGCAAAGCAAGGGGCCCGTGTTGCCAAGTATGACGCTGGTGTCCTTATACAGTTAGAAAAGAAGGGACTTCTTGATCACTCAGAATGTTCTCCAGAATCTTTTTAGTAAGTTTTTCTCCTTTATTTCTATGCATTTTTCAGAGTGTATTGAAATGTTCATTGGTATTCTTCTTTTTATTTCGCATTGTAACTGCACGTCAGGACTAAGCTCAAATTACACCCTTCCTCTCTTTTAATCTGTATATCCTATCTCTTATGCTTAACATTAAAGTTCTAGATTTCCTTAATACATGCTCTTCCTCGTAAAACACTTCCTGGCTGAACATAATTTGTTTTTCTGCTTTAATTTAGGCTAATAATTCCCCTTGCCTCATTTGCAGCCCACAGAGTGATGCAACTTCCCCTTGTTTTGTTCCCAGATAAGTATTGCCACAGTGCTTCAATAAAATGATGTAGGACTCTGTTTACAAAAGAGTGCTTCTGTGGTATCTTACGGCTTTCACAGGAAGCTTAACAGCTTGCAGAACAGTAAGTGGCAAATGTTTAATGCAACATTATGCCAACTCGAGGACAAACTGTTCCTCTCAGGAATGTTTTCAGGCTTAAATGAGAGGAAAATCCCCCTTGCAGAATGTGAATTCTTGGAGGCGGTGGGGAGTGACTGCCACTTCTTTGCCTTGCCAGCAGCTCTAATTCTCAAGCACCTTCCAAGGCTCTTTTAGATCAGCTGTAGTGTACGCTCAGCAGCAGGTAGTGATAAAGCTGTGACTGGCTTTTCTGAGGAGCAAAGCTACATCTTTCATGGAGGAGGCAATAAGTCTTCCAGTCTGCCTCAGACAGAAAACATTGGCTTTTGCCCACAGATGATGGAAAGGTACTGAGGGGGGAGACGTGAGGCCATGGCAAAACTATTAATGTGAGTAAGCAAAGACTAACAGTGTAGCTGCAAAAACTGTGAGACAGAACAATTCCAACTTCAACAGTGATGAGTCAGACTGAAATATGTGGAAATTCAGACATGGATGCTAGTCATCCATTAAGAAGATTAGTGGATATTACTGAACTAACAGTAGTTTGACTAAAGAGTGAAAGGAGTTGCATTTCACAGAATTAGGTTGAAAAAGACCTCCAAGATCATGGTGTCCAACCTTTGACCAAACAGCACCTTGTCAATTAGGCTATGGCACTAAGTACCATGTCCAGTCATTCTGTGAACGCCTCCAGGGATGGTGACTTCACCACCTCCCTTTGCAGCCCATTCCATTCTTCAGCAACCCCTTCTGTGAAATAATTCCTACTGATGTTCAGCCTGAACCTCCCCTCATGGAACTTGAGGCCATTTCCTCTTGTCCCATCACTGGTTGCCTGAGAGAAGAGGCCTACCCCTACCTGGCTACAACCGCCATTCAGGAGAGAGCTATATGGTCACCCCTGAGCCTCCTCTTCTCCAAGCTAAACACCCCCATCTCCTTCAGCTGCTCCTCATAGGACTTGCCCTCAAGACCCTTCACCAGCTCTGTTGCCATTCTCTGGACTCGCTCCAGCCCCTCAATGTCTTTGTTGCAGTGAGGGGCCCAGAACTGGGCACAGTATCTGAGGTGTGGCATCACTAGTGCCAAGTACAGAGGGACAATCACTGCCCTGGTCCTGCTGGCCACACTGTTGCTGATACAGGCCAGGATGCCACTGACCTTCTTGGCCACCTGGGCACACACTGGATCATGTTCAGCTGCTGTTGACCAGCCCCCCCAGGTTCTTTTCCACTGGGCCCCTTTCCAGCCACTTTGTCCCCAGCCTGTAGCGCTGCCCAGGGTTGTTGTAGCCAAAGTAAAGGACCTGGCACTTGGTCTTATTGGACCTCATACTGTTGGTCTCAGCCCATCTATCCAACCTGCCCAGATTTAATACATTTTAACGGATTTTAACATTCTCTGTGTTAATCCTCCTAAGCAGTAAAACCAGCAAGTGGTCTCTGCCCATCATCACTATTCTTAATCTCTGGACCTCAACCTCAGGGCAAAATATTCTACTGGCTTTCTGTGGCTCCTGGGTTCTGGATTCTTTGCAGGGGGGGAATTGTGTGGCCATTATCTGTAAGTAATCCAGGACTTCCAGGTGGGTGCCTGAGCTGATGGATCCAGGACTTTCCGATGGGTGGTGTGCGGCAGTCATAGAAAATGTGATGTATGCTTTCTAATTAATATCCAGTGTTATGGGTAAGGCACCACTTTGGGTACTCTAAAGATGACAGGGTGTTCAACTGATACTGTGAATTTAATGTAGGGAAGGTACATCGATCTGCAACTCATGTCTCGTAAAGTCTCAACAGTGCCTGAAGATTTTGTGAAGTGGGAATGAATCTCAGACCTTGATGTTCCAGTCCTCCACCTCAGAAATATGGTCTAATAAGGGGGGAAGAGAGGAATAGAATTAAAACCTCATCAGATGAAATCTGTGTTCTTATAAAGAAATGCCTTTCTTCACTATAGTAAAGGATGTTTCCAGTAAATCATGGGAAATGTTATCTGTCCAGGAAGCTTCATAGGAGGCAAAGGGGAATAACAGCTTCTAGATCACAAGGCTCCTGAAAACTTAGTTAGAATTCTTTATGTAGCAGACCTTTATGTCCATGTTAAAGGGAATTGTCATGTTTCAGTGTTTTTAATTAAAAAATAATTTTTCAATTGAACTTCCAGATTTTGCAGAACTTGTGTTTGTAATGAAAAGCTGTTTTAACAAAATTCCTCCTTCGTGTGTGTGCATAGGCTTCAGCTATGTCTGATCAAGGGGGAAGAAGCATTTCCATTTTTCCAGAGCACAGGCTGGGGTGCTGCTGGTGTGGAGAGGGACCACATTCTGGACCATGTGCCCAGGTTGCCTTCATCCATCCATCAGGAGGCTGTGAGGAGCTGAGGTGTTCCCAGGTTTCAGCTGGTTAAAGATTTAGATAGGGCCAGCATGTGCTTTCAGACCTGTTCACTGGAAAGTGTCCCACAGCTTAATCAGCTGGAAAGCACCACTTGGTGACTTGGCCATGACCTGAAAGCTTGGTAGGCATATTACCTTTGCAAACCACCAACAGCATAAGATTTTCTAAAAAAGGTACACTGACCAGAGATAGGCCAAGAAAATTAATTTACATGACAATTAAAACATTTAGAAACAGATATTTCAGTGCTCCAAAATTTTTACCTTCCCATAGAACTAAATATGTTTGGGCTTTGGGGTTTTTCTTTCCATAAAAAAGGAACTATTTTTCTGCACTAATTTTATCTTTTATCTTCAAAATTGAAAGGCAAAATTGTCAGGCACGTGAATTTCAGAGGGCCAGTACAAGCAGAAGTTGTAGTTTTTTTCAAAAATAATTTCAGTTATTTAGTTTTTCAAGCACGTAGAAGGAAAGTACTTCTATGCATTCCTGTGGGGAAGAAAGAACTAACTAGAAGATCCTCTTTGATACCCCTGAAACTTGGCTTAGGGGCATGGAGTTTGGCAAGCTTTTAAGGAATTATTTGAAAAGTCAAAAATATACTTTAAATCATCTGGAAATTCTTTACATGGAAATCCTGCTTCAGAAAAGAAAAGGGAAAGAGCATGAATGATGAAATGTTTGCTTTATAGGTAAGAGGATGTACTGATCAATGTAAAGAAAACACTGTTTTTTGACATATGATCCATTTTTCATGGGGATTTCAAGCACCAATAAGGGGGGCTTTCTTAAGGTGATTAAGTTATGCTTGTATTGAGGGATAGGAAACATCATAGTGAGGATACATGATGTGGTCTGTGCTTCTTACATCCTTGACAGCAGTTAGTTTGTATTTATAAAAAGAAGACTATACTAGAAAATTAAAAACTGCATTCAAGGCCTTGATTATGAGAAAGTAAAGATTAAAGGGACAGTAGCTTTGATTGCAGTGCTATGCCTCTGTAAATTAATAACTGTCTGATGCTGCATTAGGCACAAAAAAGATGGAGGCATTTTCATATTGTTTTGTTCACTAAAAGCTAACAATATGATTTATTCTCATAGATAATTGATTTCTAACAATTCTTTCTTTGTGGCAATTTTGCAATGGCTGCAACAACTTGTGCAACAAAATGAGGACAAGTATGTTAGTAAAATAATTTTTTTTCCTTTGATATCTTCTACAAGCAGGATCTCTATCCCTTAGCCCTAGATTCACTTACACACAACATTAAAATTCCAAAGCAGGAAACAACAATTGTCTGAAGGCAGCAAAGGTCAGTAAGTTTTTGTGCTCTATTGGTTTTTCTTCTAAAAGTTTACCTCCTGGCACACAGTTATTTCCCATGTAAAATTATCATAAACATGTGTGTTACAATAGTATTTTTCATGACAGTCTACTGCAATGTCACATTTACCTTTATGATGTTCATGGAAAAAGAACAAAAAGAATTGTGGTACAGTATTATGGTAGATAGTCAACAGATGTTTTGTTGCTCTTCAAATATAAAAGTCATTACATTAATGCAAAAAAACTGCTGGCATTTTGAATAATTCTCAAATAATAAAAATCATCCTTTCATGCATATGTTTACTTTTGTAACAATAAATTTGAGAGCCATAATAAAAACAAAATAACCCTGTAACTACACCATAAAGAGAGAATGTTTTTCTCAAGAAATATTTCCACAAAGCAACAGAGATTGTCTGAAAGAGTCATATTCTGTGCACAGTAGTTAATTTGATAAGGATAAGCAAAAGCCATTATTAATTGCCATTTCTTGAACAGATTAGTTAGAGGCGCCTCTTGTGTGTAGTAGGTTCCAAGTCCCATAAACTAATACAGCAGTGAGATAGTATAGGCAATCTATATCAAACAACATCTGATAAAATGTCTGATTTTAGTGGAGAAAAACCCATTCCAGTAGCATGAAGGGCTTTTGGAAAGGAAGACTCCCATAAGAATCTATAGTATTGCCTTTTAAATTTTGCCATTGCAGCTATTTATTAGCTCCAGGCACGGGATAACTGGTGTGAGCCATAACGAACTCTCAGGGCTGTACATTGAAAAATCTGATTTCCTAAATATTTGTAAAAGTATTTCGTACAAAAGCCCATCAGCCAAAAGTTTGTATCATAGTAAAACATTGTAGGTCTCAAATATTTTCCATGTTCCATGGTAGCATCGAATCTCCTTGACTGACTAAATAGGTTCACAGGTTAATGACATCTACGAAAGCTTTGGTTTTCATCACAGTCCTGGAGTATTTGGTTTCTCTTATGTTCTTGCTTTAGGTTTAGTTATGAGATTGAAAAGAGAAGCCAAAATGAAGGACATCTGCCTGAATGTGGCCAAACACACACTGCAGCAAGCCCAGAAGCACAGGCTGAAGGTATGGACACACCAAAATGAAAGTAGCCATGACAGCTGAGTCACACAGCTCAATGCAGTACAAACCTGAGACCTGGATTGTATTATCTATAGACTAGAGCAGAATGAATGAACTTCCTCAGGACAACACAAAAAAGCTTACAGGTTTTTTTATCAGTGATGTGTTGGAAAAGATGCTTTTAAACAGGCATTGAACATAAACAGCAAATATCAAATTTTCTTGCTTTGCCAAGAAAAGAAAAATGTTGTTTTTCCAATACTCAGAGACATGGACTGGCAGGGACAGAAACATAGTGTTCTTCAGGGAGGTCATTCCACCTCTGAAAGTTCATTATGACTATAAAGAAAGGAGCTGATACAGGCTAAGTAAGCAAAACTGCAAACAGTTTCTCTCTTAAAATTCATATGGATGTTAAAGTACACTGAGAAGAGAATTTTATTTGTTCTCTACTATCCTGCCATTGCGTGGTAACATTTTCACGTAAAGTAGGCTGCCACTTGGAATCAGAATTAGGAGGATTGATTTTGTTCCCTTGAAGAATGTATTGGCTTTTCAGTGAAATACTGAATGCTTCAGGTGTGAGCTCGACCTCATCAATTTTCAACCTCAAACTTTTATGTTTAGAACTGTGGGGATCTTAGGCTGAATGTTACTTTCATGTCTTATGGGAACTGCAGCTCAGCTGCTTGTATCCCTTTTTTTCCCGCACAATTTTCAGTGCAAATGCAATATCTCACATGAAAAATTATCACATCCAAGTGTTTAGTAGAAACAGTTTTCTTCTGGAAACAGACCAATGAACCATTGAAACTTTTTACATGTGTTGCTGTTCAAGCCTGGGATGCACAAAAAGCAAAAAGTGCCTCTGCTAGCCACCTGCAAAGCTGTGGTGAAAGACACTGAAAGTTCATGTAACTTTGATGCTATCTGTTTATAAAAACTCAAATGTAATAAGAACCAAATCTGCAAAAAATATAGCCTAGGATGAAAGATCAAGCTGCACAGAAACTAGGGATCACCACAACCAAGAGTCCCTCTGGGACCTTAATTTATCCACCATGGGAATTAATTTTCTTCCTTAAAAGTTAGAGGCA
>VZRQ01009384.1:746697-821988 GCA_013397975.1 Machaerirhynchus nigripectus | reverse complement strand
AAAAAAAAAAAAAAAAAAAGGGAAGAATAGGATATGATTACATAATTAAAGACTGTATTGAAATACAATTACACAAGGAACAGAATAAAGGTTGCCAGGAAATAATTTATCTGATGTTTCCTATCTTCCAGTGTCAGACCTGAGTTCTTCAGCCTGCAGTCCCCAATGGATGGTCACACACCAGCTGCACACACCATAGTTGTATGGCTGAAATCGTAAATGACTGCAAAAGAGCTTGCAACCTAAGTGATATTATAGTCTCATTTCAGTTTTGTGATTAGTTACTTTATTGGTTTGAAAAGGGAATGAAATCTTTTGTTATGTGACAATTTAAGAACCTCCATCAGAATTGAACCGTCTTGTTTTTCACAACATTGATGTCAAAGCTTGATGTAGGTGAGCTTTGGACAGTAAGAGACTGTTATTTTTTTGGGAATATTAGTCCATGTGCTAATGCTTAGATGCCCTCACGAAGGAGAAAGAGTAACAAACAGTGGTTCCTCTGTGGAATAAATCTGTGCTCTGTGAGGCACTTCTTGATTGAGGATGGATAGCTGTGGCCTCCTTTAAAAGCATGGGTGGAGAGATTTGCTCATTTTAGCATGTGTTTTTAATTTCAACTCCTCACTGAAGCTGGGAGGTCCTTGAGCCCACTGTGTGATTGTGCCTGGAAGTGTGGCCCTGCTCTGGTGCTGAAGGTAGTCTGTTCTTTGGGTGCAGTGGGATCTGCTTCTCATTCCTAGGCATGTAAAATGCCCAGGCCTGCAGGACGTGGCTCAGCTCCCTTTCTCCACAATTCAGTGATGACTTCCAGCAGTAACATATTTTTGTGTTAGTTGTTTTAGTATTGCCAAATAGCAAAGATCTGGTGGAAAGATAGTGCCATAAGAACCTCTAAGAAGAGATGCAATACTGTTTTGTAAGAGTTGTGGGGCCACAACAAGCAGCTGTATCTCACTGTTGAAACAATCACAGAGAGGTTACTGAAATAACTAAGAAAATTATAAGAAAAAGAACACGTTGGAACTACAGTTATTTCCCTAAATTCTTTTAAAGGTATTCTGGTGCAGTTGTACAAATGACTCCTCAACTCTCCATATGGGCAATGAGTCATCCTAATGTCAAATGCCCAAAGCCTGAGGAAATTGCAGGTTTAGTGTTGCTGAGTCATAGTGGCATGTGCATCGAGTTAGCTTCAGCTGGCATACAGGAAAGACTGATGTACACCTCTAACTTCTTAAATCTTTTCTTGTCTCTTAGGCTGTTGTAAGGATTGTGGTCTACTTTGGAGATGTCCTAGAGAATAATGTTAGGAATGCCCTCAGATGATGTTTATTTCCTGGTTGCTTCTTGAGCTCCTAATTAAAATGGAATGCTAAGTGGAGCATAAATGAATATTATATAGAATGGGTCATTAATGACCTTTTACACTAGTCTGGTATTTCTACTGAAAGATCACTTTCCCTGCTGCAATAATGGAAAGAGAAGCAGCAGGGTGAGAACTCTGTGTATCTGTTACACATGGTGCAAGCAGCACCACTCGGTATGCACCACTGAAGACACCACTGAAAACAGCCTCTATTCCCATTATACAATACTAAATTTAGTTGTTTATACCTTTCTGAAGCACCAAGCCAAATGGTGTTTCATATAAGCCAAATGGTGTTTCACATAAGCCAAAAAGTTTCGTATCTTTCCTGGTGCTCTGACTGAATTCCAGAATATTTCAGCCAAATAATTCATCTCCTTCAATAAATAAGCCTAGGAAAAAGTACCACTTTGCTCATGTCAATACTTTGAGGTCTATTCTGTAAAATTCTCCAGCACCACCTTGCAGGTATTTTAAGTTTGGCAGAGAGATAGATTTCATGTCAAAAATAAGCCTGCCTTCCTTCCTGCCTCTGAAAATCCTCCCGATTTTTTTCGAAGTCGTAATGATTATGTCAATTGCAATTCATACAGGTTCAAGAAAGTTGTGAGAAAGCTGTAGCTTTAAGATTTTTAGATATCTTCTACAGAAACTTTGCAAACTTCATTGTTACTTTAAGCTGTTGCTTTACCCTTGGCTGATCAGGTGTATAATGTGTACTTTTCTCACAGAATAAATATGCTTCTGTCACTGACTTTGAGGGAACTCAGAAAATCTTTCCATGTCTTGGAACACTTTTAACCCTATGCTGGCTTTCTGTGCCTAGAAGGGGAAGCAACATAGAGTAGTGCTTAGCTGGGAAAAAGAAAGAATTGCAGAGCACTTTTATCCATGCTGTTTGCCTTGGAGTCTTCAATGCAATGCAAGTCAGGCTCCTCTTTGCTGTTTTTGTAATGACTTTTGCCTCCGGCTCCTACATCTAGAGGTCTTATGCTCAACTAGATCAACCTGCTATATGGATCACTGGAAAAAAAAATTGTCTTCTAAATTACACTGAACCAGTAACAAAGAAGTGGGGATTTGGCACCTTGTCATCTAAGCAGATAGGAAATCTTTCCTCAGTACCTCTCTGGATTATATTTGGAAGGTCAGGTACTTGTTGAAGAAGAAAGTGTCTACAAAAAGCTTTCATCATTAGAAATATCTACAGGGTAGAGGGAATTGTTTGTGAGTGGAAATTTGAACCACTGGACTGAATATGGGAAATAAAACTTGCCTATGGCACTGCTACAAATCTGCTTGGAGAAGACATGTTAGGTGTGAACTGGCCTGTTAAGGCAGTGAGGAAGATCAGTCACAAATTACATCTACATTATGCCTTTATTTAACAATCTATGCCAGTGTTGTTCAGCTTATTACAGAAAGCTTACAGAGATTCAAAATGTGCTAAGTGATGACCTCTGGACTATGGCACAGAGGGGCGAGTCCCTCACTCTTCTTATCAGAGTTGCAGGAAATGATCTGGCAACCAAATTCTTTCAAAGGGTCATGGCAGAGCTCATAGGAGCCACTCCTTTGATAGCCTCCTATGTGCTACACCATCTCCTCCTTTACCCACACTGGACTGTCAGACCAAATGTAAATCAGTACATAAATATGGCCAAGAACAGCTCTTGAATCCTCAGGTTGACTGGAACTGCTTGTCTGAGCCCTGAATGCCACCTGGCACATGAGCATGTACAAAACACAGTCCACTATGGGCAAGGAAGGACGATGGGCCATGAGTGCACTACTAGAGGGCCTCCCAAACTGATTTGGTGTGCCTTCAATCCATTCATCTATTGTGCATATGGAAGTTTCCATACCATTGTAGGAACACCTGTTCTGGTTTCAATCATCCTCATGGATTAAAAGAACAGTAATGACAATATATGAATCTATTTGTATAGCCTTTACCCAGTGGTCTTTCTGTGGTTAAAGCAGAAGTGCTAAATGTGTGTATTAGAAGGCATCAGAGTCAGTACACTCAGCTTCACTTTGTCCAGTTCCTACCTCCTGTAGGTAGTGAGTATTTCATTCAGTGGCTCAGCCTCAATGATGTTGAAGCACTAGGACAAATGATGAATGACATTTGTGAAATCAACTTCTATTATCTGTATAAGCAAAGGTACAAATGTGCAAAATTGCAGCAAAGAAGAAACACTCACTAAATTCCATACTGCGGTATGTGCTGCTGTATGTATTGACTGCTTTTAACTGATAGAGTTGGGTTTTTTTTTATAGCCAAGCCTCTTTTTTACAGCTGCGGATACAGTCCCAGTAGCATAAACAATGGAACAAGCCTCTGATTCTTTCCTCCACCTTCTAGGTATGGACTGTATTATTACCCCAGTAACTGTGTAGGAAATACACAGGTGTGTAGGAGTCAATCTTTTCTGGGACCACTGTGGTTTGCTCTATTGAAAATATATCCAGATTACTTGTAACTTGTATAAATGCCATGCATTAGTCAGCTACACATTACCATTCTCCAATTGACTGAAAATCCCATTATATCTGCCCTGTAAAAGCTCTTACAAACAGTAGGAACACAGAAAGACACTTTAGAGTGACCTGGTAACCATTGCTGTCTAAAAGCATTTTCAGCAAGATTTTGCTACACATCTTTGAAAACACTTTAACAGTGACACCAGTGAAGTTTCTTTTAGAGCAACAGAAAAACATACTCCATTACTTTGCTGTATTTTCTAACCTTTATCACTGTTATTTGAGACAAGTTCTTGGCTTTGTTTTTAATAAATAGAGCAGTCATCCTTAATTCAGCTCTGAAGCAGCAATATGTGCAAGAAAACAGACTGTGTGTGTGTCCTATAATCAGTCCAGTCTTACTTAGTACTGAAATACTATGATAGCTTTAATAATAATTTCATGGCTAGGTATTTAGGGCCTTCCGTACTTTAACATCCTTTCTTCCTAAATCACCTACCCAAAGTCATACCTTTGAATTGTCATTGCTTTTTTGTGATGACATAAACAGAGTGGAGGGATATTCATCACAGGTTGTTTGGGTCACCTGTCTCTGTGAGCATTGGTAAATGGCATGAGTTCACACCGGGGTGAAATTTGGTATCACAGGATCATCAGCAGTAAGAGCAGTAAGGTACGTGGATGAAAACTTCAAATAGCATCTATTTGTCTTTATAAATTTGATTCTAGCTACTCAGGCCATGACAAAGAGGTTACTTAAACTGATTTAATGAGTTCCTAGTATGTTAACCTAGAGATGGAACAATGAAACAGAAAGTCATTTCTCTTTTGATGTCCTAAAATATTTAGGCAGTTCACATCCACCTGTTTCTATTTGATGGACTGTATGTAATTTTCCAAATTTGGTAAAACTAAATATTGAGTTTTAAAGTTTAGCTCTTACAAGAATTCTCCTCAAGATCAGGAGCACTAGTGTCATGAGTCTTGTAAAAATTTCTTTCTAATGAGATTTTTAGGTGTTACGGCAAGTTAACAGCATGGAAACAGGACTACAGCCAGCTGGAACACTGTTACAAAGAGTTGAAATACATCAAAGAGAAAACATTTAGCAGAAATATGTTTAGGAATATATGAAGGGTTTGTTTTTAATTTTTTTCCCTTAAAAGACAATTAACATTTTTACTTATTTCCATTGGTTCTGGGACACTGTCTAGAGACACTGGATATCCATGCCTAAGTCAGTAACTTGCCTGACATAAAGATGATTTGAGAAGAGGCTGATCTTATTGAATTTAATGTTGGTTGCTCTCACCACTTACCCTCCCCTTCATTCCATTTCTAAAAGTTCTAACTTCATTTTGACACAAGGGGAACCACACTGTGTAATAGTGATGAATGTTGCAAAGTGGAATTGGCAATTCTCAACTTTTATGAGAAATTCCTCCATTAATAAGTGAAGAATGAAAAGGTCCTGGCAAACTATCATAACCTAGCTAAATAAGTTGAATCATAAGGGGGTTTTAGCTATTATTTTTCTGGGAGCAGAACCTGTTTAGAGATGAAGACTGAACTGTGGGCTTCATTAATAAGCCTATTACAGAGCAAGTTTTACAGGTAAATCCATCAGCATTCCTGCTTTCCTGCTTGCTATTCCTTGTACCTTTTCGTCAGCAATGGAGATTTCTTTTACATGGAAACTGAGTACCCTTTCTTGTCTAAATAATGTCAGATGTTCCTATTAGTTATAAATCAAGCATCAACTGTATCAAGGTATTTCATACTCAAATTAATTAACATGATTTCAGAATTAATGTTTTTAAGCTTTTTTTACATGAACAATAAATCTGTGAGGATGGTGCCACCTAATGTAACTAGAGAACATGGCAGCTACTTTTTGTCTGATGCTGTTAAATTACCAGCAGGGATTGATAGGTTAGGAATTTAGTACTCCGTTATCCTTTCTGTTTCCTCTTGCACTAGCTTGCTTTCAAGGCTTCCTTGAAAACGTGATAGAAATACATATTTTAAATTAAAACAGAGATTCTTCATTTTAACCCACCGTATCTATTCTATGCTAACAGAATTCAAAACTTGACTGGAAGAAAAGGTAGATGGAAGACAACCTCAACATAAAGTGTATCATTTTTACCAAGACAGAGAATTAACCTGTTTCTCCCTCTGTCTGGAAGAATCTTTCACCAGTGATAAAAATTTAAGCTTATATTTCTTATCTTTATCTGACCGAATGATTTTTTAGTCAGCTCACATCAAGCAGAACAATTTTAACAGGGAGGACTAAGCACCTTTGTCATCTATTCATTTAGAAACAGCAGTTGTTAGCATAATTTAGAATAGAATAGGAGAGGATAGAATAGAATAGAATAGAATAGAATAGAATAGAATAGAATAGAATAGAATAGAATAGTTCTAGCTGAAAATGATGTACAATCCAACTAGTCCAGCTGCCTGACTACTTCAATACTGAACAACAGTTGCAGCATATTATCAAGGGCATTGCTCAAATGCCTCTTAAACACTGACAGTCTAAGGACATGGACGACCTCCCTAGGCAGCCTGTTCAGTGCTTGATTCCATCTTGGCAAACAAACGCTTCCTACTTTTGAGTTTGAACCTCACCTGCTACAGCTTTGAATCACTAAGCATTTGAACATGATTATTAAGGAAGTCAGTAAAGGGGGCAGAATGAACTATCCAGGCACAAGTTGATTTCAAACCTTATCTATTATACCCTAGATAAGTATACTTTTTTGAATGAGAGAAGAGTATTCGCTCTCTGTGAGCAACACAAATAATCTACTAAGGAAAAAGGAATATGAATACAAGTAAACCAGAGTGTTCTGTGCATGCAGAAAACAAAAAGGAGAATTTACTTTCAGAGTGGACAGATTTACCAAGGAAATAAAAATAAAGAAAACTTGAGTTATGGTGCAATAGCACAAATACATCAAAAGATCTAGATAATTTGGCTAATAAAGCTTGTGTCAAGTTTTAATCATTAGAAGTACTAAAGTTTAAAGTAAGCATAACACCCAGTGCAGAATTCCTCTTCAGCTGTAGAATGCTAAAAATTATTGCAAAGAGAACCTTAAAGATAATTTCCTCTAGACTTGTTTTAAGATTCCAGATGTTAGCTGAGAAAGACACTAAAGCTAGTGGATATAAAGAGTTTTTTACAAGCAGGTATATAATGTGGACAAATATGAACTTTTTTTTTGTTTGATTTCTTTGATTTTGCCAATATATAAGTGAAAATTAAAGTAACAGACACTATTAATTTATCATTATTTATCTCATATATATATAAAAATTTATCCTTTTCGGACATATAATTAGAAAATTTGGGATTGGAGGATGAATGGCATGAATATTGTTAGTACACTCAGATTGCGTATTAAATTTCATTATTTTTACGTAGTACTTCCAGTGATAACTGTGTACTAAGAACTACTGATAGTTCCTCAGGAAAAATACTGAAGAAATCATCTACCAGGCAGGCTATGTTTTCACACTGCAGAGAGGTTGGGTCAGTCTGATCCTGTTGTACTTGAGGGATGTCTCTCCTCTTACTGCTGTATTGCCATGGACCGCCTCTGACTGTAATGTTAATGCACTTTAATGGCAGCTGGCCATCTGCTTTAAAGTGAGACAATTTGGAAACTGTGTGGAGGCACATGTAAACTCCCTTCTTAAGTCTAAGTAAAAGGCCAAGTCTCTTAAGTGACATTTTTCTCCTCTTTTTCCACCAAGCAGGGGTAATCCTGGAAAAATTGAAATGATTGAGGTGTGATGGACATCTTGCTGTGTTTACTTGGAGGGCATGCAAGACATGTGAACTAAGGCCATAAGATGCCATGAATTTTCTCCAACCTTCTGCTAAAATGGGGTTGGTAGGCATAATGTCAAAAGGCTCTTGAAGACTCAGTGTATATGTGGAGGGTGGTGGCAAGTAACAAGAGGCCACAAGAATCAAATAATGATGCACTGGTCACGCTGGTCACAGTCCATGCTGACAACTAATGGTAACCATCTAACCTTCTTCCAGCATGGATTCATGGCCTCCCAAACTAGTGTGGTTCCAGATTTAATCATGAGGACTTCACACAGATGACAAAGATCTGTAGTTACAGAACCTCAGCCAGTGACACTGCTGCGTTGATGAGTCAAGTAAGGTCTGTTACATCTGCTGGGAATTTGCATGGTATATTGATGTGGAAAATCCCAGCTGCCACAGATGGTGTTAGGGCTTCTGTTAAGCAGTTTCTGCTGTGCAGCTTCTTGCAGTTCACCTCAGGGAGCATGTCATAGTGAGACAGAATTACAGGGGTAGCTGTAAAACTGGAATAAGAGTACTAAAGCTCACATGATGTATTCTGCAGGATTAGAATTTTAAGCACTACCTGGATTTACTGTAATCCATATTAATTGCTAATTACGGTCTGCAGGGCCAGGTGCAGCCACAAGGCTCGCTGGAAGAAGTGTTTTGTGCCTTGCTTGCTGGAGCACCTCTCCAGTCCTTGTCACATGCATGCTTCCGCACGGGGTGATGAGCTCTGCGTAGGGCCACACCACAAGGCAGCCTTCCCACGTGCTGCTGTGCTGGAAGAGGCACAGGAAACAGGACAAAAGTCTCTAATTGCTGCATGGCTCTATGGCTGCTCACCCAGTCCAGCAGCTGCACTGTGGCAAAGCATGACTGCCAGGGAAGTGAGTGTGTATTGCCACCATAGAGGTGAAGGAGGAGAAGGAAGGTGCATTAGGTAGAGCTCGGGGCACGGGAATTCTTGTTCTAGTCATGGTCTTATTTTGGTTCCGATTCAATGTGAGCACTATTTGTGTGTACCTTTTGAGAATGCAGGAAGAGAAAACCACATAAGGAAAATTTAAAAGGGGACCTAGGAGAAACAAAGCTACAATAATTGAGATGGATCAGCGCAAATCTAAGCTCTAATAATCTGTTTTACTAGAAGGCAATATGGAATTTTATTAGCTGAAATCTTTTGTAAATCTTGATGCTGGATAATATATCAGCTGTGAAAAAATGCAAAGAAAAAGCCACTGAATAGAAGCTACAGGGTTGTTTAGTAATGAAGGCAAGGCACAGGGTTAGAGGGAAAAGAAGAAATTTATCCTGTTGGTGAAGGAACACATTAGGTTAGATTTTCTTGAAGGGATTTCAATGTTCAAATTTCTCATTTGGCTTTGTAATACTGGCCTTTAGGTATTAGTTCAGAATTTTATAAGTTTATGATGGTGTGGGAGAGAATTAGTGAACACCTCCTTTTGTCGGCCGTGTAATTGCCAGCCTTGGAACTGGAGAGCTCAAAAGTTTTTGTTGTAAAAAAGCTCCTGAGATAGGTCTGGCAAAACCCATTGTAACCTGTATATCTGTACAGTACTGTATAGTGTAGATGGTAGTTGGCACCAGTCAGCTGGCACCTGTTTGGAAATCTCCACATGTTATAAGAATGCTAAATGGCTTTAAAAGGCTTTTTATTTTAAAGGCTTCTGAAATGGGAGAAAACACTTTTTAGCAGCTACGTAACCTGCACTATTTAGGAGAAAAAACAGTTTCCTGGTGGATGCTTCAAAGCCTGATACTTTGCTGCTTAAAATAATGTTAATTCAGAATATATAGAAATTTTCCCCTTTGGAGAACCAAATTAAATGGGAGAAGTGTACAAGCAGTAATAACTTTTTTTTGGAAAATACATGAAAAAACCCACCCTTTTGTCAGTAGCTGGAATCAGAAGTAGTTCTAAGCTGTGATGATGGTGAAGTCTGTCTGGATGTTGCCATCAACTCACCCGTGGATTGTTCCCCTGAGCTGGCAGTTGTTTGCCACAGTAGCTGTCACCAGAGAAGCTGTGTCTCTTTTTAGATGCTGAAGAGCTACTAATGGGATAATGAGCAGTTTGCACTTTCTCATTAGGATTTATTCATCATAGATAGTGCATACAAAGTATCTGTAGTTAAAGTATTAAGTAACCGCTTCTGTAATGTTTGTTCTGTGTTGTATTTCTGAAGTGTCTAGATTTTTATATTGGTATTTGATCAACTGTGGTTGAAGCCCTGAATATTTAAATTAAATAATTAGGCAAACTCATGGTATCAGTTCCACATTCTAAAATAAAGGGATTATTTTGTGTAAATCTTTGTTTCTCCTCCAGAAAACACATTTTTGAGTTGTTCTTCTCAGGCTCCCTTTCCTGTTATGCCACAAAGAATTTATAGCTGTGAAAATATTAGTCTGCACCATACATGCCCTTGAGGAATTTGGTTTACTTACAATGATGTTAAAAACTGTTTTGCAGCCAGTACAGCTGGAAAATAACATTTTTAGCACATTTACGCTAATGCCAAAGTCAAACCATCTCAAGGCCTCTTAGCAAGGAAGATAAATTTTGCTATACCTGCCTGAGGGGTTTAAGGGCTGCAAAAAGTTCTCCTGAATTGAAGTGGAAAAGGAGGAGGGGATGAAAGATGGGACGAGCATTTTAGGACAAACCTAGGAGGCAGGTCTGCTCCAACCCATCTATCTGCCAGGAAACAAGGAGTGGATGAGCATGGCATGGCTGTTTCTCACAGCTGTGTTCCTGATCAGGCAGTGAACATTACTCCATACTTTTTGGCCCTATCTTATTGTGGCCAATGCTAAACTGGGTTTTCAGGAATTTGGAATTCATCATTTATAATGTCTCTCATGCAGAATTCAATGATAAATGTAAAATAAACATGATTCCATTAGTTTTATCTTCCCTTGTCTCTATTGTCAGAATAGTTCTCCCTCTTAGGATGCCTTCCTCTGGAATTTTTTTTTTTTTTTTTGGAAAGACTGTAGAGATGTTTGTTTTAGGAAGAATACTCCCACATCCACGTGAAAGCAGATTTTTGCCAAAGCTTAGTTACAGAAACTGCCTTTCTGAATGTATATATAAAAGCCATTTTTTTATAAACCCCTGGATTTTTCTCATGAGATGCAGTAGATTTGTCTTGATTTATCTTATTTCCCAAAAGTGGGAAGATGACGAGTGTTACTGACCAAACAATGCTCTTTGCAGTAGTCTCTGTGTTGTGGTAGATCTGAAATGGATCTTCATCAGTTTCTGGATCTGATTCTCAGATTCTCCAATCAGCACAATTTTTCTGAAACCAGCAGCATCTTGCAGAGGGACATGTTGGCAGAGAACCTCCTCCCTCTCCTCTTTCACTCTGTCCACAAAACAAAACAACACCTTTTAGGAGGACCTAATAAGTACTTGAGATGGAAATCGTTGGTTCTTCCAGCAGTAATGAAAAGATGGTTTCTTGCTAATGGTGTTTGCAAGATTGGTGCTCAAAAACCACACTGTTTAAGGCAGAGGTTGTTCTTTCTTGTCTTTATGATCTTTTTAGCGGAACAGAGCAGAACAGAATGCAAAGTGTGCCAGAGATGCTTTGTACTTGCAAGAATGTAATGAAGTTAATAAAAATATGCATAAATTAATCAGATGTAAAATCATAGAAGAGTTTATTCTGGATAGTATCTGTGGTAATTATCAGGCTTGATCTGCCACTTAAATCAGAGCCAAATTTGAACATGTCTCAGGTTACTCAGGGCGTTGTATAATCAAATTCTGAATACCTCCAAGGATGGATATCCCACAGCCTGTCTGGACAACCTGTGCCAGCATTTGACCACTGTTCTTGTGAAGAACTTGCTCTGACATATGAGATTTTAAACCTGAGGTGTGTCTTTTTCAAATTAAGAACTGAGGTTGTTCCTGCTTGCATTCAAAATGGTAAAAATGGGAAGCCAGAAGACTTGTGGCTGTCTGGCCTCTGCCTCTCAGACTATTTGGTGTGAGTAGCCCTGCTCAGAAGTGTCCTTTTGACATAGCTCATCCTAACGTAGACTCACAAGCAACTCTGCCCTGGCAAACTGTAGGTCTATGACATCTGTACCTTGCCTAGAAAAGGAACTGCAATTGTGCCTGCCATCGTATAATGGCTGTCTGAGGTGAACATTTTTGAAAGAAATATTCTGAAAGCAAAATGCTGACATCTATCCCATATGTCTTGTAGGTGTAGTATTCATGTAGTTCTACTGAGTGGCCTGGGTATTGATTTTTTTAATGTCTGGGTGACAAAATGTCAAGTCTTATAAGTAAGCCTATTTCTTGAATACTAGCAAACTTCTAGTTGTTGCCGGCTCTAGTCTGTGACAGGTGGGGCAGTTCAGAATGGGGCAGTTACAGAAATTGCATAGATGGAGTCACAAATAGAGGTTCTCTGGCCTACAAGAAAAGGAAGGATTTTTAGAATCCCAGTTTGGGACTTGGGCAGTTATATTTATGCATTTGACTGGTGATGCCCAAGATTTTTGTGAATTATACCTCCCAGTGCATAGTCATTATTTTGGGGTAGATGTAACAAACTTTTTTTTTTTTTTTGAGCATTAAAAAATGCCAAACCTGAGTTTTCACATAGTTAAATGTCAATCTGAACATCATGTTTACTTGAATTTATTGAGTGATGGGTTGTCAGGTAGGGTTGCTGTAAGCACAACAATATGGCCATCCTTTAATGTTATGTCATCCAAAGGAACTTGAATGAATGAAATGTCAGTTAAAAACAGTCCTTTGAATACATAATAAACCTGAAAAATAATTAAAAAAAAGAAAAAGAAAGACAAGCTTAACTATCTAATCTTTAAAATATTTTTAGTGATCTAATGCAAAAAGATCCCTCCCCAACTCTAACACAACCAGATGCATCACTATTAATTTAGAACATGCAAGCCAGAATAACTGGTTGGTGCTGCATGTCATCCTTGCAGTGTGCTGTGCCTTTCAAATCCCTGTTCATGTGCCTCAAAAACATACTGCTATTATAATGGCCAGTATAGGTTTTACCTCTAAGGAGCCTAACAATAGCTTCTATTCCAGAACAGAAATGGCCTGTTACAGGACAAAAGCCTTTTGTGCAGAGAAAAGTTGAGCAAACCAGTTTTATGCTCAGTTGTCTTTGTTTCCAGGCAGGCAGCTAATAATATGTGTTTGTCAGTTTACTACTTCAGCGCTGTTCCAGAAAGCAGTGCTCTTGGGCATGACTCGTTGGGGTTGCTCTTCATGGTTCATCATCTGCGTGGCCTTCTGGGAAAAGAACTTTACAGCAATTCTGTTTGCACTAACCTTCATTGTATCTGTGCCTATAAATATGGGATATCTTTCTACTAGATTTTTACTAGGCCATTTCTGATGGTGACCTGAGCTAGAATGAAGTGGACATGAACAAAAAGGAAGATCTTACTCAGCAGGTAAGAGACTGATCATGAGTGATTTCCGAGTAGATATACTGATATAAAATACTTCTTGCACCTACCTCAGGATTTCAAGTGAGTGCGTATTCCTTGTGAATCATGTGCAAGGCTCTTCATGCATGTATGTTGAGTGTGGTCTAATTCTGAAGGAAATGGAGGTCAAAGAAAGGCTTCCTGTTTACGCTGAAAAAACCCCATTTGCTTTAGGAAGCAACTCTAACAGATTTTGACTTTCTATTGGTTTAATTTATAATTTTATCAAAAGTAACAGAAATAGTTGACTTAAATCTGATCCTATTAATATTACTGGGGAAACACATTGGCTTTGACTTCATTAATATAAATGAAAGCACTACAATCTGTGGATCAGAATCTGACCCAGATTAGAAAATGACACTCTTGAGTCAGGTTATTGACCCAAGAGGATCTGCTTAGTTTCTATATAAGTGCATTTTAAGATATTCTGGTCCTGAATTCATACTTCTGTGGTCCCAAACCACTGTGAAGGAAGGATCATCTTATTCATTTTGAGACTATGCCTTATTTAGGGATTTTTTTTTTCACACAGTGCAGGTGGCATAGTCAAGGGAAAGTACTTACAAATAATCTTGTTGCAAGGACAACTCCATTGCTTTGAAGCAGCAAGACAATCAGTGACCTTGAGATGCCCGTCTGCTAATTGTGTGTATAGCATGAAGGCTTTGAGTGGGTGTAACAGACAAAGGCAGGTGTCAGATGTGAAAATAGGTAGTGCAATATTGTGAACTAACTTCATTCTTTTTCACATGAAGGATGCTAATAATCTTGAGTATATTTAAAAGTTTCGAAGAAGGAAGGAGATTTTTTTCTGTTCCTCACATTGCCACACATCTCCCTTGACCTATGGCAAGTTTGTGCTTCAACTTCTCCAACTGCAAAATAATGAGATGCACCTAATGTTTATGCCACTTTCACGTCCTTCACAATGAGATTTTTGTAGCAGTAAATCACTCTCAAAGAGACACTTTATCAAAGAAGGTCACTGAGGGAGAAATTAGTCACAGCAATATCTTGACAACGTATGTGATCCTCATGTTTCTCCCTTACAAACAACCAGTGTCTGTTTATCATCACACGCCTTGTTTTAGCACTGCACCCAAGAGCCAAAACCCCTCTCTGTGCCTGGAGATACTCCCTGGAAATGTCTGTGCTGTCCTTGGTACAACTCCATGGCCAGATTCTCTCCTGGTTCAAATCTTTGTAACTCCAGTGACTCCAGTGAAGCTGCATTAATTCCCAGCAGCAGATAATTTGTTCCTCCATCCTCTGCTCCTTTGCTGCCTGGTTGCTGGGGAAGCAGCAGGGCAATGCCAGGGAAAGGGGCAGGGAAAGCACTTGGGCACAGAACTACTTGCTTTATGGGTATGGTTGTGTGAGGTCTTAAACAGCACCTCTTGCTGACTTGGCTTCAAGTATTCGAAATTCGTTTGAAATTTGAATACACAAAAAGATTAAATAAACTGGATGTATCAACCTGGGGGAGCTCTAAAGGGTAACCGGGTAACAGCCAGAGTGGGAAAGAAAAAGTTCCTCAGCATTTAGATTATGACAGTATTTGAAAACTCTGAAAAACTGACTTTTGAGTTAGAACCAGAATAAAGTTCAAACAGTGTGGATAATGTCACATGTCAGCATTTCCTGAACAATATTTTTACATTTTTTTAGACTGGGAACATTTAATTTCAGTTTTTCAACAGTGTTTTATATTATACAAAAAAAAAAAATTAAAACCTAAGTGAAGCAATTAACTTTTCATAAATAAAAAATTCAGCCAACCAAACCTCATATATTTTTGACTTTTGTTTTAGTTTTCCAAGTTTTTCTACTTCTTAGGTTTACCAGATTTGACACTTTGATGTTCTTTGCAAAAATAATCTTTCATTCTTGAAAAATCTGGAGCACCAACTCAGAAAGATCATCACAATTTTACCTCTTAACAATCAGGTAATGGTATGAAACAAAAAGTGAGAATGAGTCCCTATCGTATTTTGCTGAATGCTTGCATCACTTTTTTAGGTAGCCAGTAGCAGGAACATTGAGTTATTTTGTTGATTAGATATACTAAAGCTCCTGCTACAGTTGCACCTGGCCTCTTTCACCTTTTCCTTTGGTAGAAACCCTTCTGCAGCTATTCATCCACAGTTACTCAGAGCACCTTTTAAACTAACTCCGTTTCTCTCTTTTCCCCCCCTTTCAAATGCTTTACTGAGAGTTTGTTTTTCTCATTTCCATGTCTCTTTTTGTCAGCCTGTTTTTGAGAGAGGTTATAAACCACAATAGTGTTTGCAATCTTGCCTGAAGTTATGACACAAACAAAATGTAGGAGAAAAATGGAAGGTCCCCTCTGCAGCATCTGAATTTGCCACATAGAACACTACAGATATATTTTCAGTCATCTATAAAATCATTTTAAGGTAAAAGTTCAAGGACTGCCCTGGATTTTCACCTGTTTCACACACCACAAACCTCAGTATTTGTTTTTCCTCCCAAAGGCAACACTTTACATTTCCAATGCTCTCAGCTTGGCAGGTTTACAGATGAACTGCCTTTTGGCAGAGCTGTATTTCATGATATAGTTAATATCCACAGCTGCACTTCAGAGCTGTACAAAGCCTAAAAATGAACACAAACTGGTTAAGAAAAATTGCTTTAGATTTATATTTTCTGTTTTAGTTTTCCACAAGATATAAAAGATTATCAAAGATTCCACAAGATTACCACAAGGTATAAAATGTCCTTCAGATGCAGAACCCAGAAGAGTCAGTTAATTTGGTTAAGTAGAGCAAGCAATTTTGTCTGCACAGTGCTGAAATATTTGCCTGCTGCTACTGTCCTCTGTTGTCTCCTCTTCCTACCTGCATGGTGCCTTAACATGCTGCTGCAAAGCTTAAGTGTAGCCCTTATCTGTTGACAGTCAAAGACATCCATACTCTTGTGTACTCAGAGTGACACAGGAGGCACGTAGCGAAGAGAAGTAAAGATGTTATTTGTATGAGTTGAGGTTATCCATAGAGGGAAATTAAGTGTGATCCAGGCCTACTCTTCCTGCCTCTTGTAGGACTTGCACTGGTCCACCTCTACCTAAAGCCTTACCAGGTGCAAACTCCAGTGCAGAGGGGATTGATGTATCAGCACAAAGTGCAGCACTGGGAAAAATAGTCCTAACAGAGATCAGACCTTGGGGAAGTACCAATAAATATCAATGAAAAATAGCATCAGATAAAACCTTAGTAAGAAAAACCTAAATCTCCGATTTTTTGCGTAATGTGGCCTACATTCGTTATATTTTGGACCTAATTCTTCTGGCAGGAATGTTTGAATCACTGCCCAAGCGTTTGCCCGCTAAGACAGAGAAGCAAACTTCAAAATTGCCAAGACCTCTGACTTAGGGTGCAAGTAAATATTTGAAGATCAGCAAATAAAAATTAATTGATGCTGAAACAAATGTTGGCTAAAAATACTGGTACTGTTGCAGGGCAACAAGAATGTAGGAAGGAAATTAAAAGTAGTCAGAATTTTTGCTGTATTAATACCATGACTGTTTTGCTTTCCTTTCAGCACAGCACGACACATGGTTCAATTTAATTAAGTAATGATTTGTAGCCAGCTCACTTGCACTGTATCTCATTCAAGGCACTATTTCACTGAACTGTCTCTGTCTTCTGTAGGGAAATAAACCTTTCAAGAAATAAAAAGTTAAACAGATAATTCATAAGTCCTATTCCTGGGTGCTCTCCCCTCTGTGCCCAGGTACTGAGTGTTTTCTGATGGTAGACACCACATAAACTACTAGACAAGTCTAAGTCTGTGTTATAGCTCATGCATATGACTGTCTTTAATATGAAGAGATGCTGTAGTGGTACCTTGCAACAAATAAAGAAATGCTTGTTTCACTGCAAAAAATACTGTGAATGATTTCTAAATGAAAACCCATAATGTCTGACTTTATTTAGAAATTAAGAGTCATTTTCCTGCAAAAAATCACAATGTGCCTTTTGCTGAGGACCTAAAGTAATGCATGGGTTGTTCTCTGTATAATTGTAAGAGTTTGCTTTATTTGAAAGTAAAAATGATCACTGATTTTGTTTAAGAGTAATGGGTGCAGTATTTCTTTTGGGTCTATAATCAAACTGCAGTACCATAGCCTAGTTCTTCATGGAAAATAAACCCTTTGCAGACTACTATAGACACATCAGTCATTAGAGATCTGCTGCAAAAGAGCATTTCCATTAACAAACTTACAAGTGATCAGTCCTTATCCTGCTCGTCTCTATTCAGAAGGAATTTGTTTCGGTAAGGATTATAAGGTGGGGATGGTACCTTGTGTCCATGAAATCCTTTGGAATGGCTAGTTATGTGAATAAGCAGTTTTCTGACATTTTGCTTTTGACACATGAACAATCCTTTCAGGACTTCAGTACAGGTGTTATAAAAAAGGATGTGCTCAACTTTCCTTCAGTCATTTTGCTGAACATTTTTCAGAGATCTACAATATGGATAACAGGCAAAAACGAAACCTAACTTTAAAATTTTCAATAGTTGTCAGCATACATTATAAAGCAGAAATGCATATGGCGTTACGATTATGTTACTGGTTTCAAGTTATTTAGAGGAAACAGAAGAATTCTGAAAATCTCATAAATTGTAAATCAAGATATTTTGATGATGGCAGCCTCTGGCAGAAAAGATATTTAAGGAAATATTTTTCATGAATCGCAAAACACATTTAAAAATTATATTATTATATTTTATATTATATATCTATTTTTAATATTTTTATAGCTTTCATAGCTGGAACTCTTCCCTATTTCTCTCAAAAAATAATGTTATATCCTTAGAAATTTAATATTATGAATCTTTTTTTGAAGATTTGTGTTTTTCCACTTGGCAGATACTGGTTCCTCCACCCCTACTGTTTCTCCCCCAGTGTCATTCCCCTTTTTGTTTTACTAAGGAAAATATTAAAATTATAATTCTGAATTATAATTTGTTTTTCTCCACTTTGCCTTTCAAATAAGTTATTTTATTACATTTCTGTTCCATAATGATACAGAGCTGTAGGAATTAGGTCTATTCTACACGGGTAAATATGTGGGGGTATCAGCAAACATCCAGAATTATTTTATGGGGTATTATAGAGTGTGTTATGGGAATAAGCCAAGGCCCTTAGATGAAGAAATGGGTTCATTAAACACTGCGGGCTAAAACTGGGATGGCCAAGGGCTGCTATTGTGAAGGCACCGGTAACTGTGTTTGACTGCAAGCGGGCATCACGGGCACCTCCCTGCCAGGACATGTGCGTGGGAGTTACAGGTTTGTCCTCCCCACAGAGCTGCTGGCCAGCTGCCTGCCCTGCTAACAGCAGTGCCCCAGGGAGCTCCCAAGGCAGCTGTACACGCAGCCTGCCATGGAAGTTTAGGGCCGGTGGGAGAGAGGGAGGAAACGTTTCTGTGATCTCTTCATTAGGAGAGGAGCCATAAACCTCTTTTGACTACATAATAATGGAAAATAGCATGGTGAGAAAACAGTGAAGAAAGGGAGGAATAATGTGGAAAAAGAGAGTTGTAAATGAACTTCACGTGGGCCATGTAGCTGCTTCCTTCCCTGTGCACATTGGATGATGCTGCCTTTCCTTCTACTTGCTTTTGTCTGCCAACAGAAATCACTTTTGCCTTACCCAGACTGGCATTCACTTTGCTTTTGTGCAGATCCCTACTTCTGGAAATTCAGAAATTGGAGAGAGTGCAGATTATTCCTTTGTGGAAAAGGTAAAGAATGGTCTCATTCAGAGGACATCCCTTGATTTCCCAATGTTTTTACAGGTGCTAATTCCAGCCCAACCCAAGCAAACCAAGGAGTGTTAATATTTCTTAAATGCATACTTGAGTAGGTATTCATAAATAATATAATAATTTGTGATTGGCTATGGAGTGATTTTGGTTAAAATATGTCAGGTTGTCTTCTTTAAGACATTGTGAGATGGAGAATTCAATTGCCACCTTGATAATCAGTCACCCACAATATTGAATTTTGTGCTATTTTTTTTAATTTGAAAGTGTCTGGTTTTGATTCCTTGTCCCTTTCCCTGTCACCATCAAATTAATCACACTTGAGGTAGGATTAGGATACTTCGGAGAGATGGTGACCCAAACACTTCTTGATATTTTTTGGGATCCAGACAATTCTTGATATTTTTGGGGATAATGCAAGCACATTAATTTTTGTAGCTCGTTTTTGCACCTTTTCCACATGTTTATATCCATTTTAAAATCTACTCCCACCCCTACAATATAAACTATATCAATGTCATATATAAAGGTAGACATTGGGTTCTTTCCTGCTTAAACATCCAAATACGAATTTTTCCCTTTGTGCACTGCTCTAAGTTCAGTTATTTGTCCAAATTCGGTCCTGAAATTAATCTAAAAGCTGCTTATTTTCAGTTTTCAATCCTCACACTTGTAAGAATTTCCAGTTTTCTGTGTTTCAGGGCAATAAATTTCCTTTATAAATACAAATACTTTTAATATGAACAAGAGTATTCCTAATTGTAAGTACTAAAATACATTTTTTTCACATTTAAAGGACATGTTTGGCAAATGATGTTACACAATGTACTATGTCTTATAATCTACTAAAACTGCCTGAAAACAGTATTATGAAGGTATTTTCACCAATTTTGTCCTAAAACATAAGAAAAAGAGTTCTGTGAGATATTTTAAAGATCAAAATAAGTGTCCACGGAGACTTCCAACATCAAGAAGTAATGGAAGTGCTACAAGGTAAATGCAGCTGGTGGTAGTACTCCATAGCCATGTTCTGTGTCATTCATGCATGTTGTTTGGTTGTATATTTTATTGCTGGTTACAGAACACATCTGAAAGTGACAATGATGAAGTTGATGGCAACAATATATGTGGTTTCAGAAAGAAAAAGGGAATCAAAGGTCCTACAAAGTATGTTCCTCCTTTAGAAAATGAGAAGATGGAACTGTCCCGCACCTCAAAAGCCCCAGATCCTTGTGCCCTTAGAGGAACCACTGGTTGCTCAGAACTGCCATCAGACCAGTCTCTCCAAAACCCTACTACCTTTTCTCCAGTACAAAAGGACAGAGGAGGTCACGACAATTCCAATTGTGGCAGCGATGGTAAAGAAGACAGGTTTGGAGAAACACGAGAAACCCAGAAAAGTGCTGAAATTGGGAAAAGAATAGTGGGGAAAATGCATGAGGAAATAGATACGGCAGCTCAGATGAAGCTGCCCACAGGTGTGCAGCCTGCGAGGGGTGCAGAGAAAGGTGGCTGCACAGAGGCAGTGCAGAGGGAGAAGGACAGTGAGCAGGGAGGGGGTAAGCCAGAAGAACTGGGTGGGATGGAAGAAAAAGTTGTCAAGTTTCATGTGACAAAGATGGGCTCCCTGGGCTGTGCTCCATCCATGCCAGGGAGCCATACTGCCAAGTCCTTTACAGGGGCACCTGGCATTTCTAAACGAAGTCTACAAGAGTTGAAAAACCTGCTGAGTGAAGGTCATCTGCCTTCTCATGGGCCCAATTTCTGTGGCAAGGCAGGTGGCACTTTTGCTCAGAAAAATTTGAAGCCCCGGGAGAAAGCAGCTGACAAACAGGGCCGGCCCTTTGAGACTCTTACTCCCCATTTTGGAGCGGAAAAGCAAAAGTATCTCAGCTTCCACAAAGAGGGAGTGGGGCAGCAGAGCAAAACCATCCTGGTCCTCAGCTCTGCCGGCTCTGATCAGCAGCAACCAGTGGGAAGTGATGTGGATCAACCTATTCTGGGACTACCGGCAGCTCCTGCACCTGCAGAAAGCACAGCTCCTGAGGTTCAGTTTGACTCCTCCACAGGCCACGCCGGTAAGGATACTTAAACATCACCTGCTCTCCTCTTAAACAAAATGCTCCTGTTGTTTTGTGGTGTTTTGCTAAGCTGCAAACTTAAGTCAGAGCTAGTGCACAAGAGGACTGACACCTGTGGTTTCTGTGTGAGCAGGATGGATCGGATATTGTGCTCTACATCTATGCTGCCTTTTTTTTTTTTTTTTTTTTTTTTGACAGGCNTTGTATAGCAAGGCATTTATAAAGCCCAACTGCCTGCCAAAAAGTGCTACGCACAAGTGGTCATGTCTTTTTCACTAAAACTGAAATACTTCCTCATTTAAACTGAGTGCAAGCAGCATTTCCCAAAAGTCTGCTAGACACTGCAAAGCTCTGATGGCATCTGCGCTTCTTAAAATTCCCTTTTTTTTTTTTCAACATTTCCAGCAGTAGAAATTGCTCCCATGTAGGGATGATGTTTTCAATTATGTGTCCTGTGAGAGGACTAGAATGCAAAAACATCTCTTATAAATTATAGGGGAAGAAAAGCAAATGAGGCAGAGAGAACTTCCACTTATTTTCATGCTGTTCAATAAGTCTGTTTTGGGAGTGTTTATAGAGACAATTAATTGCTACTAATAGGCTGTGATTTCTTTGTAAAAGCTTCTGGGCTACCTGGATCAACAAACTGAAAACTATTATTGGCTGCGACAATGTAATGGGCTCGAACAGTTTGTTGTTCTTTTTCCAGGAAGCACAAAAATATCAGTTAGTCACTTGTATAGATATCAGATTAATACATTTCCATGAGCACAAGTCTGAGATCACATTATCAGCTTTCCAGGGTAGATATCTTTCCTTTTGACTTATCTTACTGATACAAGAAATATGAATCTCTTCATTGATAAAATACTTTAGCCATCATTACCCATGTAACAAAATATAATAATAGCAATTAAATGTTTACAATAATATTAATTTATCCTGCTTTTTTCAAGTCTCCTGACAGATGGGTAGAAACCTCCTATACATACTCTGAAAACAAACAATTTGAACATGTCAATTTTTGTTAGCTACTCCAGGATTTCTTGGTAGACATTTTGTGTTACCAAGTTAGAATAAGTCTGAACAAGATATCCATGAACATTATCAGTGCTTACTCAGGGCACTGCATGAGAAATATAAAGCTTTGAAAAGATATTTCTCGCTCAAACCATTCTCTATTCATGTCTATAAGAATAAAGAGGTTAGAGCATTATTTATCAGCCTACTCCTGATGCTGTTCCGTTTCCAGACTACATTGTTTTTCACATCGTTAAAAGGTTAGCAAAATGCATTATCAAATTTATAACACTACTGTTTTCTCATTGTCTGCAAAAGCAGCAAATATATTTTAAAACATAAAAGTAATTATTCTTTGTCATAGCACTATTTACAAGGTAGAGGGAACTGATGAGATTAATTGTAGATTCCACAGGGAGATTTCAACCCAGTTGTAGCCACTCAACACGAAGTAACTAATCCAAGCTTATTACCGAGTCAGTAAAGACAGGCATTTTGTCTTCAAAGAGGTATTAGAGGTGGATGAAAAATTGACTTCTAAAGGTGGGTGTATATTTCCACTTAGTGGGGAAGAAGTCCCACGATGATTAGTTTAGATAATTTGTCTGACTCTGAGATGCCTAAAGCTACCTGGGATTAATCCTGCCCTGTATCACTGGTGGTAGTGATGACTGTAAGAGACCTACAGATGAGAAGGAACTATGAGGGGAATGGGGAGAAAACTGTTTTGTCTCATCAGAAAAGTATTCAATATCAAATGTTTTGGAATCTCATAAGGTTTGGATTCCATTTGGCTTTGACCAAAGTAGGTCAAACTGTAGGGCTCACTGTGCATTTCTACGAGTAAATGGAATGCCCAGAAATAGTTTCTACTTAATAAAAACTGTATGTGTTCCAAATCTAATTTTCATTGAAGATGTTCAGTAACTTAACTGAAGAAAAGAAAGTTTTAGATCAAATTCTGCATGGTTTAATGAGCCTTTGCATAACCAGTATTTCATTGCTGCCAATGGTAACTTATTGATAAGATCAAGCCCTAAATATTTTATTTTTTTTTTACTAAAACATGTTAAATATTTCAGTTACCAGAGTGCCTGAAGTCTTGGATCTAAAGATATCTCAACACTGAGTAGCTCTGAAATACAATCTCTAATAATTTAGAAGTTTTCGAATATTTGAACTTGCTCAAATCAGAAGACGCCATCCAAAATGTTTGGAAAAATTACAGGAGGTTATATTTCAGATCCACTCAGTGTTGAGATAAGGCCAAACCAGGAATATACTTTATTGTTTAAAAGTACAGAATTAAGGGACAACTTCTAGAGATCAGCAGTAGAAATGTTAAAACATATAGCTGAGTGTCAGTGATTCAGAGTACATCAGAGGATTTATATACAGTCATGTTAGTTACATGGCTAATATCTCTCTAAAATGATATATCCATATATTTTTTCCGAAATTCTGATTGGAAAACGTGGAAATATTACTGCAAGTGCATTTTATCCATTTCTTGTCAGCTCTTTTGTAAAAGAAGTGCTTGGACACAGGAAAAAATAATAGAAAAGAAGCAGATGTGTCAGATATTTGGGTTAGTAAGAAAAATGTTACTTGAACAGTGTCAGAGAGACTGGAGCTGAAGCTAAAACTAAAACTCCTAATCTAAAACTCTTTTCCATGGAAAGATAGAAACTAACACATGCAGCTAATTAGGTGAATATGCTGACTGCACTAACATGAATTTAGGAGTTTTATTTGCCTAAGTGTCTAGACCTAATAAAGATGTGCATTTCTGCGTGTTGGTCTGTAGCCATTAATTAGCAGGTGCTTCTTAAGCTGTTCAGTGTCTGGATTCTTGGGAGACAAAGAGTGATGATTCCAAACAGTAAATAAGAAGATGAAATTTCACGTATTTAGAATTAAATAACTATCCAGGTACGTGCACAGAGGACGAATTCATGCATGTGCTATATCTATAGTGTATATAGCACATAAGGTAGGTGTATATGGACCTCTCTGAACTCAAATCTTGACAAGTGCTGCTCTGCATGCTACTGGATTAGAATATAAATACTACAGTAGCCAGGGACAGAATTATTAATCCTTCAACAAAGTAATAGCCTAGGCTTTTTTCTCTCTTGACATACAAAAATTTGCTCACATACTCTGAACCAAATTTGAACTCCCCTTGTGGTTCGGCTGTCCTCTGTGCACACCTGGAGGAGACATGTCTGCCCCCCCTGATTCTGCTCAATAAATCTAGTCAGTCACAAGGCAATAGAAATGGAGACTCTTTGGGAGCTGTAAGTGGACAATCAGAAGATATAAGTGGTCACTTCATAGTCGCTGCCTCTGCTCTAATTCCTGCAGCATAACGATGTCTTACTTTGGGACTTAAGCCTGTCTTTTTCACTTGATATCCTTTTATGCTTTGTATTTTACACAATCTGTGCCGTTCTTACAGCTCTCCTAAAGTGAAGAACCAAAGCCATCCTGTTCCTTCGTGTTCTTTCCTTATGCCTTATCTGTGTTTCAACAACATTTTTCTCTCTTATTCTACATTTTGAACTGTTTGAGCATAGCAGGGCTGAAGCTCAGCTCCTTTCTAAGGCCTCTTGGTTGCCCTTATTTTCTGTTGGAAAAACCATCATTTTTTGGTGTTTTTCTTTCCTTTTCTCTCTGAAATGAGCTATATACAACTCACCATATATTTTTTTTTACCTCACGAACTCTAAGAACAAACCAAAGCAACCAAAAGCTCTTTAGTCCTTTATCTTCCATACTAATAGCTGAAATCTTCCTGCTCTGTGACTCTGTATGATTTCCCATTTTTCCTCTTAATCTATATAAAGGAAAAATGCTCAGACAGGACTTCCATCCAGTCTTTCTGATCTATTTTGTCCTCTTTCAGGTGAGAGCCAACTCATCTGTGTCTGGTATTTGTAGTAAGCTAGTCAACCCATGATTCTGTGTGAGAAAGAGGTGTATTCAGACAGTAATTCTTCCCACCCACTGGAGATACTTACTTTCTTTATAGTAATAGTTAAAGGTTGCAAAAACAGTTAGATTGGACCTAATATAAGGGAAATGCATTCTCTGCTTGTTATATTTGCCAGCTGCCTCTCCTTCTACAACATATCCATGAAAAGTTTAGTCCTTACCTGCAATACTGTACAAAATCTCTTCCCTAAATAGCCTTGCTTCCCATTTAGCATAGTGCTCTCTTTCATTCTGGAAGTGTTCAAGGCCAGGCTGGATGGAGACTTGAGCAACCTGGTCTAGGGGAAGGTGTCCTTGCTTACGGCATGGGCATTGGAACTAGATGATCTCTAAGGTTTCTTTTAACCCAAACTGTTCTATGATTCTCACTTTTTTTTTTTTTTTTTTTTTGTTTAGGACAAANTTTTTTTTTTTTTTTTAGATTAGGACAAATATTTTTAGACCAAAAGGGGCTTCCTAGTTTGCAATACTGTATGCCTTGGTTAACGCAACTTTGCTCAGCGATTCCTTCCATAAATCCAAATTTTCTGTTTGATTTTTAAGAAAGATAGGCCAGTGTAGTTTCATCTTATTTAGGATTATCAGTTACATGGTACCACTGGGTATTACACAACCTAAATTTCTTTCAGACACCTCCACATTTTGTTTTCAAATTCTCTAAATTTTCTATACAACTGTGATAATTTTCTCATTCGCTATTTATAAAATATCCTGGAATGTAGAAAAATGTAGGTTATTTATTTTATCTTTCATTTATTGAGAGATAAACTTACTTTGCATTTGACTCTTGAAGACGCATCTTCTTTGATGAGAAGCTGTTGTCATACAGTTTGGAAAGAATAATTCATGGCTGATTGAAACTGTATGTCAATCTCTAAATTAGCTACAGAACTCCAGAAAAAGCTGAGCTTCTCCATGGTCATGCCAGTAAAAAAGCCTCCTTTGCAATTAAGTTTATAAAAGAAAACAGACTGTCATGAGGCAAAGAAATGAATGGAAAATACACTGGAAGTTTCACTGTCAAACAGACAAGGGAAATATTTTTACTGTCTCCTATCCTTTGGGAGTTTCTAGTATGCTTACATATTTATTCCTCTGTTAAGAGCCTTATAGGTGAGTAAAAATACAATGTAGGAAACAACTTTTTATGTACTTGACTGCAGAAATCAAATCAGTAAACAGTTTTGGCAAAACATTTTTTTAGGTGAGAAAGAAATGGAAATTGCATATTTCTTCAACTGAAGATGCTTCTGATCACTATTCACATCAACAGCACTTTCAAATGCAACTCATATCTACTTACCATGTCAAAAAACCAGATGGGAATAGAAAAGTAGCAATAAGAATGATGTCTACTGTAGGAAAAGCTGTCATATAAGGTTTGAGAAATAAAGGTGGTTAATGGTTGAAGACAAAAGTGAGAACAGTGAGTAACATGCTGTGCAAAACAAGTAAACTGGCTGTTCTTAAATACACAAACCATAGTTTTCTAAGGAGGAGCAGACAAGTTTAAATTAGTTCTGACAGGAATTCCATAGGATTTAGAAGTGTGGTTGTGTGATTACCCTGTGGGACTCACTGCTAGTGAATATCATCAGCACAAGGTATCTGTTTTTATAAGGGGGCTTAACATAGGTCTTCAGAGCACCCTGTGTTAGACTTCTAGCATAGTAACCTCTTCTAGAACTGAGACACTGTTTACTTTAGTTGTGGTGTGGTTTAATAAGGGACCATGGGAAAAGGTTCCCTTGAACAAGTTGAGAACGAGATTGGTCTGAGACACGTGCACTTTCTTCTGTTGTGGCACTTTTCTGTTGCTGAAAAGGGAAAGCTGATGTCAACTATTTGCCCTAGCTGCTCTTAGAAATCTGGATCATTTCAATATTAATAATCTAAGAAAGGCATCACTCTTCTGCTATAAATAATAGTAGTAATAATAACAATAATAGTAATTGTTATTATTGGTAATATTTTTAGTTTTGTGCCAATAATGTGTTTTAAATATGTGAAGATAGTTTGTAGATATTTTGTACTAGTTACAATAGAAACAGGAATATTACCAATTGTTTCTCAGTGGTAACTTAAATGGGAAATGCAGACAGGACCATAGACAAACAAACATTAGGTTCTTTTCTGTGTGCTGCCAAACTGATGTAGATATTTAATGATCTGCTTAAAGAAAGAGGAGGAGTTTGGATTTTTATTTGATTTTTTAAATGAAATCTGAACAAAAATCTGAGCATCTTGTTGAATTTACATGTTTCTTAAAGGAGATTTCCTGAAATGAAAAGGAACATGCCCCCATTCCCAGAGGCCCAGAAACCTAGAGAAAAAGTTATACACATGAACAGAATCCTCCCTCAGAAGAATGTAATACTTTTAGACTGTGATTCTAAATCAGCTAGGCCTGTCAAATACTTATTTATTAGCTACTTTACCTACAGTAACTAATGCTCTGAATAATGACTATATGAGCTCAGTAAAGACAGAGTACTCAGTTCCCTACTATACGTTTCCAAACTTTAATAATTGTTGGCATCATGGATGCAGTTTGACAGTGATTTATTTAATGGCTACCAAGAAAATATATTTTGGGTCCTGTGCTGTAGAAAAGTGAGTAGTCAGTAGTTATTCACTAATTATTACTTCAGAAACTAATCCCCTCCCATATTTCCAAAATCAGTCAGAGATATTAAGTCATGGTGACATTTTTATCTATCTTAAAATTTACAGAAACATTATTTCAATGAGAAAGCTAATCTGCAAATGATATAAAAGATGAACTCTAAAAAGTATGTGAAGGCTGCATGACTGCTTCTGTTGATTCTAAAAGATTTTGGAAAAAGGCTTTTGTAAACAAATAAGTGTCTTTTGACTAGCAGGGTGTCTACACTGGTATATAGATTAATTTTAGACTAATACTAGACCAATATGTCCAATTTAGTCTCATAATTTAGCAAGATATATCTTTGATCATAAGAAGTCCAACTGTAGAAGACAAATTTTTGCTTCTTTAGTTATTAATTTTTGCTTTCTTAATGTTCTTTAGAAACATTTCCTGTTTATGAATTTTCTGTTAATGTTTGTTCACACAATGTAATTATATATTTATTCAAATATCTTTAGCTCAAAGACAACACACATATATAAAATTTGGAAAATTACCTGCCATCGGCAGATGTTTAAGTTAAGTATATTTGTAGCTTTTTTTTTTAAATGAATTTATGCATCATTAATATGAATGCACATAACATTTGTGTTTTTCTTAGATACTGATTAATATTATCTATATCTTTTAGGAATACTATTTTAAAGAATAAGTAGGATCAGAATTAAAGTTGCTGTTTTGTCATGATTTGTATATTTTTACCTGAAAAATATTTGTTCAGTAGATGGCAATTTAACAGATGACACTTCAGGACATTCTAGGAAATACTTGCAAGATTTACTTCAAAAGCTGACTGATGTCAAGGGTTGTCAGCCAAGCTTTACTTTGAATAATACAAAGACATAAAAATCTCAGTGTGAGAGGTGGTTGACAGGAAATGTCTACCATCTTTGCAGAGGAAATTAACACGTATAGAATAAGGCACTGATCACCGCTTTAAAGGTAAAAGGATCAGATTTCTGCCCCTGGAGTTGAAAAAAAACTTCTCTTGATATAAACTTTAGGAAGATTTTTAAAGTTCTGTTAATCTATTGAACAGCCACAGTTTATACCTGTTAATAAACTTCTAAATAATGGTCATGTTCATAAAGAGGTGAAATCTTGGAAATGCCAGTAAACATCTATGTTGTAAAACATTAGAGGATGACTGAAGTAGTATCCAAGTAACTTACTTGGTGGCATAGGCAAGACCCAGACCAGTCCTCCCTGCTCACTAATGTGTTTTGGCAGCATCTGTAACAGAGTGAGTGTTACACAAAACATTTAAAGAGGCCTTCCTTATTTAATATTCATCTTTTAAAGGACATATTCCCCCAGAGTTTATAGAAGACATTGGGAAAAAAAGCTATTTCCATAAGGAGCTTAGGGCTGAAACAGACCAAGGGGAAAAATGTCATGAGAAGTAGATATGACAAAATTGCTTTCTAGCTTTTGTCTATACAATTTTTACTCTGTTTGCCTATTTATTTTTTTCCATGCTTTCAGCTGCCCTTCCTCAGGGAACATGGTTATTACTTAACTTTTTCTTACTTGTCTGACCTAAAGGATCCATGCCATCCAAAGCTGGAGGATGCTCCAGCAATATTTAAAGGTTCTGAGAAGTCTATGGCTACAGATGAATTTGTGGCCTTCTCAGGGAATAATGTGACAGCCTTGTGCTGGGCCAGCTTGTGAGCCTTCTTACAGCCCCACAACCGGCAGTCCTACTTGCCCCAAAGGAGAGGTCAAAAAGATGTGTTAGTGCTAGAGGAGATCTGCTCTAGTGTGGGTATTTTTGCTACTGGAGAGATTAGGATTGCTCCCACCAGCCTTCAGAGTGCCTCAGAATGAAGCTTTAAACTTCCACTTGGAGGCTGGTAGTGAATGGTTGCTGCTGGTGATCTTCCATTGTGGATTTGAAATATCTGCAAAAATTCATCTGATCACATCCTCAGGAAGAATGAAGGACTTTTCTCCCAGCAACATGAAAAGAAATGTTTTTCACAATTTATTGCATGTTAATATAAAATTTTACTCTTGGTCTGTTTAATTTCTTGTACTAAGTGGAAGTTAATGCCTTATGCAGTTTAACTTGAGTAAGAACAATAGATAGATACTCAGAAGGAAAGCAGGCTGAGAGATCAAGAGGTTGGTTAAAGGAAGTTACTGTGCCCATCTCTCTGTTTCATTATAGAAGTTATACCCAGGTGTTACTGCCTCCATGTCAACAAGTTTATAAAGCCCAACAGCCTCTGCAATACAGTTGAGAAGATAATTTCATAACAGCACATGCATAAATGCATAAACTTCCCTTAAAAGGCACTGCCTGTGCTGGAGGAGACTGCAATCCTCCTCAAGAGGCCTCAAGGAAGGTTTAGTAGAAGACAAGTGCCCTTTTTATTATGTTTATGTATCAATGCACTTTACAAAGTCATTGAAGAAACAGCACCTGTATTCTGTCAGTTTTCAGTGGGAAATAGGTATCCAGTTACTATTTTGCTCCTAAAAACACTCAACAAACCTCATAAATTCCTGGTTTTACCAGGAATGTTCTCTTCTTAACTTGAAGAAAAGTTTAAATTACAGATAATTTTAAAAAATAAGAGATTTTATACAGGATGTCAGGGGGAAATACACGTGTTTAGTTAAAAAAACTCTTTCACGATCCATATCTTTTTCTCATTTCTGTTTTTACCCTCTATGCCACAGTTTTCCACTTTTGCACTTTTTAGGAGAACAGCCGTATTCCAGCATTCTTTGTTTTGTTTGACATGAACATTCCTCTTCACTTCTAGCATTCGACAGAGACCCTGATGTAAACGGCCTCGGAAACCCAACCCTCCTTCACCTGTTCTCTCATATTGAATTTATTAAGCAGCAGATGGCCAGGGACAACGTGCAATTTATCAGATTTGAATCAATAGACCTCCATGGTGTGTCAAGATCAAAGAATGTTCCTTCTCGATTTTTTCATGTAAGTTTTTTGGTTTCTAGTAGTACATTTATGTGTTTTCATGCCCCCATCCTTAAATTATATTTTTTCCATAGTGCAGGCAGCAACTCCAACTCAAAAAATTAACTGTTCCCTCCCCTTGCTCATGTTCCCAAAGGATCTATAGTTCTTTCATCATTGCAATCATTTATTACTCTTTTCCTTCAAATAGTAATCTAATTAAATAAGGCTAATAATTTCAGTTCTTTGATATTCTAATAATCTCTTCCCTCAGAAATATCTTTTCAGATTCAATACATGTACTAGTTTGAAAACAAACCAGTGGGAGATCACAAATCAGAATTATAATTTAATAGGAAAATTAGAATAAATGCAATAGTATTAGAACACTGACAGAGTCAGGATACAACCTGACAGCCTGTTAGTCAGGGGGGTGGTAGCAGTCTAGATGAAGTAGTTCTGTAGAAGTGGTGATCCTGTAGAAGGGCCTGGTCTTCACCTGAACATCCAATGATAGCTCTCATCCCCTGAGAACCCAGGGGGTAAGGGCTACTCATGCTGCTCCAAACCCCAGGTTATATCCAGGTGGGAATGCTTGGCTCCTCCCCCCTGAGCAGAGCATCTCACAGTGGGATGATGTAATTCTATGAGTCATGCAGTGGGTCCTTGATTGCCCATTAAACAGAGATAGCCCCCAGAGGGAGTTATCAGGGGTGAGTCCTGGTAGGAGAAACGAGCACTGCCCCACCTGCTTTAACAGCTTGTGAAGATGATAATAGAATACATACTGTTGGTTAAATCTTACATGGTAACCTAGGAAAATACATTATAAAAATTTTAGTTTGCTGAACATCTCTAAATTGCAAAAAAGAAAGGAGTAAACACTGAAAGAAATAGAATGATCGAAAATAAAATCATTTAGTTATGAGAAATTTTATAGTTGTCAATAATATAGAAAAATATCACTGAGTTGCACAGTGACTTAACAGCAATATTTGCCACAGTAATGATTCAGGAAATAAAAATCAAATTAGGAAGCAGGATAAAGTAGGTAGCAGGGTTAGAGGAGGGAGAGGTACAGGATAATCACCCCTGACACCTTTTTCACTGCCAAATGGACAACTTCGACATCTTGGAGCAGAGTTCACCAGAGTGTGCAGTTTTGGTTATGTGTGTTACACATATTGATACTGTTGACTGCCATCTACTTAAGAGAAAACAGACTTAATTAATTAATTCATTCATTCATATTAAGGGAATCCACCATATGCAGTTTGCCATCTGGATATGCAGAATTGGTTTTTTTCAGCTCTGAGCTTGCCCTTTTCTAGGTTTGTTCTGTCTCCTCTGCTCACACAAATGGCAATCTTTTCCCTTAGAAGAATAAAGGTAAGATGTAAACAGGACCCAAATTTCACTTGGTAGAACTTGGCCTGATTGCAGCTTTCATCAGAAAAATGTTTGATCATAAGGTAAGTTGTAAAGGTGCTTGATTGAAGGTAGATGATCCTTCCTTGGGGTCTTATCTGCATTTCATTTTCATCAGTTGAAGTCTAGTGCTCAAATGGAGAAGATAATTATGAGTTTTTCTCCCCTGGAAATGCTTCCCTGCATTTTACCCCAAACTTAAGTCCAGAAAACGACATTCTTCTGGTAAATGTTGCATCTGAAAAACAGTGAGGTGCATGTTATGGCATTTAAAGAGAAGCTACAGCCTGAATTGTATTGATATGAGACTTGTTTGGTCACTTGCGTCTACCTAAGCAAAATGGTCAGAGGGTATGGAAGCTAAATAGACTAACTACAGACAAAAGTTTAACTAGCAAAATTTGCACTTAACTGGTGATACCCATAATTATCTAAAGACCATGCAAGAAAAGTGTTGAACATTTTTTTAGTTCTTTATGGCAAGTTAAAAAATGATCATTGGGATACTTGGTGCTGTAGTTTTCATACCAATCTTACAGAAAGTTGTTCTGCTTTATAATGACGCAGTAACTGGCTCTTACCCTTCATGTCAGTGATCACTGCATTTTAGTGTTCTTTTATGAAAATATTGTTGTTTTACCTGAGAATCTGAATTTAACATATTTTATGTACAAAAAATACCATTGAACTCTTTTCTGATTTGGTAATATGTCGTTCTGCTCCGTGTTTAGGAGAAAGCAATTCATGGTGTTGCTATGCCCAGAAGTTACCTTGAGCTGACGCTGAATCCTAAAGATAACGATCTGGATTACATAAATGCAACCAATTTCAATTGTGACATAATCCTGAACCCTGATTTATCAACATTTCGAATACTACCCTGGACTGAGCAGACTGCAAGAGTGATATGTGATTCCTTCACTGTGCTGGGCACCCCACTAATGACCTCTCCAAGGCACATTGCCAAGAAACAGCTGAGCCAGCTTCAGGACAATGGCTTTTCTTTGCAGTCTGCATTCACTTATGAATTTTGTATTTATGGCATTACTGAGGTTGTAAATTCAAAGACAATATCCTTTCCTGCAGCCACGATACTAAATAACCATGACCAGACTTTCATTCAGGAGCTCATTGAAGGAATGTATTATGCTGGTGCCAACATTGAAAGCTTTTCTTCTTCCAGTGGGCCCGGGCAAATGGAGATCACTTTTCATCCAGCATTTGGCCTAGATGCTGCTGACAGTGCCTTCACATTTAGAACAGGCCTTAAAGAGGTGGCTAAGAAGTATAACTACGTGGCTAGCTTTTTCTCAGAATCAGGATTCTACAATTCGGGGGCTCTGTCACACAGCCTGTGGGATCTGAATGGCCAGAAGAATCTGTTTTCTGCTGGTTATGGAGTTGAGGAGCTCTCAGAGCTTGGAAAAAATTGGTTATCAGGTCTCTTGGCACACACGGCAGCTATCAGCTGCTTGATGGCTCCTACCACCAGTTGCCGTAAGCCTTATTCTAAATACAGTAAAGAATCAAAAGAGACTGTAAATGCAAAATGGGCATACAATGATAACAGCTGTGCCTTTAATGTCAAATGTCATGGTGGAAAAGGCACTTACATAGAGAATAAATTAAGTTCTGCTGCAGCAAACCCATACCTGGTCCTTGCTGCTACTATTGCTGCAGGTCTAGATGGAGTAAAGAGAGGACTTAGCTATGATGATATGCTCGAAGAAGAAAATCACACTGGTGATCTGAAATATTCGTCAGTCCCTCTGAAACTAGAGGATGCTCTGGTTGCACTTGAGAAAGATTCATGCATTAAGGAAGCACTAGGCGAAACTTTTATCCGATACTTTGTTGCCATGAAACATTATGAGTTAGAAACTGAAGAAATGGATAGTGAAAGAAATAAATGCCTGGGATATTTTATTTAGGAAGAGCACTCTTCTGTAGTGGTGCTGTGTAAATGCATACAGTTAATGGATAATATTCTTGAAATTAGTACATATNCCCCTCATTTGTATAGTACATGGTAATTACACTTTTTTGTCCCGGTACATTCATGGCCTTCAGTGCAAAGCTGATATATTAGTGAAATAATATTAACAGGCTTTTAAAAAACAGGTGGAGTTCTTTTGGGCAGACCTGATGGTGAAAAGAAGAAGAGAGAAGGTGAAATGGAGAAGAGCAACTATGCAACTGTAATAGGACTGTGTAACATGCAGAAAAGTGGGAGTAATGGGGACAGTGATGAGGGATGGGGTTTAGAACTGAGGAAGGCAGGGAATTTCTTGTTCAGCATGGTTATGGGATTTGTCCCAGCCTTTTCAGTAACTGATGGGTTGCTAATAAAGAAGAATCTGAGTTTGATTTAAAACATAAGCTAGAACAATGGACATTGTAGAGAGAGGGGCAAAGGACTGAGGCTGTAGAACCTGAGAGGCAGGAATCAGTATCTTAATGGACATAAATAAAAAATACAGGAGGGATTATATAATAACCTCTACATCATGAATACTGCCGCTGAATGGAGTTTTCAAGAATTATAGTTAATAAAGATACTAAAAGAAATCAAATGGTGAGTTGAAGAGGAAATAATTCATAGAAAGGCAGCAGTGTCAGGCCACGGTGCAATAAAAATTTAGCTGGTTTTATGTCTGTTTTGATAGTTAATGGGTTAATTCAGAGTTAAATGGCAAATGTGAAAAAAAGTGCAAAAAACCCTGAGAATTTAGAGCTTAAACTGTACTTTGTTGGCAAACCTGATTTTATCAAGCATGCAGAAGATGACTGAGAGGAGAGGAGCAGAAAGAGTAGGTTAAATCCAGAAAGAAAGAGTGAAGATGCAGATTCACAGACTGAAAAATCATGGTTAAAACAGAGGGACAGAAGACCCAGTCCTAAAATTAGAAATGGCAGCTGGTGTAAAGAAAAATAATATTTTAGGAATGGCAGGAGGTGGAGTTTAGATTTGCTCTTTTTGTTCCTGCTGTCATCCTTTATTATTAAAGATAACCCTTGTTTCATCCACCACCTCCACATTAACAGTAATTTCTGGTGTTCTTTAACTTGTCACAATTATCTATGTGTAGGAATTTGTGAGTGAAAGAATTTGGTCATCAGTGGAGTAAAACCAAGATTCAGTCAATGCCTCTGTCAGCTTGCAGAATTAGGAAGGTGTGAACTGAAATGTGCTACTTGCCTACTGATGGATATTCCATTCTTCCTCTACAGAGTATTTTACTTTAAATGTAGCACCCGGTATGCTAAAGCTTTTTGTGTGATTCCAAAGAATTCATTTTATACTCAGGTAGCAAGAGGAAATAAAGAATCTAAAGAAACATGATGATTTCCCTTGTCTCAGTCTGTGGTTGGGGGGTGGATTTGATTCTCTCTCTTACTCACATGATATATTTTTTGAATGCCCAGTTTTGGGGCATATATGGGACTATTTTTCTTTGCTACAGGCTAATTTGCATTGGCCAGGTCTAGTCTTGCATTTAAGCAGAACTTCCCATTCTGAAAAAAATTCTTCTCTGTTGCTGCCCTAACACTTCAGGGGCTCTGGAATTCTGTCTTCTCTCTTCTCTTTCTGGTTACTTACTATTTTCACAAGCTTTTGGCAGAAGATGCACATAAAAATTATTTCCTTGCTCAGACAGCTTACTTACCATTCTTAATATTTAGTCCCAGCAGTCACACAGATTAATAGCTATTCATTGGTGTGGGTTTATAAGACATTTTTTCATTTGTCTTGGATTTATAAGTAACTAACTGCCACTGTATACTTCCCCTTTAAAAAAGATAATATAAAATAGACTTCTATAACTGAATTTAACAAACATGAAGTTTATTATATATACTACATATATTATCCATATTGTTTTCATATCAGAACATTGACAAAATAACATCAGACCTAAACCTCTTGCTGTATATGTCCAACTACCTGATTAAATTAATAGGAAGACATTATTTATAAACAAAAAAAATTCAGCTATCTAGAACAGATGCTCTAAAAGTTATAAACAGTTATAGCAAGATAAGGTAAATCAATACAGTGACTTGATGACAGTGACTTGATGACTTGATAACAGTGACATTAAATTGAAACATTCCTTTCTTCTTTCTTCTTCCTTCTTTCTTCTTTCTTTCTTTTTTTTTTTAATATTAGAAAGTTCACATATGGAGCCTGAAGCTAGTGTGTCCCAAATTTTGGTCAATAAATTGTTCAATACTTTTTCTTAAATATATCCTATATAGTAAAAATAAAGTAACTCCAACTCTGTGGGAAAGCATAAAAACCTTTATTTCAACATGAGCAGTTATGAATTTTAAAGTTGCATGTAACACCAACAAGTTTTTGTGCATATCCCTTAGAAAGACAACAAGAAAAAGATAATTACTTCACTCTGCTCAACTGATATTAATTATTATTGACTGTTGAATCACTAATATTTCATCTTCAAGTGTTGCCTGAAAATACTCTTCACTCTTCTACAGGTCTGAGGTCAATGTCTAGAGCACTGCTAGTTAGTATAAATATGTGCAGTGTTATAAAATAAAAAAAGAAGGCATCTGTAATTTTGCATAATCTCCTGATAATTTTCCAGGATCATAAAACCATAGAACCACAGAATGTTTTGAGTTAAAAGGAATCTTAATAATCATCTAGTTCCAAACCCCTTGCTGTGGGCAGGGACACTTTCCCCTAGAACAGGTTTTCTTGGAGCCCCATACAACCTGAACTTGAACACTTCCAGGGTGGAGCCTCCACAACTTCTCTGAGCAACCTGTTCCAGAGCCTCACCTCCCTCACAGTAACGAATTTCTTCACAGCATCTACTCTAACCTACCCTCTCTCAGTTTAAAGCCTTTCCCCTTGTTCTGTCACTACATGCCCTTGTAAAAGGTCCCTCCCAGACTTCCTGTAAGCCTCCTTTAGGTAGTGGAAGGCTGTTATCAGGGTTTCCCAGAGCCTTCTCTTCTCCAGGCTGAGCAGCCCCAGCCCTCTCAGCTTGTCTTCACAGGAGAAGTGCTCCAGCCCCTTACTCATCTTCATGGTCTCTTCTGGCCTTGCTGTAACAGGTCCATGCCCTTCTTAGGTTGGGGCCCTGGAGTACTCCAGGTGGAGTCTCATGAAAGCAGAATTGAGGGAGAGAATCACCTCCCCTGGCCTGCTGGCCACACTGCTTTTGATGCAGCTGTTTGGCTTTGTGGACTGCAAGCATAGGGTCACGTTGAGCTTCCCACCAGCAATCAGCCCCCAATCCTTGTGGTGCACAACTGTTCTTTTATGTAATTCAGCCCATACCAATCCTGGTATTTCTGTTAAAGCAGTCACAGGAGCCATCCCACCATGTCTCTGTGGTACCAATAAAATCACAGCCCTTCAGGCATGCACACATCCCTAACTCCTCTCATTTATTCCCCTTACTATGTACATTGGCTCAGAGGCATTTAAGTGGGGTGCCCTATGAAGCTGACTTACTGGTTGTATACTACAGTCAGAGGTTGCAAAGAAAAGAAGTAAGAAATTCCTGATATTAATAAAGCATCTTTTAATCTTTTCAGCTTTAAGCAGACTGTATATTTATATCTTAGTTGACAAAGTGGGAGTACTTTTGACACTGAGCTACATCATGACTGCTTTTTCTATGTTTTCCTGTGCCAGCTTTCATTCCATTAACATAGAAAAAATACAAGGAGGACTTCAATAAACTTGTAAGCTGTCTAACATTCTGGAAGGTAGTTTTTACAATGCCGGCATGTTAAAGGCATTATAAAAATTTGTGGTTCCATATATGCAGGTAACTAAACAGTTCCTAGGCTATCTAAGCCTTTTTGATCAATACCAATAATAATCATCACATAAACATCATGCAAAGTAGTGAAATAACTTTTGTCTAGAAAAGTTAGGAGCCCTTATTATAATTAACATCTAGGTTATATCAGCTCTTATGAAAGAATATTCCATATCACATAAGTTGTATTACCTTTGTAGCATTTGCATCATTACTAGTCTTGCTTATAATGGGAAGTGGGAGTTTTTCCACAGAAAGTGTATCCCTGAGAGAGAGATACAGTTAAGTGATATTTTTCACAAGTAGTTTATTAATAAAAGCAACAATTTATCTGAAACTAGTAGCAACCATAATTTATTGAATGTAGTATTAGATTTCAGTGGAACAAGAAATGAAGTAAATTTTACGGAAAAAAGTCTAAAAAGAGAAATGGATAAATATAAAATATTTACCTGTCAAAACTGAAGAATATGTAAAATAGGATTCAACAGGAATCTGTCCTGCAGGCTAGTTAGTGCTCACTGTTTTCCCTAATCACAGCTAATGAAACAGGTCTTTGAAATGTCTTTGAAAACACTGAACTTTGTTTGGTTTTGGTTGTTGTTATTTTTTGTTTTCCTACTTGTGTCAGGGAAAAAGATAAAAAGAAAAAACTGTGTTAACAACAGCGTTCTGGGAAAAATATGTACTTGAGCAAGAGTAAATGCAGGATATTACACTGAGACAATTATGTGAAGTGCCTCAGTTTGTGCTTCTTCAGAGAGGAGTCTGGGTTGTGTTCATTTCACCAGCTCAGCAATTTCGTGGAAGAGGCAGATCAGGAAATATTAGCAGGGGTATAGCTTGCAAGAACAAAAACCTGATCATTTTGCTCAATTAAATTCTTCTCAGGATTTGATAATAAGGTGACACACTTCAAACACATGCAGATTTATTGGAGAAAATCATGGGGACCAAAGCAAATGAACACATCTAGCTAGGACCTATTTACTAAGAATAACTGAATTATTTTGTGTAGCTCAGAAAGGGGAGACAGAGTACAGGTTTTACTAATGGTTTTCAGGCATGTAAAAGAAGCAGCTAAGGAGCAGAATATTATCTTTTCTTCCTGTCCATTGCAGTTAGAACATAGCAGCAGGTTTTCATCAAGGAAGATTTAGATTAGACAGTCTGGAATACATCAGAGTGTTAAAGAGAATGAGACTGGAACCAGGTAGATGTCTGTGGAAAGTGGCAGTGTTTTGATAAGGGACTCCAAAGGGTAGTTTATGATGTACCAAGATAGCATATCCTGATGCATGGTACCTTCATAATGTTTACAGGTGTAATAGGATGGTTCACTTTCCTTGTTTGCTGAGTCCCACGTTGCTGTGTGATCATTAAACAGGGTGCTAGACTGTGCTCTTAGCTGAGTTTATAGGAAGGGAAAATACTTTATCTCTTTTAGGAGATAAAAAGTTAACTAAATCACAATCTTTTTAATTGGAAAAATCTATCCATAATGAGTGTATGCGGGAAGAAAGCAGACCAGAAGACACAGACTAGCAAAGCAGTCAGAAAAACTAGTGTACAGCTACAGTTAGACACATCATGTAATGGAGCACTAGGGACACAGAGAAAATGCATTGAAACACCATGCTATCATTGCTCACGTAATTTTTATGTTGAATGTATGCAATGAACAATGAATCCCTGGTACACATACCCCTGATACATACCTCTGGTACACAACATGACTTGATCTCTTTTGCGATGTAGGATCAGAAAAATAATACAAAAGCTACAGACCCCTCCATACAGTAGCTTATTTTTAATTTGGAAATGCCATGCTTCTAACCAGACTTCAGGTTTCATGACATATGAAAAGAGAATTGAGTTTACTAGCTAACATGTCTTCAGCATGTCAAGGTGATGATAGCTTATACATAAGTGAATATTCAAATTTTATTCTTTCAGGCTCCAGCCAGAGGGCAGCAGTGCACTGTGCAGAGTTCCTCTGGGATCTCAAACTGTCATGCTGTGCTGAAAAACACCCAATAAAATCCACCCATATATCTTTGTACTTATGATACTTTTAAAAAAAGATAGTGTGGCAGCTGAAAGCTAATGCATATCTTTGTCATTTGTTTAGCTAAGATTAATTATCTGTTGAATTTGCATGGACTTTTCAGTAAAAGACCATAGATCCAAAATACTGTTTTCATTCTTGATAACAGCATTTAAATCTTAATCTAGTAAAAGGCTTGTTATCTATATTCACATGTGTGTGTGTATATCATCTTTAATAACATCGCCACAAAAGTACAAATAATTTAATGGCAGCATTCCATTTTTGCAATTTAATGTAGGCCGTTACTGGAATTTCTTTTATGTTTCCATCTTACTCAAATACTTTGGGAAGTCTGCTTGCTTATAGGGACTTCCATTTTACCTGTACTGTTGTGTCATTCTTTTTTCCCATCTGCTGGAGGAAAATCATAAATGCATAGTGAATAAACACACCCTAGATGTACCTTTTCTAACCACCTCTCTATTTCTGAGCAGAAACATAACTTTACCCAGAACCTGAATGATTGAAATTTAGATACACATTCTAGATATCTGTCAGCACATGGGATAGCCATTTTTTCAGGGGTTCTGACTATATATGTCTATATGGTTTTGCTCTGCAAGTCTGCTACCACAACTCACATTTTTCAATATTGAATTTCTTCACAAAGTTGCAGTATTCAAGTCTTAGCAATCCTTTTCCTCCAACGCTTTCTTTGCAACACCTTCATGGTTTTTTGGTTTAGTTTGTTTGGGATTTTTTAACTAAAGAGCTCAGTTATGTTCAAATTTCTTCAAACGCTTGAAATAAAAATTGATCCTTCAAGGTTGTTCCAGAGCATTAATTTAGCTGCTCTGAAACTCTGCTGTTTTAACAGACTTGAATATACTATCTGTGGAAAATCTACAGATGTGGTCCCAGGGTATGGCAGTAAAGGAATTAAAGAGGAGAGGAACTATTTGCAAGCAATTCCACTAAATATGTGTTAGTCTTGAGCAGTGGGAGGAAGATGTGAAGAGGACTGAGCAGTGAGACTGCTTTCACTGTAATTCGTCACCTGAGAAAAAAGACCAGCTCCTGGATGAAGAATGACTGGTTGAAGGTGAGAAATCACTTGGATGAGTTTACAACTACAGAGCAATTTTTTTTTTGATTGAAGGTATACAATAACAATTGTTCAATTTAATCTGTAATTTCAGAGTGCTTTTTGATTTCTTTGCTGACACTAAGCTCTCATCATAACAACATCCACAAATAGAGCCTTCTACCATCTCACACTAGCTATGATGTTCCATCCTGGTAAATGTTATGTCCTTAGTTTTTTGCTGTTTTTGTTGTTTTTCATTTTGGGTTTGTAATTTTGTTGTCACCACTTGCAGAATTGCAGCTAATACTGACACTGTTTTGTGCCTTTCCATACACAGTCTACAGGGACTTTCTGTAGAATATGAAATTGGATTCAAAGCTATTGGGCTCAAACTCACCCCAGAGAATTTTAGGCACTTTAGTGGCACACCTCAGTTAGGATCTTAGCTCCCATGCACCTCTGGCTGCTTGTTGCAACAGATAGAAATTGCCACAGGGCAAAAAAAATTACATTCTTTTCTATACTGAATTGTTTAATTCTCAAAATTCAGGCTGATGACAATTTTACTGAAATTTGCTTTCTTAGATATTGTACAACAGTGTACTGGGTCTGGTTGGGATGGAGTAAATTTCCTTCACAGGAGCCCATACGGTGCTGTGTTTTGGATTTGTGAGTAAAACAGTGTTGGTAACACATCAATATTTTAGCTACCACTGAGCAGGGTTTACACAGCATCAAGGTTTTCTCTGTTTCTCACTCTGCATTGCCAGCAAGTAGGCTGGGGTTGGCAAGAAACTGGGAGGGCACAGAGCTGCAACAACTGGCCCAAACTGACAAAAGTGATATCACATACAACATAACGTGCTCAGAAATAAATCTGGGAGGAGTCTTTTCAAAGTAGCCGTGGCTTGGAGACTGGCTGCACACTGATCTGCTTGTGGGAGGTGGTGAGTGATTGTCTTTACACCACTTGAGGTTTTTTCCTTGTTCCTTCACATGTTTAATTGTCTTTACTCACAAGTTCTTCTTGTCTTTGCTCCTCCAATTCTGTCCACCATCCTGACAGAAGGGTGGGTGAGCAAGTGGCTGTGGGGGTGCTTAGTTGCTGACTGCAGTCAACCTTCTACAAACTGTTACTTGAACACTTGTGCCCCTGGCCTAAGACAAACCTAGGTGGAAGACAGTGCATAAGAGAAAAATCTTGGAGTTTTTGGAGAGGGTAGTAATTGATTTGTAATGTTGGTGATACTAGGATTTTTGTGGCAAAGGTGAACAAATCATGTTTTATCACTCCTTATTAGTGTCTAAAGCAAATGTGCTTTAATCCAGATTCTGTGTCCTTAAACCTGTTTTTTATATTTAAGTGTTTCATGAGCTGCAGATACTTTGCCATATGGTAGTATCAGTGGGTTGTTAAAGTCCGGCCTATCCTCCAGTGGGACTCAGTGAGCACATCATTCAAGGGTCACAGCAGAGTCGCACAGTGAAATCGCCTGGGCCCCCTGTAAATCAGAGCATTTCACACTGGTCACAGCTGCACGACACTGGAAGTGAGCAAGAAGAACCTCACAATGAAGCTTCATCATGAGGTTCTATATATTGTCCAGCAAATCAATATAAATTTACAACAGAATTACATGCTAAGCATCTCTGTAATATTTGCTAAATCATGGAGATTCACCTTTAAGCTCTCACATAATATACAATAAATCAGTAAGTTATAGCAAGGCCCAGCAAGCTCCTTGCTTTGTTTGGGCTATTATTAGTTACTGCTGTAGTGACATGGGGGCATCATTGACAGGAAGAGTTGAGGAAAATGGTAAATCAGTTTGACTTTGAAGATGTACATGGAATGTGGCCACCCATTACTGATTCAAATTTGTGCTTCCTTTGGGATGCTCACAATTCTGCTTAGAAATGTGGCAGCTTTGCAACACACAGGGACATATTAACAAAAGATTTTTAAATACCAAAGGGCTTTGAGGTGGTCTCTTTTAGCACAGGTATTCTGCACATTGCTCCATCACTGCCGACCTTGCTTGACAGTGAGGATGAACTAATCCTAGGGTTCTGTAGGTTGTCTTAACAGCATATGCATTTATTAAGTAAATACTTGAAAGTAACTTTCAGTTCTCCTTTGGGATACTTTACCATTCCATGAAGTCTTCACTACACACTGGGAAAACAGCATTCACAGGAAACTCTGCAAAACATTGGTTTAAAACTTACTGTAGTTTTGTTCTGATGAATAGCTTCAGATCAGTCACATTTTTCGTGACTAATATTTTCTAATATTTTCACTGAAACCTTAAGGCAGTGCTCTTAAGGATATATGCATACAGAACTGTTTGCACTCAAATTTTGGTGTGCTGAGGGTTGGAAGGGGAAAGGGAACATTCACGCAGATGTACAGGCATCAGTAAAACCAGAAGAGTGAGGAAGAAAAGCTAATGCTGATTGTGGAAAAGCAAAGGAAAACAGAGATCATATGGCTGCTTCAGGCAAAAGGCTTCATCCTTCATCCAGCTAAATATCTGGGCACGACCCATCAACAAAGAAGTGGTTGTGAAGGATGCCTCTAGTTTCCAAATGGAAGTTATTTTGGAGATAGCTTACAAAGCTACTTTGTAAACTACTAACCTGTCAGGTTTAGTATGTTGATGGAGCTTCCCCACTCAAGAGTGTGTTTTTGACCTTGAGGTACACATGACCAACAGTGTCAATTGATATCATTGCACTGAGACATCAAATATTAGTTAAAGAAGCCACATAGAGACCAGTGGTCACTCAGTTAGTTGTTGACTTCCCTGGAGTTGTCGTACACTTAAGCAATGAATTAATCTACTTAATTTTAAAGAGGGTCTGGTTCCAGGCACTCAAAGCTCTGGAAGAGTCACTGCATGCCATAGGACCAATGTGTGATCTCTCCTAACTCACCAAAGAGCCAGAAAAGCCACTACAGTGGCATCCAGCAGATAGCAGTTTTCCATCTGCCCAGCTGCTGCTTCAGCTGAGTACTGGATCTGAGAAGCCTACAGATCCTTGCTCTGTCCCATAAGCATTACAGTTGAAATGCTGCTGTCATCCCCTCGCCTCTGTGCTTGACTCCAGAAATGACAATGTAATCCTGATCATTTGGATCAGGGCTCAGCCAAAGTCGCTTTCAGTGTCCACTGATCTATACATTGTTTATTGCTTTCTTACAAAGGAATAAAAGGTATTAATATATTTCTAAAATCTAGAAAATGTACAGGCCATTTCTGGGAGGCCATGAGTAGCCTTTGTCATGGCAAGAATTTTGGATGTCAGCAATACCTCTGTGCTGTCATTTTGCTTGTTGTACCGTTAAAACCAAATGCTCAGTACAGATTTCAGATGGAGCTGTGTGGAATGAGAAGGGAAATGCCAATATCATCTGGTATTATTTTCGTTAGTTCTTCAGATGCCACAGAGTATCAATGGATCGCTTTTATGGATCTGGGTTAGTTGCTCAGAGAAAAATACACGGTTGAAAAGTCTGCATTATCCACCTTGCTGCTTTGATGAACAGAAATGGATGTTACTACCACCTGTTATCCTGATTGCAGGGGGACAGATATTTCCATTGATCCTGTCAGAACCAACCATGCAGCTCATACTGCTTGTGTGAGATACACTCTGCATTTATGTACTGCATTATGCACCTTCACAAATTACAAAAAAAAAGAGTCTGTTTTCTCTTGGTGAAACCAATTGATTAGTCATGCAGTATCTTCCTTGCATTTCCTTGCAACCACTGTTCTTCTGTGACACCAGAAGATGTGTGTCTCTGGGTGCACTGTGTGAGCTGGAAACCTGTTGCTTCATAAAATCATGACCTTGTGGAAATGACATTAAAAGGTATTGAAATACTGGCTTTGTCAAAGATGATCCCAAAGGCAATTCTTCTAACATTTTCTGACTTTCCACACATCCTCGGCGTGGCACTTCCTGAAGCTGATCAAAGGCTAGACACAAAATTAGTTTGTGTGAACACCAGCATCTATATGTTATGTCACAAAAACTCTTCTATATACACAGAAACACAGAGAAGTAATGGTACATGTAGGGAAATCCAAATAATACCCTGTTCTGGGTCCTCCTAGGGCTATCCAGGATTCATCAGCTCACCATGAGCCTATGTCCACAACCCCAGAGGAGCAGAGAACCCCATGGCATATGGGAACACAAGTTAAGGACTCAGAGGAAGGGACACTCTGCCTGGGCCCCGCCATGGCATATGGGAACACAAGTTAAGGACTCAGAGGAAGGGACACTCTGCCTGGGCCCCTCTCAGGACTGTTCCAGGAGTCTGCATGAGGTGCACATGTGTGTTCTGTGTATGTGCCTACTGGCTGTGTCTGCTCAGCCTCTCTTGGGCCACTGGATCCAGCAAAGTATAGTTTCTCCACACATCATATAGGTAATTTTTTTAAAAACGGGGTTGGACGGATTCTTCCTACAGAGCCATACACAGGATAAATGCCCATAAACTCAGAGGAAAATAAATGGAAGAAAAGTCCATATAGCTTGCTTCTGTCACATCACTTCTTATTTAAAGGGAAAAAAATTTTCTATAATCAAATTTAAATTTGACCAGGAAACTCCAAACAGCACACATCCAAGCTGAGAGTCAAATATTGGCACCATCTTAATTTTGTGTCATGTAGTAGATGACTATCCCAGCAGTCCTGTGCAAACTGCCACCATGTCAATCCAGCAAATTTCAGAATACAGCATGCAATTCCCGAAGCAACAAAATGTTTCCCAAAAGAACCAGTGCAATTTGTTTCTTAGGTGAGAGATCTAATGGGAAGACAATACAGTTGGGTAATTTACTGTTTTTACTGAACAGATTTCAGTGTCTGAGGGAACAAACTCACATATTTAATGGAATTCACATTTGTATCCAGATTAGTTTATCTGGTGGCTACAAGTATACTTCCAAAAGTGGTGAACACAGAAGAGGCTTTTATTTTAATGATTCTTGGGTAATAGAAGAAAAATGACTCTCAGGTTTAACTCTGCAATGTTTCTTGCTGACTTGCAAAACTTGAAGTACTGCTAATATCTATCTACCTTTTTTTTAGTAAGACCCAATTATTCAAGTGAGACTCTTTGGAACCGAGCCATAAAAATATTTTTTTCTTACAGCAGTGTTACAAGTGGAAATAGGAACATGAATAAATGGATAATTAAGCAGCATAGTACTAAGTCTAAAAAAAATAATAAAATGTGATTTTCATCTACTAAGACAGGAAAGAACTTCAAGAATGTTTTTATTCTCAGTAATTTCCTTCTGTTTTGTTGGATCCTGGTCTTGGAAAGAAGAAAAATAAAATGTATTTTCTTAGTCTTCTGTCTGTGGATCACTGTGTCTTAAACATGCTTTCTTTCTTCCATGCAAGAATAGCATTTTTAAATATTTATATATTCTCTAATACCAGTCAAAATCAGCTCCATTAATTATCACAATTATAACTAATTATTCTGTTACAGATTATGTAAAATTAAAAGGTTTTTAAATATCCTCTTTTCATCACTCTCGTGTGTCATTTCTGCTGTTAAGGGCTGTTCCGCCAACTAAGTGCATAATAACGGATGATATTTTTTATCTTTGTTCAGGATTTTTGATGAGTCACTGTGTAGCTATTCCCCTCTACAGCATGCAGACAGAGATATCTTTTAGTTCTGTCTGAGGCAAATGTTGTTTTGTTTAAAAAAAAAACCACATTTCTTTCACCTGTTATACTGTAGACACAATCTATGTGTATTTAATCCTAAAACCAGTTTGAACAGACAATATGATTAAGAAAAAAAGTAATATTCTTACAGAAAACAAATCTCACCTCCAGTGAGAAATATGGAATCTTATTTATATTAGTGCAATGACCCCAAATAATCACAGCATTCTGGTCCTTGGTATCTTTTATCCTCTTTGAACTCTTGTCTGTTGCTTTGTAAGATTTTACATTTTTAAAGATAGAAGAGGAAAACCCCCACCCATTCCGCTTTTTCAAAATCAAGACATCATTTTGATGAGTAAATAATAACAATTAAAGGAATTATTAGGTTTAAAAAGATTTATTCTAGCTCATCTGACATTTTAAACCTGATTCCTGACACAGTAGGCTACAACCTCAGCTCTTTGCCTATCAGACCTTATACTGTGAAAATGCAAGGGCACTCTTTCTTCAGAGACTTTTCTTTCAAACTCCGCTCTTGAATGCCTTAATTTTACATAATACCACCCCAAGAAGTGGGAAGACTCCTTAGTATTTGGAGCCTTGCCCCTTGTTTTACTTAACCTCATTTTATATCAGTTTAAATGAACCAACATGAGTAGAGCTTCCCTGTAATTACAGGGAATGGTGATGACAGAATTTAACCCAACGGTTCAGCCCTTAAATTGATCTTCATGTGCGGTCTACTTAGTTGTTTCCTTCTATACAGCAACCTGATGATATACAGAGGCACCTACTGCAAGCAGTGGCTCTTTGGCATTCTCACCCTTTATGATACAGACTCACCTTGTATGCTGTTGCACTTGAGGGTAAGGCCGGGGTCTTCCAAACCAGCACTGAACAAATACCCTCTGTAGTCTTAGAAGGCGTTACTGACACAGTGATGTTGTCACAGGTGTGATGAGGAGTGATTTTTGTGCTTACTAGCAGAGTGGATTACATTTTTCCCATTAAGAGGTAACTGAATATAAGCCATGACTCATACATATGTTTGTGTTTACAAGAATTGCCAGGAAAAGGATCTTTGTTCCCCAATCATCCCGAATGGGAAGAGTATAACATGTTTTGGATCCTTACAGGCAGTGGATGGCCAGGTTTTCATCCCTTCACAAAAAGTGAGGTGAAGCGGGATGAGAGGAAGCTAGTGTGCATCATTGTTATGGTAATGGTTTAGAACTGAAGATGGGTCAATTTGGGTTAGACATAAGGAAGACGTTTTTTACAATGAGTGGTGCAACACTGGAAGAGGTTGCCAAGAGAAGTTGTAGGTGCCCCATCCCTAGAAAAATTCAAAGTCATGTTGGACAGGGCTCTGAGCAACCCAGTCTAGTTGAAGATGTCACTGTTCATTGAGGGGGGTCGGACTAGATGACCCTTAAAGTCCATTCCAACCCAAACCAGTCTGTGATCAATATTCATCCCACAGGGTGTGGCCTAGGTTCCGGTGGCCAGAAGATCTCTTGCAATTAGCAGTGTAGACATATCCCTGAAGAGCACATCTGTGCCTGAGGCACAGTGGCAGCTGTTCCTTCACTAGCATAACCATCTATCTTAGAGAGAGGTGGAATCAGGTATGCTAGTTTTTCCATGTATATTGCAACTCAGAAGTGTGCCAATGCAATGTATCAACTTCTACACGTATACCGAGTCTTAAAAAGAGAGTTTCTTTCCTTTTTCCCCCTTTCTCACTGCTGAGTTGTTTCCTGTTCAATGCAAGGGATTCAATCCCTTCCATGTGCTCATTCTCTTCATTTAGCGTATTTTAGACAGGATCCCCTTGCCTGATTTCCCTTTGGCAGGCTGTTCTTGCTGATTTGTTGTTACTGACCTCTTGGGATGGCCCGGGCTCCAGTCATAAATTCTATCTCCCCCAGCTGTGCTATGTCGAGGTGAAAGAGGAAGGGGCTTATATCTTCAGCTATGCCCTAGATATATTGCCACTGTCTAAATTCTACATATTGCCTCACTGGCTGCAGCACTCCTGAGCGTGTAACTGATCTCCCCTCTTTGCCTGGGCACTTTGTACTGCTCTGCATGACTCATTACTTGTGTTGCAGGACTGCCTGCAGCAGTAGTCTACAAATCAGGAATTACAACTGGAAGCAGAGTGATAGTTGGAGATATAAGGGAGTGTTGTAAGAAATGCAGTTATTTTTTACTGTGTTTGCAGTTGTGTGTCTGGAGGCAAGCAAGAAGAGAAGTTGCAGTCACAAACAATTTGGGAATGAAGCCCATGGCCTCTAGTAATGACTAAATCCTAATAGGCAAGGTGCACTAGAGATAGCACTTGGAGGCAGGAATATATGGGTTACAATCTATGTAGCTATTTATACATATTGAAAAGGTGGGGGTGAAATGATATCCCTTCAGCAATATAATGAACAGTCATATAACGGTCCAAGAAATAAATGCTGAAAATGCTTCATCCGACGACCAGGAGCATTTCACCTCCCTGGGAATTTTCTAGTGAGTATTTTCAAAATGTGCAAATAAAATTAGTCTATATGGACACATCGTAGCTTGAACCTCCATTTGGGAGGCTGATACATTGCAAACTGTTAAGTAGCAGTGTTTCAGTATATCAAATAAACACCTAATCAGTATCTGTGCATTATGCACAGCTACTTCATGTAGACAAAAGGACTCAGGATTTGTAGAGGCTTTTACACTTCCTTTTTTCCTAATCAAGAAGAAATACTCTGATGGTTTCATTCCTCATTTTAAAATATGTAGCTGCAACTATGCTAGTTACAATTCAATTAAGTGCCAGTCTCTGTAGAATAAATTACTGTTATCTACTTATATTCAGACTTTTCAGATTTTCTGCAAAACCTCAGCAAGGGACAAAAAAGTCTTAGGAATTTTGAAAGTTTTCATCAAAGTACACAAAGGTGTCCAGTTGTACAGTCCTTCCTCGTGTTGTAGAGTTTTGACTGTGAAATCTCTGGGTTGCAAAATGGTGATAATATTCCTATTTTCATTCCAGATTTTTATTTAGCTAATTGCTTATGTAATATCAACTGTGTAAATGGCTGTATTTTTTGATGTAGGAAACGAGCTAAATCAACAAGATCTGAATGTGTATACAATATTATTGGGACAGATAAATATTAGTATTTATTAAAAATATCACAGTATCTTAGAATGGATACGATTCCAGGGGACCACTGTCTTGCACCAAAAAACCCCAGAAATGTTCCCAACCCCAGCATAATAATATCTTAATTGTAGTACATTTTTTTCTGAGCATCCTCTCCTCCCAAGACAGTGCTCTGCTCTCCCCAGACTTCCTCTGACATTCTCTTCAGCTTCAGGCAAAAACAGTAATTAATGATAAGACTTGAGTGGTGTACAGCTAAGCACTAAACAAGACTGCCTCTACTCATCTCTGCCAGTTGCTTGCTCTCTGATCTTCAGCAATTATTCAGACTGATTGTAGGTAAAATCACATGTTATAAAAACTATGATGAGTATGTCTACTGTTTCAAAATAGATTAACTTAATTAAAATCTGTGCTTCCATGGGACTCTCAAGATCTTTGGTCTAAACAAAGGTCTGCTAAAGCTAATTAAGGACATCAAGGTGAAATTTGCTTTACAGGATCCATTATCTCTACTAAAAGACCTTTCAAAGTGTCTTCACTTTGAAAAACAGTAGGAAAAAAGGTTTAAAAAGTATCGGTTTAAAGCTAGGTCCATGCTAGAATCTTTTTATGTTATGGTGATATTAGTTGCAGGTTGTGAGGGTATGAAACCTGGGAGGAGAAGGAGTATCTTTGTTAGAAATACTTCTGTGTTAAAAATAATGACATATATTCTAGATAAATAAAACTTGTCTATTTTTATAAAGCTATGTCAGTTCACCCAAAAAATTACTGTATCAACTAAAAAAGTCACAAAACTTAACAGTACAGTTTTCTGTATTTCATGTTGTAAATCTTAATGTAAACACAGTTATACTGGGGAAAGAAAGAATTTTGCCAGTGGATTTTAGTTAGCTGGAGTGAAGGAGGATATGTTACATTGCCTAAAGATGTGTTTAACTTAGCATTGTCTCTTCTTACAATATATATTTTTCTAACCTAGCTAAGCCAATGATCTTTCATTTCCTTTCACGTCTCTTTTACTTTCCTGACATTGTCCTGATCTATTTAGATTTGAGTGATTTTTATTGCAGTTATGCTTCCAAGACTTATACAATGCTGGTCCTCTGCTGAAATTGCAATACATCAAGAAGCTGATGGCCTCTCAAACAAACTTTTTCTAGAATGAAAGTCTTTCTTTGCAAAAATTAAAGGAAATTAGCTAAAATGTTTCAGCAGATCAATGCTGTGGCAGTGAAGAAAGTTTCAACTACAGAGGGATTTACCAAACAAAAGGAAAAGCCAAACGTTGTTCAGAGTTAAACAAGAGTTCTTGGAAGAGAAAGACTTAATTCTCACTCCAGTAAGCAAGCTGACAGCTGCATTTAGCACAAGCATAAATTTTCTGTAGGCCTTAAAAAACAGCTCATATGGCAAACAACTCATCAGTTCCTTTGGGAGACCCTAAATATGCATAAATTTGTGCAATGTGTGATGATAAAGAAGAAAGGTAATCGAGCTTTCACATCCTTCAGTCTGGCAAATATCTTATTAAGAAATGAGTGAGCATACTTGCTCAGTGAGGTATGGAGGGGACCTGCCATGAAATCTCATTGAACTCCTCTTGCTTTTGTGAGGGGACCTGACAATTAGTTTCAACCCCTTTCTCCAATTTAATGAAAAATGTGATTTTTCCCTTGTGGTGCTAGGGGATCCTCCTAAAATTTTTCTCCCTCACCTCATGCCAGGCCTTTGGGCATCCACTGAGTCCACAGCAAGGGCTGTAATCCCCATGCAGGTCTTCCTCCTTGCACAAGGTTTTGCAGGAAGGAGTAGGTGGAAGCCTGGGCTGGATTTACAGCTAAGTTCTAAGAGGGAACACTGTTATTAGCTAATAGATGTGTAAACATTTTCGTCTCCTACTGTCTTTCATTTTGTCTTAATAGGTATAACATATAAAAATTAAGACAAAAATGCCATATTAAATTGCCTTAAGAAAAGTTAAAAAACCATTATTTATTATATTGGTGTTACAGTCATTATGATTTTTATGCAAGAGTGTGTATAGAGGAGACAGCAGTATCTTTGTAAACAAAGTATTCATAACCATAAACTCATAATGCAAGAAAAAAGAGGGGGAAAAAGAGGATAATAATACTTTTCAGTGAAGGTCTAGTTTGGTCCAAAACATAACATTTCTTATTTAACTCCAGAGAAGAACTTGTGTTGATGACTGGGGTGTGACTTGTGTTTTTGTCCAACAATATCAGTTGCCTAATAAAATATCATTTCTCTCTGTAACCCCACCTCACTGTTTTTGTGCAAGAGGAGTAAACCAGAAGTAATATAAAACAGTAAAGCGAGTTTTTCTATTGCACGAATCAATTTATAGACAGCATAGCTACACTACAAGTGAAAAGAGAAGTTGTTTGTATTGCATTCAAATACACAGCAAAAGCACTAAGCAGCTTTGGCACGGCAAGCAGAATCTCCATTCCATCCACTAGAGAGAGCCAGGGGACTTCGAGTGTCAGTGCAAGGCTCTTGGCATGGCATGCCTGTCACTCCTGCCAGGAGGCCTGGGGCTCCCCTGCGCCACTCTGAAAACGTAAACAAACACATTTACAGACCTGGGTAGGTTTCTCCGTTTGAAAGCTCATTTTATATCATGTGTTGAATGACATGTTGAGGGCAGTGAAATAAAAAGTGGTATTTTCCTCCTTTTATCCTTTTAAATTTGTTTGTAGGATACAGCTTATATATGCTACCTTTCTTCATCTTAATAGGGGTATTACAGCTTCAAATCTTACATCAGAGATACTTTTTTGCCTTACCTGGCAAAATAACTAGGAAAAGAGGTAAATTAACCATTGAAAAACACACCTTTTGAAATTTAATGTCTCTCATTATTAGACCTTTATTGCCTTGACAGTAAGCAAGTATTTTACAAAATTGTGAAACTGAACATTATATTCTGAGATTTTGTGGGCTTTGGTGTTTTGGGGGATTTGTTTGGGGGGGTTTGGAATTTTTTTTTCCCTTGTCAGTTTTCTTTTCTTCCTTAGGGAGGAATAGTATAAGATTGAATTGGGATCAAACCAGTAAAGCCCCATAGTTATAAATCCAAAAAGCGTAGCTTCTCTAATGATGCAACCGGAGCTAGGGAAATAGATTTTCATCGATTTTTTTATATCTTCTTAAGAAGTTGGGGTTTTTTTAGATACCATTTGCCATTACATTTTATTGAATTAAATAGGATGCTTCAAACTGCTCTATTTTGAAATTGTACTTGTCGTTTATATTCGAAAAGTGCTTTCCCAAAAGTTGCTACACTTGCAAAGGCAAACGCTGGCACAATATAATTGCAATTAAGCAATCCATCTCTCTGAGAGAAGGCCGAGGCTGCAGGAGGCAGATGGAGGTGAGGCCCTGCCTGCAGTCAGCTGGCCTCCTCTTTGGCTCCAAATTATAAAGCTTTCAACAAGGCCATGAGAGCAACCAGGGACAGACAGAATAATAAGTAGACACTCGAGGGCAAATTATCTGTGGAATGCTTGGGAAAATGGAATATTTCCGTTTAACTCTGTATTTGTTGGAGTTTTTCCCCCTCCATTGAGTTTATTGTTTGTGTTTTACACAGGAACTGCATTCAAATGCCTGAGTGGGGAGGGATGGAAAGGGTAGGCATGTAAAGGCAAGGGGGCTAAACCTTCTATCTGGATAAGAAGAGCGGGGGGGAAAGGGATAGATGAGAAACTTTTCCCTGAGAAGCAATACTGAGTGATTAAGGAATTCAACTTCCCTCTGCAGAACCCCATCATCCTGTATTTGAGGTTTTTTTCTTCCTTGTCTTTTGACTGGGTTACTTTGGTTATCTTGCTTGCTCTAGGGATGATGCTTCTGTAAACAAACTTGACAGGCTTTAAAGCAAGGGTTACAGCATGTGGAGTGCAAAATGTTGAGGATGACAAAAGCAGATTCTAAATTAGGATGGATTTCCATCTCTTTCCATCTCTTCAGTGAAGAAGGGGAATGAACATTTCATATTTCCCATGGTAGGTTCTGCACATTGTACACTATTTTTGATGATCATAAAAGAAAAATTATATGCAGCTGCTATGCAGTAGAAGTGTGGTCTCTTGCTGCTAAAAGGGGAGAGCTTAATTATGTTGTTCCTTGAAAACACAGATGTTTTCCAGGTGTTTTCAAGTACAGTCTCATGCCTTGCATGTGGTTAACTTGGAGATAGAGCAAGATAACGACAAATAGCCACTAAAGTTTCTGTTCTCAGGTCAGTGTTTCTTATACTGAAATTTTTGCAAGAATCACACTAATGAGTGTGTTTGAAAAGTTGAATCTCAAATATGTTTCTGTTCCTGGTGATATCACGTTATGTTTTCAATCAAGGGACTTTATGTACCACTTTATCGGTGTTTTTATTCATGAAAGTACGCCCACAAACCCCAGCACAGGAATGGGATAATGTTAGTATTATATTAATCTTTTTCCCCCTATTCCTGCTGAGGGTTTGCCAGCATAAATTCCCTTTACAACTTGTTTAGCAAAATCCTTATTTCTCACGTGAGATGAGCAACAGTTTCGCATGTTAATTTACTGATATAACACACACTTCTGTGTGAGGCAATATGTACTTATCTGTGTTTTGTTTCTCAGTATTTCATGGCCATACTAACTGCAGACTGAACTGCTACTGCAGAGATCAAAGTCAGTCATTTCCCTCATCAGTAGCTGAGATGGAGATGCTCTTTTTAGTGAATGAGTTTGGCATTTATTTGTATCATTTCCATCCACCTTTTTTCACAGACTTAGCCCAGAACCTGATGCTATCTATCCCCAGTGAAACTGCTGAACAAACAAACTCTTTCTGCTGGTCACAATTTCCCAATGTCTAGCCAGACATAAGAAAACTTTGCTCTTTAGTTCAAAATGAGAAAAGTAGGTTCTATGTCCTGTCAGACTTACCATTATATAGACACACTGGAAATTTGACTCCCTTCTATTTTCTTTCATAAACATTCCAATATGCCTTCAGACATTTTTTCCATATTTTCCCAATTTTCCGATTTGGGGATCAGTATAATCACAGTTTACTAAGCTGTGAAATTCAGAGGACATTCTTGTGTGCCTGTGGAGGAAAGCAGGAATGGAAAGAGTATTAATTTGACATATAATGTATTTTATTTTGCCAAGCTGTTTTCTCAAGCTGAGTAACATTTTTTCATCTCTACATTTCTTCTCTTGTTTAGTACTACTTTCCTTTAGATTCAAATTAATTTTGAATTCTCTTAAAAAACGCAGCTGTATGGGAATCACTAACTCCCATAATTCAGACGGAGCTGTTTTGAGTAATTTCTTTTCTCCATGGAACTAATTCTGCTGGGCATTATCTTCATTGAAGTTGAAACACCTGACTGGACTATGTCAGTCTTGGTCCTTCCTGTATGAAGTGGACATCAATAATCTCATTTTACATTAGATGTACAAAGTATGTGTCTACCTCTAACATAGTTGTGCTGGTTCCTAGTCCTTCTTGATTTTCATGCATCTGACCTGTTCTGAACACACTGACTTTAGGTTCAGCATTAAGTGAGTTGAACTCCAGTGCATTTATTTTCTCTCCATTCACTATAAAGCGATCCACAAGGTCTATCTCCAATTCAGACATTCATACTGTAGGCAACTTCATTTGGATAGATTAATCCTGCTAGTCCAATCTACCTGTATATTTTATGTCTTATTTATGTGACAAGAATAATGCTGTTACACCCAGTTGCTGAAACCAATGTGTAAAAACTCTGTCAGTACCATTTCAGCTCCAGCAAACTCTATTTAGCACTTGTTTATCACTGAATTATCCACTACACATGTAAGATACCGTATCTTTCCTTGTGAAGCCAAATGTATTCAGACTGGAGACCTGATATTTGGATCAATAATGGCAATTCAAATAAAAAGTGCGTTTCTTTTAAGATTATACATGTCCTGTTAAATTATCTTCTACTGTGTGTTGCTGGAAAAATGTCAGAAAAGACATTAACAATACAATAAGGTTCAAAATCATCTTGTTTTCCAAATACTCAAATTTTCAGCTAGAAAAGGCACTCGAGGGCACTTTTCTTCATTAGTCTTTGTCCAGACACTTAATATTTATAATTATTTGCAGCATCATAAAACTGATTAATCTTCATTAAAGAGCACTTTGGTTTGCTTATGTGTATCTTTTGTGTGGTAGTTCATGAAAATTAAATACATCTGGGCTTTTTCAGGAAGTGAAAAAGTTACTGTGTAGAAAAAATGCAAAAAAGGAGTAGGTATTTTTGTCTTCCACTACACCTTCTTTCAATTTTTCTTAATACTTCACACACTGATAAACAGAAGTTTAAAGATCTATATTTATTTTTAAGTGTCTAGAACATGAAGCGAACTGCCAAAATGTAATGTGGAATTCAACCTTTTTTTTCTGTAAAACAAAACCCAGCAGAGGTATCCAAGTAACCACGCTCTATGCCAGTTGCTGTTAGCACTTCCCTAGTTAAAGTCATGGTGCTCATAACACCACTGTAGTATAGGTTTTGAACTCCCAGTTAAAATTATTGGTTCGTGCTTACTGTGTTTCAGCTCTGCTTTTTCTTATGTGCTTGGGAAAAAAATAGTCCAGTTAGCCCTGTCACTCCAGAATGCCTGAGTATGTCTTAATGGATCAACATAAATATGCAGTATTTCACCCATGAGGTGTGAGTGTAATGCTTCTCTCACAGGTGTGAAAGGTGCATTGCAGCTTTTGAAGGGGTTTTTTTTGAGATGGCTGAAATGTACACTTCATTGAGATAATGTGTTTTATTTGTTCTGTCAGGATTCATTTCAATTTTTTAACTCAAACAAGGGAACTTTTACAGCTTGGCATTCTGTTGTGCCTGGGTGAAGCACGGATGAGAAAGGTAGGTGATGCAGAGGGTAGGCTGAGGGCAATCTGTGCTATGAATTATGCTTTTCAAATGTTTGAACATCGTTTTCATAAGATTGACAGTAAATTAACTGTCCACATTTATTAAGCAAAAGAGAAAGTGTTTTGGAAATGACATCTTCCAAAGGTGCAATGCTCTGCTCCCAAAAATGGGAGTACAAAGTAGCTCAGGACTGTGGAACTTGCTGAAAATTCTCCCGTGGCCTGTGCATACTTATTCTTTTAAAAAGTGCACACTTATTCTTTTAAAATGCCATGAAAGTATTTTTTCTTTCCATATTGCCTGTGAGCCAACAAGAGCCAGTGCTATAAATTATGAGCCAAAAGCCTTAGAAGAACTCACTTTAGTGGCTGGCTCAATTGCAAATAGAAGACAGAGATGTAGGATTCAGGAAGATTAATTTCCACTTTTTCTTCTGACCAAGACTATTTCTCTTTCAATGTGTATATTTTATACTTTCTATTCCTGAGTAATTCTGGAACATCAGTTTCCAGATACACACCTTACAGAATAACAAGGAGCATTGCATAAAAATGTAGCAGAATCTAATGCCACTCTTATATATTAAAGCAAAATTTGATTTAAAAATAATTTCTGTTGTATTAAAATGAGGTTGATAACTATATTTTTGGTAGGGGTTTTTTTTTCATTATGTATTTTTTTTTTAATTTGCTACATTAATAACTCTAGGGAGGAGTGGATTTTGTTTACTTTTGTACAGCTCAACATGAGCTATACAAACAACTTGCAACATTTTGTATGCATATGGTGATTTATAGCACATATAAATTTCCTTACTTTCCTTTTCATTTTTTTGTAACCGTTTCTCGGCAGGTCTTTCAAGCAGTTTAAATGTTTTGGAGAAGAAATTGATACATTTCATTTAAATAATTGATTCTATGATTGATTAAATTGCAAAATAGGTCCAATTATTTAGTATTATATACTACTATTTCTGTTGATACGGAAATACAATCAGTGAAAGGATAATCAAGATGATAATCAATTTTGATTAAGCCATACCTCCTGCTGGCTTCAAAAAAAGGCACTTGCACAATTCTTTATTTTTCTGATATTGATGTACACATTTGTATCTGAGAAAATTAAGAAAATATTTCTTGGAAAATCTTCTAAAACTGCTTCTAAAACTCTCATTTGAAAAACCTTTGTTGAATATCCTGGTAATACCCCAATGCCACATTCTAAATTTATGGGATCATCAGTATGTATTATGAACATTACATATTTCATAAATTCCACTTTGATTTTTTGAAAAAATCACTGAAGTTGAGATTCTGGAAGAACACTAAGAAATTATGAGAGAAATGTAGCTTGCTCAAGAAACAAAAATACAGAATAGACATGTTTAACTACAGAACCTGGAGAGAAAGATAAGAATGTCAGCATGAGAGACCTTACTGTGATTTGGAAGAGGAAATGAGGTTTCTTTTTCTGGTGTTTAAAAATAAGGCTTAGGAATTGTGTGAAGATATTCAGTTGTTTTGTCTACTGTTAGTTATCACTGAAAGCTGGGTTAAAACTCTCCTCATAGAAGTAATGGGGGTAAGAAATCTAACAAATTTCTTGAAAAATTTAATCTTGATAAACATTGAAAGAAGCAACTATGTAGGATAGGTGTCTGCAATGGCAAGGAACTGAATGAGACATTTAAGGAGAGGTCTTTCCACCCTGTGCTCCTTAAGAAGCAAATGCACGTGTCAGTGACACTAAAAAAATAAAAATACAACATTTCAGCCTGCTGCAAACTTCCTTTCTTAACAAGGTCTGTCCTAATCTCAGCCGTTTTAGCATACTCATCTACAACTCTTTTCAAAAGCAATTGTTTTTTACAACACAAAAAACCTCTCTGTCTTCCCAGACCTATTTTTATACTGTACATGCTGTTCAGTTCTTATGCAGATCATGACAGAGGATAATACATTTATTCTACTTGTTCATATTATTTATCCCAATATCACAGGAGCTGCGTGACATGGATGATGTAACAGTCTCCATAGTCCAGAGCACAGCCAGTTTAAAAGGCAGACTTGGTTCCAGTTGGTCTACTTGGCCGGGACTTCAGAGCGGACTTTTCTCAGCCTGCTCTCCATGGTGTGTTTCTGCTGTGAACTTCTGCCAGCACAACTCACATTAGCTTTCCAGCCAGCCAGCTCAGACAGGTCATTCTGCTGAAAGCTAATGCACAAAAATATTTCTTTCAGTAGGGCCAGTAGGATGTAGCCATGCGCCCGATCGCATAAAGGCTGGTACTGACAGAAGGAAAAGCCTGGGAACTCGTGGCCATGAGTACGGCAACGTTAACCTGGCTTAAACCAGTTTAAGCTTCCTTCAGAACAGCCAACAGATCTTAAAGGGACCAATCCTTTAGACATAGTACTTCATTTTTTTCCCCTGACGCTTTATTTTCACGTTTCTCTTGCTGCAAAGGTGCTGAATTAGTTTGCAGCATTTTGGTACTGAATTTACCAGAGAGCCTGCAGACGTGCCACAGATAATACCCCCCATAGTTCCAACAGCAGTTTATTCAGCTTTCTATCAGTGGCAGCTACATCCAGATTCATCAGCAGCTGTCACGCAGATAAAGAATAACAATAAATTTGGCCTTGAAACATAATTTTATCCTTTTGCTCTTTTTTTTTCCTATTTTAATCAGAACAGAAGTAGATGGAGGGGTGAAACTATGAGTATCTCTCATGTGTATGAATACATCAGGAAATATACAATTCTCACTCTGCAGGCAGTCCTATGTAGAATCCAGAGGTCAAAATCCAACAAAATTTGTTATTCACCTTAGGCATTAGTCAGAAGTACTACAATTGCATTCAGAAGCCCCTTCACAAGAGAATTCTGTCCAGTTGTGCATTTTCCAGTGTTTGGTTTTACAAGTCAAAGTATAATTAAACACCCAACTCTTTTCACATGTGAATGTAAGCAGAATATCAAACCTTTTTATCTTGCTCTAATATTAACTAATTAATTATAGTATTTTAGATTGTAAGGAAGGATGGCATTTATAATTGAGATTTTTCAGCACATCAGGCAATGAATAGGTCTTTTGTCTAGGGTTGAAGTGTTGCAGAACTAAATTGGTAAGAAAAAAAATTAATTATGGATAGATTTTTCCGTATGAATGACTGTCAAAACCAGAATGTGTCCAAAATAAAAGCAAATATTCTTATTAATTATTTCGTAGAAATGCTGGATGTTACTTCTTTAAAAGCCCCTGAAGTCTGAATGTTTATTTTGCATTTATTAAAGACCAAATTTATTAAATTAAATTATTTTGAAATTGAAATGTCTTATATTCTTATATTCATGTAGACTACTCTGGGTCGTAATTATCAACAGATATATACATAAGAAACAAAACTAATGCATTTTTGGGTTTGGTAGCTCTAGATTTAAATTATTACGTGGGTTGCAGAGAGAGTTTAAATTTTTTTTTTTTTTTTGGTATGACAAAGTAATGACAGAAAATATTTGTTCTTCCTGCAAACATTTCTCTTAAAGCCTACTGTAGGATAGAAAGATGTTTTAAGAGACAAGGTCTCATTATTCAATAACTATTGAATATCCCCACAATGTTTATTTAGCATCTGGGATGTCAATAGGGATGTCTTTGCTTCTGTGTTCTAGAAGCACTGAGAAACTTCATTTACATGAAAGTTTGTTATATTAGGGATGATTCAGGGCAGGAGTTTTCCATGTGAATTTTGATCCATTTTAGTATTTTCTAAAATTTAGTTATCTTTCTTGGCTTTTTGATTCTTCTGTCTGCTAAAAATTCAGAAATTTCTTCATAAACATTTTATTTCTGAATGAGAAACATGATTCAGATTTTTCTTCTCACTAATGTCTCTGTTGGGCTGACTGTGCCCTGTTGCAGGAATGTTTTTCCTAGGGAAAGATGAAGATTTTGCTGTAAATACCCTCTCTACAGCTGAGCTTGTCTGCTCTACATGTTACCGTTGCATCTCCATGTAGCATTCGATAACCAAACTTTCCAGTTTGAAATCACACGCAGCAACAAAGCCCTGACATTCAAAGCTAATATGTGAAACCCATTCTGTCCTTGCAGAAGCCAGAATAGCCATAAACCTTTTAGCTTCTTTATAAATCAACAGTGAATGGAAGGTGGAAATTGTGGTATATCAATAAATTGAAAAAATAGTAACTGCTAAACATATGGAATCTTGCTGTTTGCAAAACATACTATATAATTTTCTCAAATTGCTCTCCCTAGCAATGGAATTGTACGTTCTGTTTTCTAGAGCATAATAGCCTCCATATTCCACTATTTTTTAACCTTGCCACTGCTGGACAATTTAAGCTAAGAACCTTTATTTATTTTTGGGCATAAGCATGGTCCTGTACCCTCCTCTGTGTGTCTCAGGCCTCTGAATGAGTGTAAAGATAGATCATATGTGTCATGAGGGAAAACTACTCACCTCACGTGGTTTAAATCAAATAAAGATTAAAGTGATTTATTGATTTATTAATGACAGAGGTAACTGCAACTGGCAATCAGTGAGCTGGCAATCAGTGTATAGACATTCAGGATCAATACTGGTGACACAACAGATAAACCACAGTCCTAGATGCTTGAAAAACATTGATACAGCCCTACAGATTCCCAAACCCCCTTCCACTGGTAATGCCCCCAATACTTCCATGGACCCTTGCACCTTCTGGCAGCACAGGCAACCTCCCTCCCCTCTGTGTGGCTGCAGGTCCCATGTGTGGTGCCAGGGACAGGTGACCCAGGTGTCCTTATGTGCCTGCTGAGCAGGGGTGTCCCCACGCCCCCTCACTGTGGGTCACTGCCAGGTGCAGGTGCTCCTGCACCCCACAGGGACCTGCTGAGCCCAGCCCAAGGATGGGGATGTCTTGAGGGGATGGCAATGCCATCAGGGTTTTTCCCCTCCAAGGCCTCTATCAACACCTTCTAGAAATTTCCAGTTCTTTCATAGTGCTTTGCAGAGAGTTTCAATAATCTGGTTCTAATTTTGTAGTTACTGTTCAATCTGATTATGGTTGTCCTGGAGTTTGTCCTTAGCATTATCAATTTGAGGGAAAGCCTCTCTCAGAGGGGTTTGGCTGTCCCTGCACACACACTGTTCCACACTCCCATCCTGTATTTGGTGTAGTTGTCAAGGTGTTGGTAATAGGGGGTCTGGTTAGTGACCTCCCTGTCTTTACTCCCCACTGGAGCTTTTTCATCTCACTCTCTCACGCTGTCCTGTTGAGGAGGGGGAGCGTTTTGGTCACGTGTATGTCCAATAACCTATTAGATGCATTCATTTATGACATGCATGACCATTTATAACTTCTATGTTTCTTGGCTATTTAAAAAAAAAATAAATTTCTATTTTCAAAGAACAAATACATCTGCAGTTCACACTGTGGGGAAAAACACTGATGTCCAGTTCCCTGGACAGGCTAATTGGCTCATCATTCATAAACACTTGAGAAGTCATATAACACATTATAAAGGTATAATACATGAATATCATGCATAGACACATAGAGAACATATTTTTATATAGGTGGTTTACAAAATTTTCATTTAAGAAGTGAGGCCTGGATATTCTTCCCTTGTGCATTTACATTTGAGTCTGTAACTTGATATATATTTAATATTCTGTGGATTTGGACTTGCTTGATCAGTGTGTTTTGTGGATGCTGATTCCAAGAAGCAATTAATAGACATGATCTTCCTATGAAAAGATATTAGGGTGCAAGATAAACTACAAGAAAGCATAGAGTTGGTCTTGAAGGAGCACTCAGCTGGTCTGAGAAATAGCAAGGAGATACACTGCTGATCTGCTTGTGGGTTTTGGGTGCAGGTGAAAAAGAAAAATGAAGAACAGAGGCTTTTATGTTCTGCATGTCTAACTTTGCTACCAGCTGGACATGAGACACCTTCTTTTCTCTGCATGTTAAATTACATTTCCCTATTATCCACTGCTGTAACTCCCACTGCTGAATGTGTTGGAGAGATGAAACACGGGAATAAATCTGAACACGTGCTGCATATGCTTGTGCAAAATGGAAATCAGGCAACTATGTACATTTTGTTCTGTACTATTTTCAAGCAATATAAAAACATTTGAAAGAATATATACATTTGAATAACTGGACGAAAAAAATTGAAAGACAAAAGGCTGTATGATTTCATTGAGAGTCTCTTAATTTTTAAATATATTGAAAAAGGAACCATGTTGGAAGAGGGATCTTTGTTATTAATTCAGTCTTTAAAATATCAGCTAAATTTAACAAATTGATAAATTGCTAAATTTAGAAGTGTTTTGTGTAAGGTGTAATAAAAATCATGCATATGATCCTTCTGATTGGTATTTAAATCTAATTTACATTTTATATTTTAATAGGCCATAATTAATGCTTCTCAGAATTTTGTGGAGGGCTGAGATATGATTAGAAAAGTCTTTTGATTGACATGGTAAAATTGTCTGAGTTGGGAAAAAGACACTACATTAAGGAAAAGCTGATATTTATTAGTTATCTAAAGGAAAGGAAACTTTAGCAGGATTTCCATGAGACATTTAACTCCAGTAGTTGCACCAAATCTGAGTCTTTCCCCTGGATAAAGGGCTTGTTATTGAGGGGTTGACAAAGTTTCTTCTAGTTACAGGAACTTCTAGGTTTTCTCAAACTTGGGCAAACTCATCCTTGCTCTTTAAGCTATGACCTTACCTACTTGCCAGTCTTTTCCAAATCCCCACTGAGTCCTGCTGTGTCCTTTAACATCTGGATCACTCATTCCAGAGATCTGAGAAAGCTTGGAGTGCCACTGTGAAAATAAAAAGCTCCTTTTTCTTAGCTGATTGCATAAGGCAGTCAAAAGGTCCTTGTAGTCTAGGGAAATAAATTAAAGTGCTTCACCTGGAAAAAAGAGTTTTAATTTAGCTGCAGATCTTAGCACATTTTATCATTTATTTTCCTCAACTCCTTTATAAAACACATGTTCTATTTTAATTTTAAAAGGTAGATTGTCTTTACTAGCCAGAATCTTTGTCTTTGCAGGCTTCCTTTGAGTTCACTGAGAAAAAGCATTTGAGTACAAAATGCAATTTTGTTTCACACATCAGACTGTGGCCTCATTTTCCAACTGACAGCAAAAGTCATATGGTCCCCTTAGCACCAGTAAATAAAACAGTGGCCCTATATCTCTGTAAAGACATAGTTTGCTACCATAGAAGGACCCCAATGCAAACAGCAAGTACTTTTCCACCTTCTGAAAATGTATTAAAAGAAATAAAATGGCCAGAGACATTATGTTCTAAGACCATAAAAGCAGGTGCAACTTACCAAAGCCAAGTACCTAACTGCACCATCTGTGCTGCTGAGACACTCTCAAAGCAAACACAAGAGCAAATATTGCATGGATCCATTGGTATCTGAATGGACGTGTTTAGTGATCTGTGGTGCCGTTTTGACTTCGCACAGAAAGTAGGCATGACTCCAGTATTCCAGTTCCTGAGAAATTCCCACTGAAATCCTGTCTAAGCAGACCTGCAGAGTGAGGTGAAAGAAGCAGAGCAATGAAGTTAATTGTACTTGTCTGATTGTAACCCCTAGAACTCACTACACAGACATCTGAAGAAACTCCAGGGTTTTATTTTAGCAGATGCAGTTCTTACACATGACATATTTTCAGACATAATCTTTGTGTGGAATAATAATAATAAACAAATAATAAACCCCAAACAATTAGTAATAACAACAACATCACTAACAACAATAATAATAAAAAATTAGAGCTACTCAGAAACATTCTGGAATCAGACAAAAAATATTCTTCCTTTTTATGAAGACAGTGTAAGGTTTTTTTAGAGTGCCTTTCAGGCTGCATTTTCTCTTTTCTCCCAGGAATACCATGCTCACAGGAGGTATTAGGTAAACACTGATAAAGTCACTGCTTTCTAGCATTACAAAAGCAGCTTGTGTCCCTTGAAGAGGAGCTATAGAAGCTGCTGTGCCTATGCTGGGATTCAAGAACCCTCTCCTCTCTGTTCAGCCCCTTTCTTAGTCTGCTTTTGCCTACCAATATATTTGGTATCTGATAACAATATATTCTAAAAAAATGTGCAAAACCACGACTTGATAATATCTATTTCATCATAAAAATACCTTTCTTCTAGTAACAGGTAAAGCCCAAACCCTGTATTTAAGATTGGAAATATCCCAGTTTGGAGTTGAAATAGAGAAATGTACTTAAGCATACTGCTTATCAAAGACAGGTAGGGAGGGGCAAAAAAACCCACTTTATTTTTGTCTCTATTAACAAAAACTGATGAACAGCTGCACCAAGTAACAGCCTTCACAATTAGAAGTCTAAAGAAGGGATGCATTAGGAAAAGGATATAAAAAATGTTTCCTGCAGGAGCAGGTGTTATAAACAGATGTTTGCACTAAAATATGAAAGTATAAATTGCAGAATAAGATAAACTGAAGAGCAAGATGGATTCCAGGATATAACAGTGTAGGCTGTATAGAGCTATGAGGTCCATGAAAATCCAGCAAATCTTCCAAGTCACCTGAAGAATTCTCAAATAAGGTACCTTTGCCTATGCAGCAACCACCATCTGAGGCCTGGAATTACTTTCTTTTCCTTCTTTCTTTTCAGCTGGTGGATAAAAGCAGATTGCACCCTGTACAATACTGGAGTGAGCAGGGTTGTACTGACTGCTAGAAAAATGCATTGCTTGGTTAAAAACTCATTCCTTATGGAAATAAAATAGTTTCAGTGCAATTACAATAGGTCCAAATGTGTCCCAGGCTATTTGATCTGTCATAAAGAAAGGTTTTAAACTTTGAAAAGATACAGCTTTATGGGGTCTGAAGGTCAGGCAGGGCTGACAGGATCAATTTATAGCACAAGGTTTTTCTGAAATTGATGTGAAATAGAGCACACAGGCAAAAGAGAAAACAACTCTCTTTTCCTAATGATAGCATTGAGCTTCGAAATTAGGCACAGCAGGTAGAGAGACATCCCAAACAGATTTCAAAAGAGGATGCATGTCCCAGTACCAAATCACACTTCAAATTGCCATGGAGTTGAAAAATCACTACATTTGACATTAACTTGGGCTTAACAAAGACAAAGCTACCAGGCAGCACAGCTATTAATGCCAAGTTGCTGTGCAGCATTTAACAAACCTAAAGCATACAAATATCAGTGATCAGCTCCTCTGCATTTTCATCTAGCTGTTGACAGTACAAAGGGACTTCTGTTCTGCTGATAGGCATCCACCAGAGCAGGGCTCTCATTTAAACGGAAAATGAGGGCTCTAATTTAAATTATCTTTTAAAAAGTAACAGAATATAATTTCTAACTTAAATTTTAAAGAAAATTGAGAAACAAGCTCAAATACCCCCTTTTAGAGTTACAATGATGTATTAGACCTTCCATGTTTCTAGTGTTTCTTTAGCTGAAAACCAGTTTTGTACCTAGCAAAAGACTAATAGGGACATGGCACATCATCATGCCTTTGTCTTTAATTTTCATTGGAAAAGTTGCATCTTTCTGCGTGCCCAAATCCTTTTTTAAAATAGTATGATAAATTAAATTCTCTTTAGTTTTATATGAGAAAATTTTACTGAAGCAGGCGATTCTCTAGCAAGACAGAACAGTTTATGGATTTGGACAAGGATAATGAACAAGAGGACCATGCACATAAATCATTGTCATTAGGGGTTAAATAGGATGTGTAATGACCTGTGCAGGTATTAGAAATGCAGTTGATGCTGTGTATGTCAACTTGGTTGATCCTTGCGGACAAAAATATTCAGGTTTTGAAAAATATTGTCACAACACACCGCACCCTTCTGTTGTGTTGTTACACAGTCAAGACAAGTACCTGGAAATGTCAAGTGGTGGTATTAGACCAAAAATAACTGAAAGAAAAACTAGAGATAAAGTTAGGTCTCTGCCAAAAAAAGGTAGCAGCATGTTGAAGTTTCAGCTTAGCTAGAGGACAGCAGATCACTCAGCCTGTGGAGAAAAACCTTTCTGGTAAAGGTATTCCCAAAGCATTATCACTATCTCCTTTAGCTCTTTCAGTGCCAGAGGCTGTTCAAGAGCTCCCTATCCAGGCCAGTGGGAAAGGTGCCAGTTTTCTGAAAAATCAGATTTGTTCCTGAAGTAATTTAAAATGCTGACAGACTGTGAACAATTGAACCTAATTTTTTGTTTTCACTGCAAAACAGCATTTAAGTAATGTCAGCAAATGTCATTTGCTGGAATTAAGTCAGTTAAATGCCTTTAATGTTTTTTAATCTTTATTCATAATACCATGTGATGACATGGTAATGCTATAAAATGTCAGTGTGGGTTTTGTTAAATATATTGTAGAGAACAAAACCTGCCACCCATTCACACATGGTCTGGAACCAACTATCCACTCTCTACATCAATCAGTCTATAGGAAATATGAACTTTGCAGATGGTGTGTGCTTTTACATTATGTTCATTGGACTATTTTGGAATTCAAAGGTGTTTGAAATCTAGGACTGCTTCTTGTTTTGATTTTTTTTTTCATGGCTCTCCTTACCATAGATCAGTTTGGCAGAATAATTTATTTGCTTCTACAGATAAATGAATTATTTTCCATATAAAAATATATCTTGGGAAACAAGCATTCAGAATGCTTGCTAGGCTAAGATGAAGGAGAATGAAGGAGAAAAGAACTCTATTTCCATGTGTCTTTACCAGGTCTAATATTATGATGGTCTCATGTTGTGGGAAGATGACTGGGGGTAAAATTGTAGGAAACTGGGCATTTATACTCACTTTCTAGCAGAAGTTATAACAGCACAGATGTTATCTGGTGAAACACGGTTGCTGCTTCCTGGATGCAATGCAGCTAGCATGCACAAAGCCTGTTCCACCATGATTCCCCACACAACACCACCTGCAAATTTAAGCACCTGCTGAGAGGGATGGGACGGTGGGTGGAGTGGAGTGGAGTGGAGACACCGTGGCCAGGCTCTGTTGTAATCCTTGCAGGGGGTAGAGCTTGATGTTTCCACGTAGCCAGTAAACCACAAAGTACCTGTCAGCCAAGGGACATAGGAGATTTCCTGCTGCTGAACCAGCAATGGGGGTGAAATCGCTCCTCTCAGGTGAACTTGGTTCATTTTAACCTAACTGTAATACTAACACACAGCTCCATCCCAAAGTTACCCACGTGCAAGGTACAACCACCCCTCCCTGAGCATGCAGTCCATATTTTCGTGACTAAATCTTATGATCAAAGTGAGAGAATTTTACAATAATCAGTAACAAAAGTATGTAAGACTGGAGTCACTTAGGCTCCTCCTAATGTAAATAAATAGTATAAAAGTAATCTAAGAATGGGAAGAAGTTAAGGAAATCTCCATCATAACTTCTGGGATTAGTTGACAGCTTGAACCTGACTTCTCCCCTGTCTCAGGCGTCTCTCCCAGCCTAATAGGGACACCTATTGAATAAGAACCTCACTCTATGCACCATAAATGATTACCTTTTGCTAACTCACTGTGATTCAAGCTTGCCTGTATATTGAGTTGAATTCATTTTTGCAGTCAGTCACTATCAGTGGCAACCATTGAACCTTAAACTGTCAAATTTCTATTATCAGTAACGTGTGTTATTCCATAAACTGTTTATCCTGAGTACTTCAAAGGTCACCAGGAGTGGATAACATACTCAACAAAGGTGGGATGCTTGTTGCTCTTTCTAAATTGACTCCAAAATGTTGTTGCATGTCCCGAGACAAGTTAATTAAGGGGCAGCAGACTGTGAGTGGAGTCCCTATAACAGGCTGCAAGCTTTTCATAGCTGATGGAGGAATTCTGGAAATGTATGTTGCTAACAATAATGGGATAATTTTATTCCTAGTATTTTCGAATTTCCCTTTTCTTCATTTTTCCTACTAGAAAGCCTGGGAAACCTGTAAATAAGGAGGAAAATAGATTTCACATTTGTTCTTTCTTTTTCCATTAAAAAATTTCAAACAATGCAAAGTAAATTTAAGTAATTTTCACATTTTTTCTAACTTATGTTCTATACTTTTCCAGTAGCAGTAATACAAAAAAGTGAGACAAAGTACAAAACCAAGCATTTAAAATTACACGCTCCAAAGAAAATGAAGTGTGGAGTGGTCTAAATTGATTTTTCTCTTGAGTAATTAAAAGGAGAAACATTTAAAATTAAATCAAGACTTCTAGTTTTCCTCTACGGTACTTCTTTAGCTCTCATTTTCTGATGAATTACATTATTTAAGATTTCACCTTTTTTACACGGAGCAGAAGTGCACATAGTGCAGGCATGCACTAAGGTCATACTATGTTAGGCCATATGTATGATTTAGAAAAAAACCCCTCAGCTTCTAATCTAAATAGACTTTAGCTTAAACAGTAAAAAGGAGAAGAGCCATGAGAAAGTCCGTGTTCAGATGCCCTGTGTGACCTTGGGAAGGCCACTTTAACCTCTCCATAACTCAGTCCTTACTTGTTTAATAAGGAGAAACTACTTCCATTTTTCACTGAGATGTACGTACAAGATCAGTTTTGATTATTTTTTGAGACTTTAGTTATGACAGCTTAATAAGGATTTATTGGCTAAACAAGTAGGTCAGTACTGGCTCTGAACCCAGTACTGAACCCTGGCTTTCTACCCCTTGCCTACTTAAATTCTTGTTAATTTTTGTCTTGAACATAATTATTAAAACTTCCTTTTCCTATGAAACTTAAAGTAGGTATTTTCTCCAGGGGAAAAACAGTTATTGTCATCATAGTCAGGTGGAGAACCATATAAAATAATGTAAATGAACCCCAGATGCCTTTAACTTTAAGGCCAACTTCTACCTTTTTCAATGGGACGAGAGTTACAAGTATATTTTTCATGTCCTGCAGAGCTCTGCACACAGTCATCCAGTTTCTCAAATAATATTCAAATTAGCTTCAAGCCTTGCAATTATATTTTCCCCAGAAGTAAAGTAACAACATTTTTATCTTAATTTTGCTTTCCCATCTATGTGCTTCATGCTGTATCCTTCACATTAGACTTTAGGTTGTGAGAAAATTATTTAAGTCTTCAGTTATCATTGAGGAAATGTACTTTGCTGCATCACGCAGTTCAGTTTAGATTAGGAGAATGAAAATAGTGTTGGGCAGAAATGAAGAGAGGAATCTAGTTTAAGATTTAACATACTAACTGAAAATTGTATGCACTATGGACGAATAATTCTGAAGCATCTTTAAAGATGTTTTAAATCCAATCAGCAATTCCTACATCCTCTCTTTGCATATAGGGAATGTGTTATCATATCTTTCATGTAATTCCTGCCATGTTGCTGGACCCATAGAAAGTGGTACTGTCAGAAGTGCCAAGCTTTCAGCAGGCCCTGTGAGTTTCAGTGGGAACTTCTGAACCAATAATCTTCTGAAAAGCAGGTCCGTGAGACTTCACTTCTGTGTGTGGTCTGCCTGGAACCTCTGCCTCAGTTCAGTAACTCTTTGTGGGATTTCTTTGTGGGATTTCAGAGTTAGGACACAAGGTCTAAGATCTTTATTCAGCAAACATATATATATACGTATCAGAACTAGACTTCTGTAACCCTGCTTTGAAAATCTCGACCTATGGATTTGTTCAGCTTCTGAAGGAATGAGATGAGTGAGTCACACTGAATTCTTTTATATTCTGTCACATCTGATGTGACCTCTGGAGTTATTATTTCATGACAGATAAAACCAGTATCCTCCTCCTGTGTCAAAATGTCAAGGAGGAGCTATTTCCCAAATTTTTTTTTAATAGGGGCTCTTTACTTCTCATATTACTGATAATTTGAATATTATATATTTACAGAGTAAAAAAAAATCATTAGCTGAAATGTATCATAGCATTGCAACAACAGTAAGAACAGTAGCAGAACCAAAGTCAGAAGCCCTGCAAGACCCTTTGAAGGTTACATTTATAGATCACTTTACCTTAGATTTTTCCAATGTTTCTCTTTTAATTGTAGTTTGATGAAGGTTTTTTACATAGTTCTATCATACACAAAGATATAAACAACTAACACAATCTCCATTTAAAAAAAAAAAGTATTTACTGAATTTGGCCCTTACACTGATGGCAATGTTTGTCAAAACCAACAGACAAGACAGAAAACAATTCACTTACAAAAAGTAGCATAAAAGAAGCAAACAGAAAGAATAACATTATCTGGTCATATTGACACCAAAAGAGACAAGAAAAATAATCTAATCAGCCGTCTGAAGAAATCCTGTGAAACAAGAAAGAAATAAATATGAATGTTGTCCAGACTAATTTAGGACAGGCTGTTTGTAGTGGTGAATAACAGCCCTTCCAGCACATACTCTGTTAGAGGTTTTGAAGAAATATCACTTTGTCTCAACCAACGGCACCAAAATTGGTCCAAGGCTTCAAAGATGTAGTGTAACTAATTACCATTTCCACAATGACAGAAATCTCAATTGTCTTACTGCAATTTTAAAAGCAGGCTTTTATTTGATTTCAGTAATTTTTTTCCAAGATTCCCAGAAGGTTTCCAAGATTACCCAGACTTGTAAATGTGACTATAATGTATCAAATACATTATGTTTCAAAATTTGCAAGAATTTTCAAATGGAAAGTCATTCATCACTACAGCCCAGGATGAAGGTTCTTCTCAATCAGTCTGCTAAATATATTGCCTTGTCATGTGCTGACTTCATTCAGAAACAAACAATAACTAGGAGAACAGACAGAAAATGGTGATGGGAGAGTATTGCTAGGAATTTACTTGGAAAAACACTGCTCTGGGAACCTGTTCCATCCTAAACTGTTGTATCACCTTGGGTAGAGGAAGTCTAGGGAAATGTTGCATTGTAATGATCTTTAAAACAGGGCGTAAAGTGAGGGAAGAAAGCATACTGGTAATTTGTAATTATTCAGGGTAATGAGACCAGGGCAGATTGCGAAGTGTTACAAAGGACTTTATGAAGTATTATGATTAGGCAGTCAAATAAGAGATGGAAATCCATTTTATGCTAAATGATGCATTAGTAGAAATGCACTGTTAGCACTTAGGAGGGACATTTGAGGTTCTGACCTGTAGTTTCTGGAAAACTATAGATCATTCATGCCATGGGAATAAATTTATTTATTTCTTCCCCCCATCCCTACATCCTGTGCATGGTGTGCCATTTTGATCCCCTCATTCTAGTAAAAGACACATTAAGAAATTCAAAGAAAGCTGATGGGAATGATCAAAAGTAGGAAACAGTTTCTGTGTGAGGCAGGAATCACTGAGTCTGCTGCAGCCCAGACAGAGCTGATGTAGAGGGCATCTGAGAGAGATGGGTAGAATTATGGGAGACACAGAGAGCAGGGTTAGAAACTGTTCATTACCTCTGTCAGTAGAAGAGCCAGGGCACTGCAGAGAGTGTTGCTGTCATGGAAATCCTTTCCAAAGGATTTTGAGGAAGTGGATTCACAGGATATTTAAAAAGTTCTTGGAAGAGAGATCCGATGAGGAGAACTAAATGACAATCCAACATCAGTCTCGGGAACCCCTCTCAGCATAAAACAGGCAAAGGCTGTGTGGGAGATACCAAAAATGTGTGCTCTGTTTTTCCTTTCCCTAGACTCGTGTTCAGTGCTACAGCTGGGGATTGGATAACTGTGAGAAACGAAGCCCACTCCTCTTTTTGGGGTTTTATAAATTTAATAAGGAACAATAGGGATCAAGGTCATGTAAAGCAAACAGACGGTGCTGGGTGCATAGCTCATAGCCAGAGGCACACATATTTACACAAATTTCCCGTTTATATGCTTTAACATTACGCGTATTAATAAACCACAATGCATACGCATAGTTTTTCTGAGAATTAATTTACATTTTTTAGAGGGGATTAACATAGTTCCTCCCTCAACCTGCCTTTTTAGAGCATGTGTATTATGATCGTGAGGGTCTTCGGTGGTCTTCGATGAAGGCTCAGGTCTTCCTCACATCTTGAACTTTTCAACTTTGTCTTTGGACCATGTGCAGTAATGGTGTTTCTAGGTCTTTCTGGATCCAACAGGTTTAAATTCTTTACTTTGTGGCTAATTGGCTTCACTTTTGCCAACTTCTCATTAGTACATCCTGCTGCTCCCCAATATAGCTGTACTTGTCTATTTTTGAGATAATTCACCTGGTGAGTTTCCGTTTATGTAAGCATTAAGCGATTAGTTAACTATCTACTAGCTACTACATTGTATAGAAAGTTTTGATTCACGTTATATTGGTATAGAAAGTTATGGTTCAGGTTATATCGGTATCTTATAACTCAAGCTGTATAAGCATCTTGTACCTTTGACCCCAGTTACAATGTTAACTAGTCAATATCTGCATACTAAAGTTATTCTTAACATATTTGCACGTATTATTTCTTACATTTCGCTACCCGCAAAAGCCAGTGCTATAACAGCTGTTTATCACAATAATGGTGGGTCACTTTTCTCATCCACTACAGTCATTTGTAGGTGACCAAGATTTGATGCAATGCTGTAAACCTCATTTCTGCAAGTACTATTTCCAAGCCAAGATGCACAAAATGGAAGTGATATGTGAATAAGGTAGGAGTTTCCTTATTCTCTGTGACTAATAGTGTGTTTATTTACATTTCGTAGAAAAAAATTCAGAAAAAATTCCATTCAAATATAAAAAGAAATTAATTATTTAAGGTATTGCTCAAGCACCTGAAATGTAAAGCTTTTTAAGTGGAAGTGAATTTTCACATCTTTGAATACCAAAACCCACAGATGTTTCCAAATGTTGGGCAGAAAAAAATGTTTGGAACCATAAACTATCACTCCAGACCAAATGACAATCTCATTAATGTTGTGAAAAGTCCTTTCCTTGCCTGTTTGTTTTTAATTCAGCTCTGGCTAGTTCTGATGAATAAATAAACATATATATTTGTACATCAAATATTACTGCATATAAAGATATTATTACTACTTATACTACAAGTAAACAAAAATTGAGAGTCTACAGATGCAAAATGTTTAATTCATTAAGTTCCTTGGATTATTTTAAACAGGAGGTGTGATCTCTTAAAGAATGTAAAATTACTTCTTGCAGTAAATTGAAAGTCCTAGATTCAACACCTGAGGTATTACTTTTGGGGCATAAAAATACAAAGAAAAACATAAAGTCAGATACCTGAAGAATATTTCTTTAATTTCTTGCTTCCTGGAACATCTGTCTTCTACCACAAGCAGAATTATACACCCTCTGTTTCCATAGCACACCATTTAAAAAGAAGCCAGTAAACAAAACACTCCTTGGAAACTTTAAACATAACTTTGCCATATGCTGTCCGATTACAACATCTCTTTTGTTGTTCTCAACTCAGTGAATTCACTGAGCAAGAGTTTATTGGCAAGCTACCAGATCACAAGCAATTTCATTTGCTTAGAGATATTTATAATTTCAATTATTTACATGCAGTACACTTCAACTGCCAGAGGTATTTAGACTTTTAAATGGGCCCCAGAAGGATCATTTTGATAACACTCAGATGATTAGATGAACAAAGGCTCTTTTTCCCTTAATTGGTTGCAGGCACAGAGTGTAATAAAGTCCCTTTATGAGCTTGTCACTGAATTGGGTACAAATAATGTAGCAATATTGCACAAATTAGCTGGAACTAAAATCCCCCAACATAGAAGTTTTCTTTTTCTTTCTCTTCTTAATAGAGTGCCTCAGTAACAAACTCTACCTAAGCATACAGGCAAAGACATTAAGAAACAAACCTCTTAGGAAGCTGTGAACACCACAGAGTGAACCTAGCTGGTGACAGCTCTGCATGTATGTTGTCTCCTGGTTTTATTTCACATCTATTTCATTATTTGTTTTATATAAATTCACTGCTCATCTATGAGAATAAACCTTCATTGTTAGTTTGCCAAATCAGACATGAGTGATTATTGTGCTCTAGATGACAAATCTGAGTGACATGCAAGAATATCTCGTGTGGTCGTGTCCATGGCCAGAGTAACTCTGCCAGTGAATGAAAAAAAAGGTGCAGATTCAGCAACAACTGACAGAAGTGTTTTCTATGTGTGTTAGTTTCTTCAGTCTCTTTCATCTTTTCAAAATTATGAAAATTGAATTTACTTTTAAAGTAACTTTACTCATCTACGGAGGGATGGGAATATAGTTTTAGCAACACATTCTCAGACAAACCAGCGTGCTGAATCTGGCAAGTAGGATCCCTCTCATGTGCAGATTTTATATGATTGCAGAGTCCAAATTAGCTGCTTGGGTTAATGGCTGGTTTTGACATAAGTGCCTTTCCCTCCTTATATTATATATTATAT